>LNAC01000641.1:671428-693887 GCA_002007465.1 Ailurus styani | reverse complement strand
CCCCCCCCCCCCGTCTGCTTGTCTGTCTACTTGTGATCTCTCTGTGTGTGTGTCAAATAAATAAATAAATGAAATCTTAAAAAAAAAAAAGACAGAAAGGTGAGCCTCGGACACTTCTGAGCTTTGCAAATATGTATCTTCAACACAATGAAAATCCTGTTTACTTTTAGAAATCAGGTAGTGGCCAGAGAGTGAAAGCCAAACGTTTCAGGGAGTTTTTTTATTAATTTTTCCTCCCAAAGATATGTGCTTCCAGGATTACCCTTTGCTGTGCTCTCACGAATTAATATTACCGTGTACAGCCTGGCTCACTGAAGGATGGGGAGAAAGCTCGGCTGAGGCCCTGGCTGACCCAGCCCAGAGCAGGCCCCCCAGTCTTCTCCTCAGCTGGGGAAGGGGACACATGAGCAATCACCAGGACAAATGGGAACATCCCAACCTGGAATGCTTAACTCTCTTTTTGGTGGGCTTTGTCAAAAAGTAACTTTAAATGGCTATACCTTCGAAATGTCAGAGCATCAGGTCGGGCAGGAAATATTCTCTATGTTAGCTATTTGAATGGATTCCTTTCTCCTTAGTCCATTATGGCTTTTGACCTCGTTAATATTTTGAATTAGCTGCCTTTTCATTCTTAAGAGAGTGTCTCAGACATGCAACCTTAGAGCTATGGAGCAGCGGCTGGCTGGACAGCAGAGAGCGCCGGTCAACCTCTGCTCTCCGTCCTTCCCGCCAGGCTTCTCCTATCCTGCGTCCCACCAACTCTGGAATGCCCCTACTGCCGGGCCTCTGCTCTGCTACCCTGTTGCTTATTGTTTTAAGTGTCCCTCTTGGACCTCCATCGGCCGCCCTCCCGCTCAGCAGCTCCCTTCTGCTCTGCCCTAACCCTCGCGCCCCTGCAGCTCAGGGGTGGCCGCTACAATGCTGGGGAATTAGAGCGGGCTCCTGCGCCGGACCCAAACCACTCCGTGATGTGTTGGAGCACCGAGGAGAGCCTCTTGGCTGGAAATAAATGCCTCAACATTCAGAAATACACCCCACCCCCGGCACTGTGCACGCCAAACGGAGACAGCCGAGACAGCGGGTCTCAGACTTGATTCAAAACTGTACGGGGATGGTCTCTTAGAGCACCGCAGGTAACTTGGGGGAGACACAGGTATGCAGCTAAATCGTAGCAGCTGTCTGTGTTCCCCGTGAGCCAGGCTCAGGGGCAAACTTCAGAAACATACTCTTCACACTCTCTGGAGACCCCTGTGGACTTGGTAGCCCAAATCTTAAAGCCAGCTTTACACGCAGAGAATTCGGCTCACTAACCAAATGTGCAACCAGGAGCCAAGTGGGGTTTCTAATGTTTTTCTGAAAACAAAGGAACGATCTCAGGTCTTAGAACTGGTAGGGCAGACGCACAGTAATTGGTAAAGCTTGTTCAAACGCAATCCAAAAATGACGCGCATTTCAAAAATGCACTCAGGCCGTTTCTCAGCCCGTGACACCTCCGTCTCCAACAGCCAAAGAGTTTGGAAAACCCAAAGAGAAGGACCGAGGCTTACCTGGACCTGCCAGCGGGTCAGTTTCTAATCCCAGCAGAAGATGGTCTGCAGAGAAAGGCAGGCACCGTCCCCTGCGGGACCACCAGGTTACCCAGGTGACCGTCGGGCAGCGCTCTGAGAAGCAGGTGACCAAGCGTCGCTGGAGCCCGGCAGAGCTGCGTGGGGCAAGGCACCGCTCTGCGGCCGGCCCCACTTTCCTTCCACTCCAAAGGGCTGTCCCGGAGCTCTTCCTTGACTGCTCCGTCCTGTCTGCGAGGCTCCGAACTCAGTCCTTGCAGAGGGGCTTTCCTTCCCTGCGGACTCACCTGCACCATCTAGAGGCCTCTCCCAGCACTGAGATGCCGGCGCCAAGCTCCGCAGGTTAACCCCCTCTGCGGCCTGCCCCGACACACGACCTGGCTCTTGACTTCCTGCCCTGAGAAACACCAGCTGGGATTTGTAAAAGCATCGATTTGTTTTCTTTCTTTCTTTTTGTTTTTTAGAGAGGGAAAGTTGCTTCAGAACAATCAAGGCCTTTGGCGACTGGAGTGCCAAAAAAACTAAATTAGCATTAAAATTCCATTAATCAAGACTTGTTCACCCAAGGACCCCCTACTGAGATGGCCAGGGGCATGGGTGCTCCTGCATCATTCTGAGACCTGTGCACATGTCTGTGCACATTCCTTTCTTCCTCTCCCTCTCCCCCACACCTACAGCAGGCTTTGAGTCCCCGGATCTGTTTTCTCTCCTTTCCCCTGACACCCACCCCACCACCATATACCCCACAAAACCCCAGACAGTCACATATACCCCATTAAACTCCAGACAGCCACGTATACCCCATTAAACTCAAAATAGCCGCATATATGCCATTAAATTCCAAATAGCCAAATATACCCCATAAAACTCCAGATAGCCACGTATACCCCATTAAACTCCAGATAGCCACGTATACCCCATTAAACTCCAGATAGCCACATATACCCCATTAAACTCCAGATAGCCACATATACCCCATTAAACTCCAAATAGCCATATCTACCCCATTAAATGCCAGAGAGTCTCATATATCCCATGTAACTCCATGTATCTCTCTTACGTATAAAAGAGGACTTCAAACTACCTCCATGTTGACCTCAGTCTATACTTTCTAATTGATTAAGTTCTTCTTTACAGCTTATCTCTTAACTCAGTCGAAAGACCCTGTGGGCAAAGCCCCCTCAGGGGAACTAAAACTACCCCCTCAACCAGTAAAGACGGCCTTGAGCCAGCAAGACCCCCATGACTGACCCCATGAAAATGACCAACCTGACCTTTACTTCCCACCCACACGTACCCACCAGCCTTGGTCCCCCATTTTCCTTACGTAAACCTGGATGTATTTTCAGCACTTTGGAGACGATCTTGAGATATTAGTCTACTGTCCTCCCAGTGTTGGCCTCACTGAAATAAATTCCTTCTTGTTTCACCACCACTCCGCTCTCTGCCTTTGGATTTTGTCAGCGGTGAGTGGCCGAGCCGGGTCTGTTTGGGATCCCCCATACCAGGGGCTCTTTCATCCTTCTACCCTGGTTACAGTAGATAATCAGGAAGACATCGGAAACACAAACATTTTGTTTTAATTTTAATTTTAATTTTATTTATTTATTTATTTTTATTTTTAAATTTTTATTTATTTTTATTTTTTTTATGGAAACACAAACATTTTGAAAGAACATTGCCTTTCAGTGTTTGTCTGTTATTTCTTACCAGTTTAATTATTAGGAACCCCCTCTCCCCTAAGCTCACCAACACGCAGTGGAACAGAGCAGCAACTTAGGGCTGGATTTCTATGTTCTCCCTTTCCATCTTGTCCTCTCTGTCCTGGATACATGCAAGTTAATTCACACATGAGAAAATACAAAGCTTAAGAGAGACACAGAGACAGAAATGTCTCGGCCAGGGGCAGGGAGGTGGGGCAGAATGGTATTTATCCAATTTACTTGACCAATGTCAATGGTTAATCCAGATAATGTAGGTTCCCAAATAAGAATTTTAACCTGAACTTTCAGGTTCAGTAGTTTATATGCCCACATGGAGCTCAAGCTGACGGTTTGTGATAATTTGAAATCACTAAAAATTATTAAGTTAGGAACTTACAGAATGAAAAGGAAGTAAGTATTCTGGGCTAATCTTTTCTATTGTGTATAATTTTGATTTTTTAGCATGTTCATTTTGATAAGTGTGTTTGAGGCTAAAAATTATCTTAGGTGCAACATTTTTTCTAATGGAAATTAAATGGTGACTTTAAATTTACTAAAGAGAGAAGACGCTGATATTTCCAAAAGACAGGAAGAAAGGAGAAAAAATCAGAATAGGTGCCGAATATGAATGTAGTAGCAGAAGCCCAAAAAAGTTTTTTTTCCTCTTTAGAAAAATCCCAAACATTGTGCTATTAAGAAAGGTTGTAGATGGTTACACTTGAAATGCTCACAGTCATCCATACCCAAATGAAAAGGAGTATACAAATTAATTCAGCTGATTAAGAATGAAACAAGTGAGATTATTGCTTATCTTCATCACTTAAGGCCCCAGAGCTTTGAAGATATGTGATCTTCTGTTTTGCACATTTTCTAAAAGACTGAGGCAGAAATAGCAAAAGCTTATCAATAGCATTTCTTTAAATAAGAACACGAATCAAGAGTGCAGACCACGGTTGGGTGACTGGGGTCTCTTGGGGCTGTGGAGAATAGAGTGTAATTTTGAATACATGCTTGTTATACATAGCGGAACTCTGCCAGGCTTGCTGTGCTCTTTCCCCAGAGTGAGTGATGAGTGAGCACAGGTACAGCTGGGAGCCCAGGCACCCCCACAGCCCACTGCTGGGGGCAGGTGCTGGCTCCCAGCACCACGGAACTTCTGCTTTACCAATGTTTGCTGAGATTCAGTAGGACTCTCTGGCCTGTAGAAAACACTCATGTGTTGGTGGGAATGATCTGGCAGATCAGATAATTAACCAGTGAGTGACACTGAGCCGTATTCTGGTCACCACTGGGTGAGGACTGTTGAGTGAGCTGAAAAGAAGATTCCTGATGTTGGCTCCTGCTGTCAGAAGAGCATTCTTCTGTGTCAGCATCGTTTACTCATTCAGCAAGTGCATGGTTCACCTCTAGAAGTCAGGCCCTGTTTGAGGTGCCAGGATACCACAATGAGAGAGACAGTCAAACTCTGGCCTCAAGAAAACACCGCAGGGGCAGAGAACAACCAAGTTCTGAAATAACCATAAAATATCATTCCTGGAGGTGGTAAGTAGGCAAGGGGGTGCAGGATGCTTGGGCTGTGTGGCCTGTGGTGCTACTGTTTGCTAGTGACGGTTTCCTGCATCTGACAACTGTTTGGGAAAGCGATCTCCCAGATGGGGATGCTGCTTTTGGGCAGTGCACCCCGAACCCTGAACTGCCTTGACCTATAATGAGTGGCCACAGCAAGTAAACTTCTTATTATCTACAAAGTTTCCCTCGGAGTGCCTTCCGGGAAATTATTTTTCTCAACTTACAGGAAGCGTATGAGCATTTTGTGAAATTTTGTATGCCCATGGTGGGTGCCCAGCAACACTCAGAGAGGTTTTCAGAAGATGACCACAGCTCTATCTGTGGCATGGAATTTGTAGCTTCAAATCCGTCTTAGAACTAGAGCAGAATTGGAATTATTTTCCTGGCGAACCTGTCCCTGACCTTGTGATGATGAGGATGGCAGAGTCCTTAGGCCTGTCCTGGACCAGTGCCTGCCATTTCTCTAGAAAAATGCAAGACCCCAGCTCTGCTGGCCTTCAGCACCTCAGTTCTGCCCCATCTGAGAGCATGGGCTAGCTAGTTTTCAAAGCTCCTTGCTGCCCATGCTTATTACAGCTCCATAGGCAGAAGAAACAGGAATATAAATACTGGTGATTTCAAGTCTTACAATGTCTTCCCCAAAGTACAAACCCTGTGGAGGGCCTTGGTTTGCAAACAGGTGTTCAAAATATCAGAATGGAGTTGAGTGGTACAAAGGAGGCAAACCAGCAGTTGAGGTGGCGAGGGAGCATGTGTGAAGGTGAGGCTTTGGCTGATAAAAGGGTCAGGACTGGTTGTTCTGAGAGAAAGGAGGGAGTCTTGCTGAGTAAGGGAGGAAAGGTGTTTTGGGTAGAAAGAAGAGCTTGTGCCAAAACCCTGGGAAAGAGCCAAACATACTGAGGAACCCGAGAGAAGAGCCATGTGGCCAAAAGCAGGGAGGGGGCTGGTCCGAGTAGGCTGAGCTGGACTCGAGAAGGGCCATAGAGACCACAGCCCAATAAAGGGGTTTGGATTTTATTCCAAATACATCATGATTTGAAGATAATGCAGTCGTATTGCAGAACAGGCTTCTATCCCTAGCATCAAAAAGAAAAGCACAGCCCCAAATGGAGTCACTTATGCTAGGCCTTGTCACCCAATGGAGGTCCAATACCTAACCTAGTTGCAGTTTCAACCAGAGAAAGTCTTATCAGGTCAGTCAGGAATTTTCTGGTCAGCACCAATGAGATACTCTGTCACATGGGCTTTTTCCATCCCCCAAAGGAAGATGAAATCACCTGCATGATAAGACCCTCTGTTCTTCCCTATCAGGGAAAGTGACCCTGCCTGGAACAGTCCTTTCTTTTCTTTCATTGATACCATCCTGCCCCACCCTCCTTCCTATAAAAACCTGCCATTTTGTGCAACTTCTGGGGTTATCTCTCTACCTGCTAGCTGGGATGCTACCCTTCATGAATCGCTTAATAAAGACAATTAGATCTGCGAATTTACTCCACTGAATGTTGTCAATGTTGTTTTAATGCCAGCAAAGTGAAGAAAGAGAGAGACGAAGTCTGGGGACCTGGGGATGGGCATGTGAACATCCTGGGCCTTGGGTCTTCTGTACACCAGTCTCAGGGGATAAAGCGCTGAGTGAGTCGTTAGCAAAAGCGTGGGTGATCCTTCTTTCCCCAGCACAAAATAAGAAGGGACAACTCCAGGTCAGAGGCAGAGTAAACAAGCTGGGCTTCCAGCTGATTTTCTCTCTTCAGAGAATGAGATTCTGCATTGAGCTATTTAACTAACTTTGTCATACTCAACCCCCCGCTGCTAATTAAAGAAATAAAAGTCTGGCTTTCCTTTACCCTGGACATTGTTTAAGAAAAAGGTCACCTGGATTTGGAACCCTCAGCTGTAAGTAATAAGTCTGGTCACACTGAGAGAGTACTATCATGAACCCTCTGCTGAGCCCTCGGCACTCCCTGTTCCTGCTCCTGGGTGCCGTCCCCCTCCCCACCGCACCCCGCCTCTGTTGCATAAGCAGTGAAAGTATAATTGAAATTGATTCTCATCAAGAATGACTTTAGAAGCTTGAATAGTGCAAAGGTTCAAAATACTAAATCTTTTTTATGACCCATAATATTGTCATTTCGCTCAACAGTACAGATCAGTACATTTTTCTAATAAAAGAAAACCACAAGAGTATTATAAAACATATTTGCACTGTATCAGAAAGATTAAAGGGGGTTGGGACTGAGTTTGGAAATATGGAATATTGATGTCTTCATTTAAAAAATCAACACATTCATTCTTCCAATAGAAGAGTTCATATTTCTACCATAATTCATGGCTTTAGGATTAGTGAGTGGTTCATGAGCTTATCACTCTCTTATCAGTGGATGCTCACAGTGGGGGAATACGAGTCCATAATATAAACACATAAAATTATCTTTTCATTGGGTTATATTTAATACAATTTATTAATGGAACTTCATTATATTTACAGGCAGAAGAATAATTACTTTATGAGGGCTAATGTGTCCTTGGGGGACATGTGATTCTACAGAGTACTTGATATGTCTGTATTTGTCACCTACCACTGACAGGATCTCACTGTCCTCAAAAGCTGTGCTTGGTGAAAGAAAACCAGAATGGGGACAAAAAAATTTTTCAGTGGGAATCCAACATGGCTGGCAGATCTGTTCCCTGCCCCCTGCTGCCTTTTTCCCATCTCACTCATACCTTCCTGGTTCTGCTCAGGGCAGCATGCCTGGCTCAGTGGCTGCAGTGCCCAGCTTGGTGTGGCCCCATGCTTCAAGACCACCCACGGAGCCTTCACAGAGGTGCATGACTTCCAAAAAGGCTGAGTAAAGAACTTTCTCCTCGGGGAGGAGAACAGTTGTGCTGTCTTCCATTTCAAACCTGGTTTCACTCAGTGAATGTGACAACTGGCATGAGAGGGCAGAACAAGATCCCAGGAGGAGCTCTGGCCCCTTGGCGGAGTGATCATGTCAGTCTTGAAGTACCTACCTCACTGATGGGAAGGAGTAGCCCTTGTGTCTTTTAGCCATTGGGGTCAGGCCTCTGTCACTAAAAGCCTAAATAATGTGCATGGTGTCCCTCTCTCTCATTATGAAAAATCAGGATATCCAAGTCATTTTTTCTAGGTAACCAAGGTCTAAGAAAGTCCATTCTATGATGATCTTAGCTTTTATACAGGTTGTACTGGGGTATCAGGTGGAGTACAAAATGACTCTGCAAGGAACTGAATACTGGTTAACTGAAAAGTTTCTGAAGAACGAGAGCCCCCGCTGCCTGACTGTGGTCCTCAGGGGACCAGAGACTCCAGCCCAGGGAGTAGCCAGAGGTGCCCAGCTGCTGCTTCTGACAGTCTGAATCCCAGCAGGGTGTGGACCAGGTCTCTTCCCACTCTAAGCCACACACTTTAGGTATCTTTATACTCCAGGTGCAGGGATATGGGTGTAAGTTCAACATGGTTTCTTACAATCCCAGATGGGACTAGACAACAAGCCTCTCCTCGCCCACTCCTTCAATCAAACTGGCCCAACAATTTCCAACCATGCTCGTTGGAGCAGCTTGAAATATAAGAAAGATTCTGGATGGGTGAGCAGATTTTAGGACACTGTCCTTGTTAACTGAATGCGCCAGGTCCCCAAAGTGGATATAGACACCCCATCTATTGTGATCAAGGTAATTCACTGGGTTGGGCCGGAACATTAAAACTTCCACTTACATTGATACCCAGTGTCTAAAATATAAGAAACAGTGTGTTATTTGTATCAAATCTAGGGATGTGCTTCTCCTGCTATGAGTTCTTTTACATAGTAAAAATAGGGTTAATCAGACCATCTTCATTTGCTCTCTTCCTCTCCTGCCCACAAGCATGGGGCTGTCTTAGTCATCTTCCCTGCCGGGAATGGTCTGTGGAGGCCAGGCGATGCTGACCAGAAATCCTGGTGGCATAGGAAATGATAGCTTACTTCTTGCTCACATCCATTCTGATCGGGGTCAGGTGGCTCCTCTGGATGGTTCTACTGTAAGAAGTGACTCAGAAATCCAAGCTCCTTCCATCCTGTGGCCCCACCACCCTGGAGTCCTTCATCCCAGGACAGACAGGGGAGGGAAAGAGTGGATGAGCACGCTAGGATGTTTCGGGAGTGAGGCCTGGCAGTGGGGCGTGTCATTTCGATGAGCTAAAACCCCACCACACGTGCCCAGGCTGACCATAACCGAGGCTGGGGAAATGTAGTGTCCTTGGGTATCCAGGGAGAGAAAATGGGATCTGTGCATGTGTAGCCAGTATCTACTGCAAGACAGCTTCTCACACTGTTTCACCAAAAAGTATCCAACTTCTGTCTGGTCCTCCAGATCTACTTTGAATTAGCTGGTCTGAAAAAATGTGGCCTAGTACGAATATAAAAGATGATGTTTGCTAATGGTTTAGAAACAACCAGAGAACAGATTGCATGTTCAACAAGGCTGTTTGTCTAACACTGATGTAAAGCGTCTGGGCGTCTGGCTGGAGGCTCTGGCCTTGGAGTCTGAAGATCTTATTTTGAGAGCCTGCTCTCCCTCACTGGCCACTCACCCTCAGCAGGTCTCAGCGCACACACCTGAGAACGACTGTGCCTCTCGCAAGCTTATATGGAATTTCACAACGAAGGGGTTGTATATGTTCTTTGCCAGAACTTGGTGCTCTCCCTACATTCTGAAATTGTTCCTGCCTACATCACCAGGGACCTCCTAAATGCCAAAGCCAACAGATGCCTTTTAGTCTTTATTCTCCCGGAGCTTCCTACCACATTACAACTGAGACCATCAGTCCCTTCTTTACATGTGAAACTCAACTCCTTTGCATTCTGTAACCCTTTGGGGTCCTTATGTCTGTCTCTGTTGAGTGATTCTTGGTTTTCTGTGGACAGTTAACCCTGCCCTGCCCCTCAGACAGTCGTGTCTCAGGGCCCCCCAGTCCCAGTCTGGGTCTCTCCCAGAGTCACCGTTTCGGCAGCTACATGGAGGCTGATGACTCTGCCATTTGTGTTGTTAGTCCAGACCAGACCCCATCCCTTCGGCTTCAATTCTTGTAGCCAACTGAGTGTAAAATGTCATGCAGTGAAGTCTCATAGGTGCTCGAACTACATGTAGCCAACACAAACCCCTCGTCTCTCTCCAAACCTACTCTCCTGCCTCATTTCTTAGCTCAGCTGGGACCAACACTAGGCTTCCTAAGGGGAGACTGTGGGATCAATCTTAGTGTCTTCTTTCTTAGTCCCCAAATCTTGCCAGTTCCACTTCCTAGATATTTTTATAAATCTACTCCCTCTATACCATTCCAACTCTTTTTGCCCTAGTTCAGGTTCTCATTATGTCCTATCAGGTTTATACCATCCTTCTGTTTTTCCTGCCTCTGAGTCGGTCTTCTCAATTCAGCCTCCATACGACCCTAGAACTCACATCCTGAGCCCCAGGCTACTGTCCTTAGTAAACGAATGAGGAGGGTACCCACTCTTCAACCCTTGCCAACTGTTGCTGAAATGCAGGTCCACAGAGTTCCACAAGAAGCTCAAAAAACAGAATGCAAAAGAAACAGACTCATAACTGTTGTCTACCAGAGCTGGAGTATTGGGGCAGGCTTGGGAGGGAGGAGAGATAGGTGACAGGAATTAAGAGGTACAAACCTCTTATAAATAAGTCACAGGGATGAAATGTGTAACATAGTCAATAATACAATATTGTAATAACTTTGTACAGTGAGATATGATAACTAGACTCATGGGGATCATTTCATAATGCACAAAAATATCAAATCACTATGATGTACACCTGAAAAAATATGATATTGAATATATCAATTAAAAAAAGAAACTAAAAAATCTGGACTTTATAATAAACACGAACTCTTCTCATTTTTAAATACTGGCTACTAATCTGTGTGGCCCAAATAAACATACACAAAAATCTCTGGACTAGATTAGGCCCCAGGCTGCCAGGTGCGGGCCCTCCAAACTGACAGCTGAGGGCTGAGCCTGTGTCCTCTGCAACCAGACCTTGGTTCCACATTAGTCTCATGGCTCCCCAAGCCCGCTGTGAACCTTAGACTCTCCCAGCAACCAAAGGTTACAGTCTCAAGGCATTCTGTTTTTCCGAAATGATTTTTGCAACTATATTCATCCATTTCATGTTCTTACTATCCAGATGACAAAAGAATTCAAAATTTTTATTAGCATAAAAATGTACTTGTCTGGAGAGGCCTTCATGCTCGATAGAGTTGTCCTTTTCCCAGCACAGATTCTAAATTACTTAACCTCTGTAAACCTTGGTTTCCTCATCTGTAATTAGCAGTAATAATAGCATCTACTCCACAGGGTTTTTGTGAGTGTTCTAAATATATGCACAGACTGAGCCTGGAAGTTGGCATAACTGTCAAGTGACATTACCTCCTGTTCCCATTAATTAGAATTTAACCATATTTTCAAACTACCCAATTCATTCTATAAAATTACCTTTGGCTGTAACTAAGGTGACTTACGGATTCAGCAGCCGCCTGCAGCTCAAGATGAAAGGAACTATTCCATTTTAGGTGGATTACCAACACAGCTTTCCACATTGCTCACTGAGCAGGGAGACCTGTTCTTGATCAAATATTAAGTACTTGCTTTATTTTGAGATGAGGCGACTAACTGTGACTTTTTAATCTTTTAGTACAGAAGCTTGCCAGCCTTTGATATGGTGGTGACATGGAGATTCTTGATTAGGCTGGTGGCAAAAAGCACAAAGTGTGTAGTGTGCACTTTTCTGTTCTTATGTTTCATGAAAGCTTGTGAAATCTCTGTGATTAAGGGTTTTAGACCTTCTAGAAGGTACAAGTTGAATAATTTTTTTTTAAAAAAATTCCCATTTTACTTTTACAAATATATGGTAGGGGTCACAGAAAGAAATGAAGACACTTTGGTTGTGTGACCTTCCATCCGTGGCAGAGGTCAAGGGCTTGTTTGAGTTTGGGGCTGTAAGAGGTGCAGGTTTCATCAGAGCAATGTTTCTAACCTGCCCACATGGATTTCAGTCCCATCTGATGCACCTTTGTCTGGGCCGCTGCCTTACACGTGTCCTAGTTAAGTAACTGCCTGTACCCAAAGGCAACCTAAAGGTTTTAGACAAACCTATGTGCTTCCTAAATCAAAACCGGCAACAGGAAGAACTTCTGGGAGCATGAAGCTATCAGGCAGAAGTTTAGCAAAGTAGTGGCAGGGACAGAATGTCTGTTCGGATGAATTTCCCGTTGCCAACAAAGGTGTTCAGCATCTGTGTGAGAGAAGGTGCAGAGGAGCTGAGCCCTGAGCATGCGAGTGCAAGTGCTCCCAGCCAGCCCAGAAAGCAGTCTTCAGCATTGCCTAGCCCCCAGGGCACAGTCTGTGGCAGCAGGGGACAGTCGCAGAAAGAACTAGTGCTTGGACGGGAGACACTCTTTCTGGCCCCCTAAGTGATCAATGCTGAAGAGAGGGCTTATCTGAGAAGGAGCTGGGGTCAGAGGAGGGGCAGGGAAACCTGACGCACCAGGAGGCAAGCCCAGGCCTGCCTCCCAGGAGGCTGGAAGCAGGCTGCAGTGGGGGCTGGTCCAGCCTCCCACCTGCCCTGGACCGGCCTCGCTCCACCAGGCTGCGGGGGAAGGGAAGTGCAGGAGGGATGGGCTGGGAAAGGAGGGACAGGGGACCCCCCCAATAACCTGTGAATGGTGCCTTCAGCCAGCTGCCCATTGCTGGGCACCTCATGCCTTAAGAGCTGGGATTCCAGTTCCCAGATTGCTGGGCTCTTAAGGCTTAAAGCATAGGGCCCCATGATGCCTCTCTCTGTCTGACTCACATCCCCTGTCCCTTGGATCTCCACATTTAAGAACTTCAGTGGCTCCTGACTACCCATGGAATCACATCCTAAGTTACTGCTTTAGTTATGAAGCCTTAGTATGTGAAGCCCCCCACAGCCTGGCCCAGCCATTCTCTCTAACCTCACTCAGAGCCACGCTGCTCCTTGTCACCCTTCACTGGGCAGAGACCCCCAAAGTTCAAGAATGGGCATTGATCATGCTCTAAATACAGGGCCCAACACGTGGGGTTTTTGCCAGAATAAATAAAAATCCTTCCTTCTGGTCATTAACATACTCACAGTTAGCAGAAATCTGTGTCATGCTGTGCCCCAGTACTGTCTTCTCTGCTATCACCCATTTTCACCCATGAAGCCCATCCTCCATGAGGCCCCCTTATAGACGGCTTTCCAGATGCTGGGAAATGTATTCACTTGCCTGTCTTCCTCATCAGCTGTTGGCTCCGTACAGGCAAAGAACGAGTCTTTTTGAGCTTACCATAGCACCTGGCACATGGTAGCAATTTTTCAATAAACTGCCAGAAGTATGAATGAGTAACTGACAGGTGGTGTGGTCATCTCCCATAATGCTCTCATTTTGAGTGAGAGTAAACCCAAGCAGCTCTATTCTGCATGTGGGAATAAAATTGTGTGTGCAAGGGGTATTTGGAAGATAGATCTCCGGGCATGGTAACAGCAGCATAAAAAGAAATTCTGGCAGAGCTTTTTGGTTGGTTCTTGGTTTGCCTGAACTGGGATGGTCACTCCTTACTGCCTCACAGAGCCTAGAGGTCTCCCAGGTTCCTTGAGCAGCAGACATTCTAGTATCAGGTGGTTGACATCAAAGACAGTTGGCAGTCATGAGGGAAGTGAGATGGCTGACCAATAACAAACAGGAGATAAGTTTTCCCTATCTTGTTTATTCTGAAAAGAATGTTGATGTCTACACGTTTTCATAAAGAAATAGAAAATCACTTTAGTAAAAAGGCTGCAAGCCCAGGAGACTTGGTCTTTTATGGGAAGAGCCTGTGGGAATCTCTTTGTAAACCAAGTTCCCCAAGATATGGGAATGACTTTGAGACCCCCATAGCCCACTGTCACCTGCCCTGAGGGTAAGGGTGAGGGAGGGACCTGAGTTCAAAGATGCTATTGCCTCTTTCCCATGGTTCAGAGGTTTTCAGAAGAGTGGTCTTGGACCAACAGCATGAACATCACCAACTGTTAGAAACACACATTGTCAAGTTCTTCTCTACCTCTGGAAGCAGAGACTTTGAGATGGGCCCAGTAAGCTGTGTCTAAATGAATGTTCCAGACAACTTCCACCCTTGCTCAGGCTGGAGAAGCACTGTCATAGTCCAGCCCTCTATGGGAGTGGCTCTGGGGGATAGGGGTAGCTTCCATCCCTGGAGAAGGCACAGTGGGGAGTGAGGAGACGGTGGAATGAAGGGTTCTTCCTGGGCCTCTTCTCTCTCTCCAGTCTCTCCCATGGAGAACTCGGAAGTGTTTTCTTTTTTCATATTAAAAGGTCAAGCAAACACAAGGTAATTTTGCTGATTAAAATGCACGGATGAATGCCTTCCCACTTCCCAAGAAGTGGGTCTTGCTTTTAGGGGTGAGGTCTTGCTTTTTGTCCTTGGCATCTGCTCTCAGAACAAAATCCAGAAGACAAAGCTTGGTGGCCATAGGCCATAAGCAAAAGCAGAAACTCCCTGGCTGTCCTCCACTCCATCAGCTGGAGCAGTGTGTCCCACTTTTCTGTAAAATTAACCGAGGGTCAGGCAGGGCACTGACCACCCCTGCTGTGGCTGCCGTCGGGTACAGCAGGTCAGGTACAGGTATAGGTACAGGTACGAAAGCTCCTCTGGGGAGCTTATATGCTTACCAAGTGGTAATTGGATCTGTTCCTAAGACTTTTTAGGGCACGTGACGTCGATTACCTAAACCTTTCAATTAACTGATGTCACATATTTTTAAAATTCCAGTATAATTAACATACTGTGGTATGTTAGTTTCAGGGGTACAATGTAGTGATTTAATAATTCTATATATCAGGGCTCATCAACCTTACTATACTCTTAATCCTTGAAAATATATTTTTTAAATAAAAATTAATTTAACTACTTTGGAAAACTTGAATGAAAAATGGTTGTCAAATATGGTGTTTGTGAGACAACTTTGGGGAAAAGGGGTGGGGATTATAAAAATCTAGGGATCTCAGTACTCTGATTGCTTCAGGGTGTCTTTTAGCTTTAACTGTGCTTTGAAGAAACCCAAACTGGAAATCATATTTGATGCATTACATATGTGGCTTTTGTAGAAAGGGCCACCGAGACTCAAGAAAAGGCCTTGGCCTGAATTCAGAAGATTGACAAATAAATGCACTGTTTTTGAGTTTTAAGTTAAAATGTCTATGTTTATATATTTTTTAATGGATTCCCCTCTTTAATTGGCTTTTTTGATCAACCACCCCCTAGTGGTTGTATTAGATAAGATACATGCCTTTTGTTTTGGGAACACAGGTCCAGAGAGAGTACACTGAAGTCACAGTGTATAAGGTAGCACTCTGATGTTCAAGAAGCCTCTCCTGGCTGAACAACATGTGTCTATAGCTTTTAGTTCCTCAGAGTGAGGCTGAAACTACTCCCAGACTAACTCATCCTATATTTACTGTCTTTGGGGTCTAAGGGCAGCCCTTTGAAGGGTGTGGGGGCTTCCCCTCTGACTCCCACTTCCTCCCACAAAGCACGGCATAGGTGTGGGGATCAGGACAAGTCAGGGAAGGAGATAAATCTTCAGTGTGGACCTTTTGCCTGCTGATTGTGGGTGGAAAGAGAAAACTCCACTTTTTAAAAAGATTTTATTTATTTATTTGACAGAGAGAGAGAGATCACAACTAGGCAGAGAAGCAGGCAGAGAGAGAGGGGGAAGCAGGCTCCCCACCGAGCAGGGAGCCCAACTCGGGGCTTGATCCCAGGACCCTGAGATCATGACCTGAGCTGGAGGCAGACGCTTAACCATCTGAGCCACCCAGGCATCCTGAAAACTCCATTAATAATAGGCATTTTATTGGGATGGGTATGACTAGAAATGGACATCTTATCTGTGCTGTCTTGGAAAACAGGGATCAGTTCTCTTATCTAATGGAGATGGTAAAAAGCAGCCTTCTTGCACACTTACATAATCAAGAAACTAAGAACAGAGATCTAAACCTGTCAGCAGCTTTAATGACCAGAGAACAGCAGGCAGGCAAGATCTGACATTGCAAGGTGAGCTGACCACATCAGGGTGACTTGTTCTTTGTTTAAAAGTGTGCTTTTTAAAGAATGCCTTTTTGTGAAATGATAAGTCATGCAGGGAATGAGCAACACAAGCGTATTTTATGGACCTGGCACCACACTTAATCACAAAGAGTTGAGAGTTAATATTTGTCACACTCCACTCCTTCAGAAACTCTTTGTACCATTCTCATGACCCTTACCAAATTGGATCCTGTATCATAATCATTTATGTGCACGTTATGTTTCCATTGTTGGAGAGTAGGCTTCTTAAGGTCAGGATCCATCTCTGAGACTCCACATGGAGTGTAGCCGAGTAGGTAAGCACAAGGTAGATGCACAATTCATGCTTATGAAATGAATGAATGAATGAATGAACTAACAAATGAGGTGAAGTAACACAGATGAAGGAGACTGGACTATCATTAACTTCCCAGTTGCACCCACTAAAAACTGAATTGCAAAAACAAATTCAGTATTTTAACCAAACAGTGTTTTAACAGAAGCAGTGCTTTGGTGCCTTCCGGTAACCCATGCCAGTCATGAGAAGCTGGGACCAGGCCCTGGGGACTTGGAGCTCATCCTGTCTCCCATGTCAGAATATCATGCCAGAGAGTGGTTGGCAACTGCTAAGCAGTGAATAAGAGAAAAATTCCATATATAGTGACCTCTCTTTTGTATCTGATGCTATTTATATTTTATATGCTGAGGTAAAAAGATAGCCTGATTAATTTCTGTGGGGAATTTTTGTTATATGAGAGTTTAAAAAGTAATTTTACTTAGTTTTTCCTTTCACTTGTAAGAGCAGTTTGGGCTTGTTGAAGATAATTTGGATGACATGGCATAACTTAGGGAGTTTAAAAATCTCACCAACCAAGATCACTGTAGTTAACATCTTGATATTAATTATTTCAAACTTTTTTTCTCTGCATTGTTTGATTTCATAATAGGGATCACATGGTACATGCAACTTTATAGATTGCCCCCTTTATAGGGGCAAATCAAAATAGAAACTGTATTTTGAGCATTTCCCTTGCCATTATATGTATTTCTTGAAAACATAGTTTCAAGCATAGTTTCAATTTCATAGCTACTGAATGTTCTGTCTCCTGGATACACTGTAATGTATTTAACAATCCTTCTAAGCTGGGACATTGCGAATGGATACTTCCATTCAAAACATTTTTTAAAATGTGTACATTTACATAGTTTACAGAGTTTTTAAAATCTTCTTATGAAAGCAGCAGTTTCTTGTGCTCTGCCTTTTGATCCTTTGAGGCAATCACTTTCTTTTAGCTGATTTTTTAGGAATTTACCTCCATATTTTCCAATAATGTACTTATATGAATGCATTTTGTTTCTTCAGTTTTAGGTACCTATACCTTTCTCTGCAAAAGGTGAACATTTAGCTGTGTTTCACCACCATCCCCCCTAGCTTGGCCCTACCACACACACATACATACTGCCCATCCCTGTATCCCTCAACTCATCTTTCCTATAACTCTAGTGAGATTAACATTCAGCATTTATATTACATTATTATATGCAAGCAAGTGCTAGTTATTACTAAGCCACCAAGGAATACTATGATTACTTTTCTCTTCTGACACATCTCTTTGTTTCCCTGGAGTTAAAATTTGTCCAGGATACAGAGAAGCAAAAAGAGGAGACCCAGAAACAGCTGGGGTTACTGTGGGCCTGGCTGCCACAAGTGAGACATCAGATGAGTGACAATGTGTGTGAGCTGTGATAGTTCCTGGGGCCCTGTTCTCACCTTCCTAACATACAAGAACAGGGCTGCTGCCCACATTTTCACCTTCCAAATCTCACGCAAAATGTCACTTTGGCCAAGGCTAACCTGGAATCATACAGGAAGGGAATTCAGGGGGGTGGGGCAGAGTTCCAACTGAGTGATGTTAACCCAATTCAACTGCTTCCCCATCTTCTTGAAGGAGTCCAACCTGTTCCAGTCTGGGCTGATCACGCTCTGTACTTGGTGCACCATTTCATCCTGGGATACCCTTCATCATCCAGGTGAGTTTTCTTATCCTTTTTCTTTTGGTTTAGACCTCCTGTTTCCTAGACGTCACGATTTTCCCCTGTATCGGTTTATATTCTCATTTCTGTTGATCACATCACCAGGAATTTTGAGTACACCAGGAATTCATAGGCAGTGAATGTTTCAGGTCTTCAGTGTCTGACAATGTCTCCATTCTACTCCTACTCTTAACTCCAGGTTAGAAATGTTCTTTAAACATCCAGTGTTGAAATTGAGGAGTTCAAAGCCATTCTAATTTCTGGGCTTTGTACGTAATCTTTCTTTTTGTTTGTTTTCCTCTCTGAAAGTTCACAGGATCTTCTTTGTTCCCAAAACTCTGAAATTTTGTAATGATGTGTAGTTTAGCTTTTTGTCCAGTGTATTGGGCATTCAGTGGGCTGTAATTTTATTACCAAGTTCCTTACCTTAATTTTCTCTGTGCTCTCTTCATGGAATTCCTACCACATGGGTGATGGAATGTTCTGGAACTGAGTCTTCTATTTTTCATCCTTTTCCTCTTCTATTTTCCCTTTGGTTGGTTGGTTGGTTGGGTTTTGTCTTTTTTTCCTTCCACCTTCCAGCAAATTTCCTCAGTTTTACTTCCAAATGCATCTATTGAGTTTTTAATTTCTGCCATTATTTCTTAATTTCCAAAAACTCTTTTCGTTCTCTAATTGTTCCCTAAAAATCATGTGTGCATACTTGTGAGTGATTCTGTTCTTTTTTCTTAAATTCTTTGCCTTCTTTTATCCTTCTGAAGATATTAATATTTTCTTGTGTTTTTTGATTTGTCTGGTTTTGTCTGTATATTTCACATTTTAGGCTTTACTTAGGTAGCTGACTATCTTTGTATTCTGCTCATATTTGAGAATGGGAGATTAAAAATCTGACCAGAAGCTTGGAGATTTACCAACATAAGGCTTTATCTTATGATGACACAGCAGAACCGTTTTATGGGACCTTGACTCATCAGTATCCTGAGGATTTTTCCTTGTCCCGAGAAGGATCTTGTCTCTCTCCTGGAGGGCATGAGCTTGACAGCAAGTGTGCAAGGGCTGCCTGGTGTGTCAGCATTCCTACAGTCCTGGTTCCTTACAGACTCACCCTCCATGGTGCCTGGCATCTCACAGTCCGGGTACCTCCACAGATCCAACCTGGGGTTTTCTGTCACCTCCCCCAGTTCCCTCCTCACCTCCTGGGACCGCCTTGGGCTGCAGAGGAGCAGGTATGCAGGAGAAGGTCAGGGCTCTGTTTCTGCAGTATTCTCTCCAACACTGCACAGAATGAAATATCACATCCCCAAATCCTGTTTTTTAGCCCTACCTTCACCCTGCTTTCCCTGTCACCAGAGCTGCCACCTTCCAAATCATGTGGCAGTCATGCAGGGCAGAGGGAGCAGTGCCTGGCTTTTCCTGCCACTGAGGCTGCAGCCCACCTGCTCTGCAGCCTCTGCCTTTCTTACTGTTGTCAAACCTCTCATTCTCTCAATCCTCCAGGGCTTGTGTCTTTCTGGAAATCCCCTTTACTGTCTATTTTGGTGAGGTTTGGGAGGGAGCAAAGGTAATGTTTCAAGTTTGTATCTTAATAGGTACCACATTTTCCTGGAACATAAGGGGTCTTGGTTCCCAGGTAATTCATGAACAGGCCCCATCAAGGTACTGACTTAGCTCGAGGAGGCATCTGTGCTGATCCGGGATTAACAGAGGAGTCCGATTCTTTTGTGCCTGAGTAAAGAAGAGGCAACCCTGTCCCTCTCTTTAGAAAAAAATTCTTTTAAACTTCATTCAGAAGAGAGGAATTTTGTATACAAAGCCAGCTGGTCAGTTGTGCACTTCCTAAGAAGAGGGCGGGGGGCAGTTTCTCTAAATGATGCCAACGATCATTGAAGAAGGGTCCAGTGGCTGCTTGCTCACAGCAGGGGTGAAAAGAGTTAGTTTGTTAGTACCTACCTAACACTTTTGTGTCATTCCAACCAAGGGACGCATCTCTGACACGTTCTTGTCCACTGGCTGATTCACACACTTTCTCTACCTCTCATGCCATTAGTTTCTGGCTCCTTCCTTGGGCAAGCCACTCAATAAGGACATCCATTTCTTCCCTACTCAGTATCAACTAGGGGATTCATCTCTGCAGACATGTCCCATCAGTCATCCACTTCATAGTTGAAAAGTGAGATTAAATTCACAGGAGATTTTCCCAAAAATACCTTTTTATCATCAGTACAAAAAGCACTTTTCTTTCTTTTTCTTTCTCTTTCTTTCTTTCTTTCTTTCTTTCTTTCTTTCTTTCCTTCTTTCATCTGTGTGATTTACTTTTTAGTTTAGAGTTTTTTTTTCCATACATAATCTGTCACTATGGTAGCCATAGATTTTTTTGTGATTAACTTTTAACTTTACAACTGACTTTTCTCAAGGAGCAAGTGGCTGGGAGTTTTGTTTGCTTCCTTTTAGAAAACTTTAATGGAATCTTGACAAAGAGGTAATTATACTAGCTTAAGAGGTTATATGCATCATTTTCAGTGTAATGATTTACTGTCCTGAGGAAACCACTTTTCTTACATGTAGAATGGATGGTTCACTTTAGAGGCACACCTGACCACTATGAGAAGATAATGGGATGCGTCAGGATGCCTGGGTCACAGATGATTTAATAATGCACGAACACATCATTAGAAAAACAGAGGAGTGTGTGCTTCTGGCAACCTGGTGGTAAAGCAATTCTTTGATATACACAGATGTCTATTTAAACATGTTTATATTGTAAAGTGCAGGATAATCTCTTCCTAATCATTCTTAATGGCTTTTGCCTACTCCCATTTCTGACTTGTTACTAGGTAACAAGAGGTCTGATGTTCAAAAGTCAGTTACTCTTTGTTCCCCACTCTTGAACAACAGTGGAACTATTCCAGTTCTGAGCTTACTGGACAGTGTGACAAGCCAACCAAATATTCAGGTGTCTTAAGGACAATAATTTATTTACGGACCAGCCAGACTAACAGCTTTACAATAAATTAAAATTTTTTTAAAGATTTATTTATTTATTTTAGAGAAAGAGAGAGAACAGGGGTTGGGGCAGAGGGACAGGGAGAGAGAGTCCAAAGTGGATTCCGTGCTGGAAAAGATCAACAAGGAAATAAAGGCTTTAAATGACACCCTGGACTAGCTGGACATCACAGATATATTCAGAACATTCCATCCCAAAACAGCAGAATACACATTCTTCTCTAGTGCACATGGAACATTCTCCAGAATAGACCATATTCTGGGTCACAAGTCAGGTCTCAACAGGTACCAAAAGATTGGGATCATTCCCTGCATATTTTCAGACCATAATGCTCTGAAACTAGAACTCAACCACAAGAGGAAAGTTGGAAAGAACTCAAATACATGGAGGCTAAAGAACACCCTACTCAAGAATGAATGGGTCAACCAGGAAATTAAAGAAGAATTTAAAAAATTCATGGAAACAAATGACAATGAAAACACAACTGTTCAAAATCTTTGGGACACAGCAAAAGCAGTCCTGAGAGGAAAGTATATAGCAATACAAGCCTTTCTCAAGAAACAAGAAAGGTCTCAAGTACACAACCTAACTCTACACCTACAAAAGCTAGAGAAAGAACAGCAAAGAAAGCCTACACCCAACAGGAGAAGAGAAATCATAAAGATCAGAGCAGAAATCAATGAAATAGAAACCAAAAGAACAGTGGAACAAATCAACGAAAGTAGGAGCTGGTTCTTTGAAAGAATTAATAAGATTGATAAACCCCTGGCCAGACTTATCCAAAAGAAAAGAGAAAGGACTCAAATTAATAAAATCATGAATGAAAGAGGAGAGATCACAACCAACACCAAAGAAATACAAACAATTCTAAGAACATATTATGAGCAACTCTACACCAGCAAATTTGACAATCTGGAAGAAATGGATGCATTCTTAGAGAAATATAAACTACCAAAACTGAACCAGGAAGAAACTGAAGACCTGAATAGACCCATCACCAGTAAGGAGATTGAAGCAGTCATCAAAAATCTCCCAACGAACAAGAGCCCAGGGCCAGACGGCTTCCCAGGGGAATTCTACCAAACATTTAAAGAAGAATTAATACCTATTCTCCTGAAACTGTTCCAAAAAATAGAATTGGAAGGAAAACTTCCAAACTCCTTTTATGAGGCCAGCATTACCTNTGATGAACAAGGATGCAAAAATCCTCACCAAAATACTAGCCAATAGGATCCAACAGCACATTAAAAGGATTAGTCACCACGACCAAGTGGGATTTATTCCTGGGACACAAGGTTGGTTTAACATTCGCAAATCAATCAATGTGATACAAGACATTAATAAAAGAAAGAACAAGAACCATATGATCCTCTCAATAGATGCTGAAAAAGCATTTGACAAAGTACAGCACCCTTTCTTAATCAAAACTCTTCATAGTGTAGGCATAGA
>LNAC01000641.1:650049-669391 GCA_002007465.1 Ailurus styani | reverse complement strand
ATATATATATATATATATATATATACACACACACAATGGAATACTATGCAGCCATCAAAATAAACGAAATCATGCTGTTTGCAACGACATGGATAGAACTAGAGGGTATTATGCTGAGCGAAATAAGTCAATCAGAGAAAGGCAATTATCATATCATCTCTCTGATATGAGGAACTTGAGGGTCAGGGTGGGAGGTTGTGGGGGGTAGGGAGGGAAAAATAATGAAACAAGATGGGATGGGGAGGGAGATAAACCATAAGAGACTCCTAATCTCACAAAACAAACTGAGGTTTACTGGTGGGTGGGAGGGTAGGGATAGGGTGGATGGGTTATGGACATTGGGGAGGGTTTGTGCTATGGTGTGTGCTGTGAAAAGTGTAAGGCTGATGATTCACAGACCTGTACCCCTGGGGCAAATAATAGTAATAAAAATAAATAAAAAAAATAAATATAAATGGAAAAGAAAAAAAGATTCTGTGCTGAGCATGGATCCCCATGAGGGGTTCATTCTCATGACCACGATCTCATGATGTCATGATCTCATGATCACAACCTGAGCCGAGACCAAGAGTCAGATCCTTAACCAACTGCACCGTATAGGTGTCCCAGGAAAGTAATTTTTAAAATAAGCCATTGGAATCAACCATATTTTCTCCTGACAGACAATAAAGATCTTCTACCCATGAACATACAGCCTTTCTTTTCAATGTGGCTGCCCACATAGCCATTGCTTTAACAAATGCAGACTGAGAGATAGATAACAAAGGTCCTGAATGGAAACACAGTGAGACACTCATGCTGTGTTGAAGGCCATGTGGTAATAACTCACGTCAAAACCCTGGTGTGAATGTGCTCTGGGCCCGTGCTCCCTGGGCAGAGCCTCCCTGTGGTTTGAACTCTTTTCCCCTAGAGTCTATAGCCTGTATCACTAAACAAGAGAGAATACATTCATTGTCCAAGAAATACCGGCATGATTTTCTGAAATAGAAATGTGTTCCTGAGCCAATTTCTATTTTAGAAAGAGCCAGTGACTCATTGGCAACCTTGCACAAGGAAGAGGTGAACTTTACTCCTTGCACAAGTTCCCGGGACTCAGAATGAAGTATTAAAGAACACTAATTCTGACAAGATTCTCCAGGGCACAGAATGTACATGAGTGCCCATCCCTACATGCCCACATTCTCAGAGACCTTCTGTTAGAGCAACCAGGATGGCTCCGGAGTGAAGGGTGCAGGGTACAGAGCCAGACCAGGCCTCCAAACCCCAGCTCCAACAAGGTGTGTGGTGTGGACTTGGGCAAGTTCCTTAGTGTCTGTTCTCCTCCCTCCCCTCCTCCACAAATAAGGATAGAACTTGTGGAGTTGTGAGGAACAAATACGTTAATATATTGGAAGTGCACATACCAACACATGGAGAGTACTTAGAAAGGATCATCACTGTTGTGATTGTTGTTATTTTCTTCACAGGTGTAGTACAGGGAGTTACTGTTGCCAATATTATATCCTCTGTTTCCCACCTGCCTTTGAAGTTCCTCCTCTAGAAGTGGAATGCACTTCCTCACGCTTCGACTTTAGGCTTGACCACGTGACTTGCTTCAGCCAACCATGTCTGGATAGAGTGAGAGCATGCCAATCTCCAGCCTAAGCCTTAAGAGGCATTACATGTTCCCACTTGTGCTCTTAAGCTTCGGTCCTCATTCATGAGAATGGCAAGTCCCAACCACCCCTCTGATCTGGGGAGGATGAGGGACATGTGAAGCAGACTGGGACCAACTCACTTCTCAGAGCCAAAGCCAGCTGGTCAGTTGACCCCCGGCCTGTTGTTGCCCAGACAGTCTGAACATGCATGAATGAGAGTAAGTGAGGATATTAAACCAGGGAGTGTAGGGGTGGCTCTTCATTCGGCATAATTGTGGCAATCACTGACACGTACAATGGGAAAGTTAATTAACTGTTAGTTAACACAAAGCGAGTTAACTGTTGTGGAAAGGTTACATGAAGAATGGCATGGAAGCATACTTGTGAAGGATGGTTTAGAGGCAGACTTAGGAAGGAAATCAGCTCTTGAGATCTCACTGCAAAGCCTGGTACATGAAGATTTGGCTGTTCTGAACCCGCTAGAGGCTAATTTTTTTTTTTCTCTCAGGATGTATCTATATTGAGCACATTCTCTCTCTCTCTCAACCCCTCCCTTTTTAAAAATCAACATAGACAGGCTCTACTTTTATTCACATCCAGGGGAAGCCCTGCCTTTCTCTGGTTGCCAAAGGCTCCTACTATGAAGGATGGGTGAGAATTCAGATTCTGGAAATGTTGTCTCTTCATTCGTGCCCAGAATGTGTCACTATTTTTCTAATGCTGTAGTGGTAGCTGAGTGAGGTAACAAGTTTGATGTAATCCTGAGGCTCCATGGAATCACTGGCTTGACATCTTAGCATGCTCCATTCCTGCTGTCTGCTTCTGAGGGATAGAGAGTGAGAGAGAGAGCAAGAGAGAGAGAGCATGCATTCAGCAGGAGCAACAGACTGGAAATCCCAGGATGGTGGAGGTGGTGGTATCTTGTCCTGCTGTTGGCTGGCCTGGCTTCTTCAACTTCCTGCTTCTCTTCTCAGGTGCTCTTGGGCAAACTTAGAGAAACCTTTCTATGGATTGAAGGAAGGCCTTTGAAATGTTACCTCACTCAGTTGGATTAGAGTGACTTTTCTAGCTGCTTGTTTTTTCCATTCCTTTCCTATAGTGATTTATTTATTTTATTGGGCAAAACTGGCATGTGAGGTCAGTGGATATTTTGTAATGGAAATGTGACCCTCGGGTGCATGATGCACTCAGCCTTCCATGTGCTGTGGCGAACAAACTCACAGGGCGTCAATCAGCTCTTAGGGGCAGAGACCCCTCAGTATGGAAGGGGGCAAGACACCTGTCTAAACCCACCCCTCACTAGGACTGAGCATGGCATTCTCATTATTGTATACTGTCTTTGCTTTTAAGATCATCACACTGAATTTTGCCTGAGATGGTGGAAGTGGTCGCTGAGGTGAGGAACAGTCTAGTTAAAAATGGTAAGGAGCTCTTTCCCTGACTTCCACATCTCATGAATGCCTCATTAATTAAGCAAAGGTAATGATGCTTGTTGGTTAGAAAAGAGCATTTCCTTAAAATCAGACCACTGCCTCAGGATTAGAATCAACAAAAGATCAGAACTGGGCAGATTAGGCCATCTTATCAAATTATAACTTAAAGTGAAGCATTGCCATGTATAAATTTAACATGAAGATTTCTATTACAGGGATAAATAACTATCTTATTATCTTATTAATTAGTTTCTCTCCTCAGGTAGAAAATATCTTTCACTGGCAGACCCAGGAACTGAGATTCTCAAAGCAGGATAGAAGGAATCAGGAGCAAAACTGCAAAATTACTTCAGTGAGGCCTTCCCCGCTCAGAATAGCTTACCACCTGCTAACTGGCCTCCCACGTGCTCTGTGGCCCCTAATTGAGAGTGGTCTTCTTCCAATACAGACAAGCTCATGTCATCTTTCTACCCACACCCAATCTTCTGAATAATTCCTTCCAAAGGCTCCCTGTCGCCCTGGGAGCCAATCGTTCCTTCTGCCTCTGAAGTCCAGCCAGACCTAACCATTACTGTGCACTGTTTTCCCATTCCAGTCATAGCCTCCAGCACTGCTTTCCTTCTGTCTGGACGATCCCTCTCCACTCTTCAATTATTAACTGCAACTTATCACTTTAGGCACTGGCTCAGCTGTGACGTCACTTCCTTAGAAGAACTACCCTGGCCCTCCAGTCAAGCTCCCCTGTTATAAGCATGTGCACCACTTACCACATATGGAATCACATATTTGCTTATTTGATTAAGTTTCTCTCCCAATAAATTCTATAACTATCTATAAGGATAGCAGGTTTTTGCTCACCATTGATTGGAACTCAGCACTGGAATTGTGTTGACAGGTAGCATGCCCTCAATATCTGTTGAATAGATGGAAAGGGAATTTAGTTTAAAATGCACTTAGAACATGTGATTGTTGTCACAGAAGCATATATTCTAGATCAGATCCTTCCTCAGGGAAAGGACAGAGCATCCAGGTTATCTTGGAAGAGTCTCAAGCCGATAGCTCTTGGTTTGGTTTAGCAATTTGATGTGCTAGTTTGATTTTTGCCTCACTGGTTTTTGCCAATATGCAATTTCTATTTAGGTTCATACTGATCTAAAAAGAATCAACATTTCCATTCATTTATCTATCCATCCATCTCCCTCTTACCTGTCTGGTGAATAAACTGAATGCATCTGGTTTATTCAGTCCATATGATAATAAAAGTCTGGGGTTCTATGTTTTGTTAGTGAGCTCAGCCCCTATCAAGTGGTTCTTTTGAATCAGTGCAGCTCTGAAGTTATCTCCATCAGCACGGACCATGTCTGTGTCTCCAGAGACAGAGCTCTAGGGTCACCTGCTCTAAACAAGCAGTTATGGAGCTCCGGGAAACACAGGGGCTGAGGAAACAAAAGGGGGTCATTTTGGGGCTGTGTGTTCAATGGAGCAACCTTGTTTGAACAGGGAACCGTTTGGGACATGTTTTTACACTACTTTTCTTGTGATTTGTTCATTTTCTTTCATGACTTCCTCACAGTGAGTCCTGAGAAGGGGCTTCTGAAGGGAGGCAGAACGTGCTGGGAAGATGTGGGAGCAAAGGGAGCACCGTTTGCAAAACAACAAAGGCAGCCCTAGGCAGTGAGCACAGGCAGAGTAAACAGCACGGACGCTGCCAGCACACTGTTCAAAGCTTGGCCATTCAGGGGAACATTGGAGACAAGCCACCACAAGAAGCCTATAATCACCTTCCCCCCAGTTTATGAAACAGGCGGAGATCAAACGAAGGAGGTCGGGGTTAGAATTCCCGATAACAGCCTCCCCTTTAAACAGCTTGCAGGAGAGGAGGTCAGCTGAGGGTTCCAGAGATGAGGGCTATTTTTAGTGAGAGCAGAGAAGGAAAACCCTCAAGAGTCATAGATTCCAGGGTGAATGACACAATTGTTGGGTGAGCTCTGTTACACATGCCCAGAGAGTATATCACAGCCGAGCAGCTGCCCTGGACCAGGCCGGGGAGAAGAAGCCCCCCTGATGACATTGACTGTCATCTCCCCGTGGGGAGTGGGTGGATGGAGACACTCCCAGCAGGCGATTAGGGAGCCTGGCTGAGACAAACGAAGGTTTGCTTCACCAGAGGACTATGGCTCAGATGCATGACAGGGACTGCTTTTGGTTTTAACAGTTGAAGTATTATCAAAAACCCAGTCTGCAGGAAGCAATTCACAAAGGGGAAGTCTGGGCATTGAGAGGGTGGATTATTTGTAGGGGGAACATGGTGGCAGAAATGTTCAGTGAGAGACCTGAAGACCCCCGTTGTCAAGATGGGAGAAACCACAGGGAGCGTCACCCCCCGCTTGTCCCCCAATCTCAGAGGCGCACTGATAAAGCCAGACGGGCCACACTTTCTGCCTCTGAAAGCAGGAGCCACTTCAAATCATTTCTAATCCCATTTCTGGCAAAAGGGACAAAACTGGGAAGCAGTGGAGAGGGATCTATGGCAGAGGTAGGGGGTCCTGGAGAGGACAGTCTGAGGAGCCTCGTGGGCTGTTTATGGTTGGGGGCAATTTGCTCAGTGCTATAGTCCTGAGTGTCTTTACATGAGAGATGATGGCAAAGAAGGGCTCTCTCTGCCTAGCGAATGCTGAGTCCTGGCACCAGACCGAGAGTTAAGGGCCTGAGGGCCTAAGGACTTGAAGGAGAAGATGGATGGAAGGAGATGCATCAGGAGGGGGTTAGGGATGGAGGAGGAGAAGGCTGCCGTGAGGACAGCTGGGCTCTCCAGTGGCTTCTCTTTCATCGGCAACAGCCTAGGCAACACAGGCTTATGAGCAAAGGACCTGGGAGGCTTTACCTCGTTGTTGGGCAGGAGGGCAGCACCCTGAGGTTCAGCAAAAAGGGGATTGCAGAAGCAGCCACGTGGGTGTTTGGAAATCCAAATGAAGTCACTTTAAAGACAATTTCTCCTTCCTAACGAGAAGGGGCTCTGTAAGGACATGACTTTCACCTCTCCAGGGATTAAGAATTGCTCTGGATGTTGAAATGGACCCTGGGGCCAGGCAGGAGTTTGCCTGCAGATCGACCACGGCCTGTGGCTCTTACACAAGCCTCCGACTGGCCTGCACAGAGGCTTGCAGGTTTCGAAAACTTTCTGGAACCAGTGGCACAGAGCAGTGGGTCCCGGCTTGCCCGTCGTGTCGGGCACCAATTGGCACCACGCTCAGGTCAGGAGGCCTGTGCTCCAGCAACTGCTCCCACTGACACCGCCAGGCTGCAGCCACTCCGCACCCCTTCACTTCCACCCCTCTGCCCTTCGGCCTCACTGCAGGGGATGGGGATGAGGACTGGGAGTCCAGCATCTGGAGGTGACCCCGAGAGTTTCAGGTTGCCTCTGGGGATCAGCAGCACTATGGTCAGAAGTGAGCTTTCAGTTCCGCTTGTTTCCTTTTCCCAAACTAAACACCAGAATACTCGGCGAATTCTGTTCCTCCCCACCCCTGCTTTATGGACTGACTTTTTGTTTGTCAGGAATGAATCAACGGTTTAAAACAGAGGTGTGTACTGGTACACTATCTTGTCCATGAGCGTTCTCTGGGGATAAAGCAGTGACTCCACTGAGGTTCAGACAGCCGGAGTCCACACTGCTCACCTGTGCATAGCCTCACACTGGCCAGGTGTTCCTGCAGGATGGACACTTGCAAAGGTGCACTTTCCAGATCACTGGCGGTTCAAACCTTTGCAATGTCAAAACTTTAAAAAGTCACTGTTTCTCATGAAAACCTTGATGACATGTACAAATACTTCTGGTCTCTTTTAAGCAGCAAGTACATAATGTAACTCATCTTTTCATGATGACTCAGGAATATCATTGCATCATTATAATCACCAATTGCAGGGCTGTCCTAACTTAACAGCAGTGCACTGAGGATAGACAGAGCTTCTAGAACTGCTGCACCCTACAATGAGCGATCCCAAACTCAGTGACCAAATTAATTAATTAATTAATTTAATTTAATTAAAAAAAATTAAAAATCTAGAAAACAGGGCAACTAGACAGTTTCTTTAATTGCTCTTCTAATTATAACAGTAATACACGTTCATTGTAGAAAACTGTTATGTACAAAACAATAAAAGAAAAAATAAAGTCACTAAAATTAGATTTAAAATAGCTTTTTGCTGCCAGGTGTTCCTGCCATGATTTTGCTGATGTCTGCGGGTACTATGGTTAGAACTCTCTGTTTCTACCTAGTGATTCTCACTTCTTCTTCAAGATAAGGTGCCTGTGCTTTGTGATCACTGCTTTGACTTCTGGGTAAAACAGTTTTGCGGGATGCCTCTGGTTGAGGCATGACTATTCGTAGTGCCCCTTCTGCCCTCTCAAAGACAATGAATGATGACATCAGCCTCAGACCCCATTCCTGCCTGGCAGGGCGGCTCCCAGCGTGGGTCCGTCCAGAGCTGATCAGAAGAGAGAGGCAGCTGAGTGTGCACAAGGTCTGCCCCAGCCCTGGAAAACAATTCAGGAGGATTCAGCACATGCAAGAAAGCGTATTTTTCTCAATGGCCAATTTTTGCACGTCTGAGGTATTGACTGTTCCCTTCATCCCCTCTTAACTTTGAAGCAAGGGGAAAGAAGACTGCCCAGCAGTCCTGATCTCCCGGGGAGGAAACACTGGATAAATCCTGCAATCAAGTGGGGGAAAGAGGCCCATTTTCCTTACATCCTTAAAGCTAAGAGCCCTTTAGGCTGAGAGAAAGGTCAAAACGGCTCCTCTCATTCATATTTCATGATAGTTGCTAGTTCAGAGTTGCCAATTACTTAAAAAAATCATTAAAAATTTAACATCAAGAAAAAACAGAACTAACACCTAATCGTGTATTTCTGTTTTTAAATTCGTGTTCGTCTTTATGCATGTTTTATGCATGCTTTTCTATGGTTGCAATAGTTTCACTTAACACCTGCTTTGGCACAGTTTCTTAACTGCTCCCTGTGTGTTCCCCATGCGCTCCCCTTTGAGCATTGCAGGGCACTCCTTGACCCCACCCAGAGACTGGACATTCTGTTTCTTTGCAGGGGCTTCAAGGGAGAGCTGTTGAAGCCACAAGGAAAGTTTGAATTTTGAAGACAAAAATAATTTTATTCCTTTGAAGGCAGCATGAAACTAAGGAAGTCCAAGGAGCCTAAAACCAAGAAGTTGGGGCTGCAACCTTGCACCTACCTCCTACCTCCATGACCTTGGGAGCGACTGAACTTTCCTGAGCCTCAGCTGCCATTGTAGGAATGGTGATAAACCTCATGGGATTATTGAGGGACTGATGTGGACAGAGCATGTGATGAAATGGTGCTGTTCAAATGTTGTTTGTTATTCTGTTGGGGAATCCGAAGCAGGACTTGGGCCAGGAATGAGTCCTTGGGCTTATGAGGGGCCCTCACCCTGGGAAAGGGGTAGGTTAGGTGAGGCGCATGGCAACCTCCCTGACATTTGCCTTCTTTCTTCCCCCAGATGCCACTTTCTTGTCTGTCCCCCCTGCCCTGTCTCCTCTAGAGCTGCCACTCACGGAGCACTCCTCAAAGGGAGCACCGACTTCTATTCTCCAGGTAAAATGTATGTCCTGTGGATGAAAGAAGGAGCAAACTGTCTGAGCTCCAGGATTTCCTGGTGACATTAAAAAATGCACTGCTGAATTTTGATTGATAACTTATCATTGATACCTGATACTCATGGCTAATTGAACGTATGACGTCAACGCTGAGCCATAGTTGATTGTATGGCAATTGAGCTCTGCTAAAGTGATGCTGGCTCTTCTAGCCCTTGGACCAAACAGAAAGGTTTCCCACCTCCCCCTGCTCTCTCAGTTGGGGGATGGCATGTCTCCACATGTCATGCTCTGTCCTCCTGCACAGCGACACTCTTGTGACGAGCATGCCATAGAGAAGGGGTGGGGGTCAGTGAGTCAGCATCTGCACACCTCTGAGCTGCTTCACCATTGTCCTCTTCCATATTCCAAGCATCTTAACCCCAACTGTCTAGGATAGAAAGCTCTCTCAATTTTTTATTCCACAGGCTTTGAAAGGTATCACTCATTGGCAGTTGACAATGCTTTCAAATGAGCAGTTAAGTTAAAAAGAAAAAATGCAATTCTGCTCCCTCTTCTGTACACAAATATACTGAGCCTAAAGAACTGGGACAGATGTTAGAGGTCATCTGCTCAAACTTCACTTCTGTCAGCTAAAGGGGTCTCAGTGTCCTTGACACTTACATGCAGCTCCTGGGGTGTGGAGGGTAAACAGGATAAAGATGTGAAATCCTTTGGTTATTAGCTTTAGCTATAGTTGTTTTATTTATTACAGAAGGAAGATTTAAGGCAATATTATGATTATCACTATTAAAAGAACATCTGGGCCTCATTTTTATGGAGCTATAACTGACATATTATATTATATTAGTTTTAGGTGTACAAAGGACCCTTTAGCCCTTAGTATTAAGACCTAGTTTCATGAAGTCCCTCCCAGCCTCCACTCCCATGTGTTTGGAGGTGCTGGGGACCCTGACACTCACTGCTGTGGCAGTCCTCTTCATGCCTGTGGGCTGCTTCATAAAGTTAGGAGGGCCTTCAGAGAGGGACAACAGGGGACAATACTGCGTAAGTGGGTGACACTTTGTCGGATGAGGAAGATGGGGATGACTTTATTTCTGGCAGGAAAACGTGTAGGCAAAGCTGAGGAACGGTGATGTAGCTCCTTCCCTGACAGGTTCTTAAGGGGGCCCTCTGACACCCCCACAAGGTATGTGAGCCTCCTTTTGCAAGAGAAGAACGGGTCCTTCCAGACACTTTAAAGAGGAGATGCTGCAGCAGTTTGATCCCTGTGGATCTCATTCTTGGCACCAACTCCACATGCAGAACTGGGGTGACCGTGGCGGGAACCGGAGAGCAGACCACCCCGGGCACCCTGTTCCCTGCATGTCTCTCCCCTTCTCTCATCGCTGAAGCTGTGGTGAAGGGCCCCAAGACAGCGAGTTTCCATGATCTCTACCCTTCCCTCTGTAGGCTTGTCTCCAGCAGCATCTGCGGCTTCAGTGTGACCATCATGTGTGGAGAAACTGTGTTCTCTTGGATGGATGTGGGACGTCACCGCCTTTGTGGGCAGCCTCTTTTGCTCATAGGCAGGCCGTTCCTGACAAGGAGCCTTGTTGCTACTTCTGTAATCATTGATTGATTCATTCATTCATTTCATTCATTCAGGAGGCATTGTTGAGTGCCTCTTTGAGTGTGCCCAGGGGTCTTAGATTTCCTGCCCTCCTAAACATCTGTCTTCAAAAAGAATTATTCCACCTCTGCCTTTTATTTGCTATCTTGGAATGTCCTGCCTGTGCAAATAGTTCCAAATCGGCCTGGATTCAAGGGCTCCTCAGACTGATCCCCAGCCTGTGTGTCCGGCCTTATTCTTGAACCCACACATCCACAGCAAATTGGCTCAGAGCTCCCCGCTCAGCGGGCCCTATATTTTAGTGCTTGTGCTTAAACTTTCTTCCCTGAGGAAGCCCTACCCCCTCTCTAACCAAATTATGCTACACTACTTAAAAGTCCTTAAATTTCTTTTTTTACCCTTAAATTCCTATCTTAAGTTGATTTCACATAAACAAAGCAGGTCTTTTTTAATGTCACCTGAAAGATTATTTTTAAGTTAGGAGGTAGGGATGCAGTAACCTCTCAAATGTGGTAATGGCACCCAACCCAGCGTCTAGTGCATGGGAAGTAAGCAATAATCACGACCTGAGTGCGTGAATGAGGGAGTGACATAGGCTGCCTGAAGAAGGGAGGGGACCCTGAGGAGGAGGGGAACAGCTAGACAGCAGTGCAGCTGGGGAAGGACAAGGATCCCATTAGGAGGATTTTCCGTGAGTGTGGAGGACCATCCTAAGGCCCCATGTGCTCCAATTCCCAGACCATTTTGGTTTCTGTAACCAGGATATTATCCCCATTCTACCTCTTGACAGTTTTGAAACTTTCCCAAGACTTCATTTTCTCCTTTGTAGTATGCAGTCTACAAACTAGTATGTGCAGTAATATGTATGCTAATATGGTAGGTGTATATACTGTAATTGGTTCGATCTGTGGCCTTTGTCTCACTGGGTCACTGAGGCCCCAGAGAGCTAAAATGTGTGAACCCCCTTTGTGAGGATGTTCATGTCTAAATGATTATTGTGATTACTCAACAACAATAATTGATTACTGTGGGTCCCACTACTTCTGTCTCAGTTGGTCTGGCTCTGAGTGGAGGGGGCAGACTTCATCTGTGTTCACTTGACTAGCTCTAAGATCTACCTGCTCTGGCACTCAGTAAACATGGAGGAGGGATGCACAGCCTTAGGCCATCGTGTTCTTCTAGTAATTTCTGCTGTAAACTCACATCCGGCTCAGCTGAGTGGTACCAGGTGGTTGAAAAGGAGCATTGCCTCAGTGTTGTTGGCGTGGTGCCTGGGCTCCAGGCCCTTGGGGTAGACGCCCGGAAACATGGGGCAAAGCCACCCCTCGTGCTCCAGTCAACAGAACCCTCCTCCCTCTATGCATTTTCTTCAGCAACCAAGCTTTTATTTTTGCTAACTTTCTTTCAACATGAAAGCTGTGCTCACCCCCGGTTCCCTCCCTCTCCCCCAGCCCCACCACATCCGTTCACTCTCTTTGACCTTCTGCCAAAAACTCTATTTCTTAACACTCAGCCATTCTCCATCTCATTTGCTCACCGTGTTTCAGGCACTGTGAGTTCTTGGTGTTCAAACCCCCTGAGGTTACGTAAACAGTACTTGGAGCTGATCTTTCTCTTTCTTTAGAGCTTTGTTTTCAGCTTCATTAGGGACTTCCTTCTACAAATAATTACCACCATTCTGTTTTGAGTGCTGCCCACCTTCCCCTATTTTGTTAAAAAGTCATAGATCTTCTGAGATTGCTTTACTTTTAAAGTTATTAACTGCCTGCACATCAATCTTGCTGATCCTCTTTCAAGAGATTTTCCAAAGTGAGCTTCTGCATAGCTATTTTTCTGCCCCCAACCACTTTTTGTAGGCAGAAGGAAAGGATTAGAACGCAAAGACCCAATTTCAGCTCCTTCAAGCACCGTGTCTACAAGCCTACATTGTGCCTGCCTGTCACAGCTACTTACCTTACAAAACTTACTTGCAGTGAAATCAACTACATGGATAGGGGGCTCTTCTGTGGATCCCCTGACTTTTATCCCATACTGTGCACTCTTTTCTTTCCCTGTCCCCTCCATTAAGGAGGTTTCCTTCCCTCTGTGATGACAGTTCCTCCTGCTGAGACCAGAGGCCTGGCAGCAAACAGGACCTGTCTTCTGGGCTGTCATCCTTCGACCACTTCCTACCTTTGGCTCAGGCTGGTGGTTTAAACGACACTCGAATTGTGATCATTAAGCATTTGATTAAAGGTAACACTGATTAGAAATCACAGGTCAGAATGGAAAATTAATTTCCCTTGGGTTGCAGGTGTAAATGCTAATGAGTAATCACCTAATTCCATGACAACCTGCTAATTCTGTGGGTTTCAGAGGGAACTCTACACATGCCATTAGGAATTGACAAATGTACTGTATGTGTGACCAGGATCTGCTTTTCCCTGGATCCCAAAAAAAAGGCTTCATATTTGACCCCTGTCATGAAAGGATGAGATAGAAATCCTCTCTGAGTTCTTAGAAGCTGAGCGTGTGACATTGGCCATGGGAAATACATTTCCTTTAGATTGGCCATCAGGCCTCACTTTCATCTGTTCATTGAGTGCAACGGTGACCTCTCATGTTTAGTTATTCATCAACCAGGCACTCCCTTCCCTAGGATGGAATAATGCAGACATTCTAGGCTGTGGATGGGACCTGTCGACTTTAATTTTTTAACTCAGCCTAGCTCATTTCTGCGAGCTGAGATTTTGATTATTCCATTTCCAAGACTCTTCTTGCAAAACAGAACCAAAGAGATGAATTGGGTGCTGTGGCCCAGCCACTTCTGGTTCAGACCTGCCCCAGAAAGTAGGTGATGTGGGAATCCAGGGCTATGACCCTTGGGAGCTGTTTCCTGTTCTATCTCTGGAGAGGGTGAGCTGCAGAGGAGGATATTAGAGTCCAGGAAACAAGGACGAAGGGAAGTGGGGACCTGGAATATTGAGGCCAAGCAGAGGGCTCATGAAAAGAGGGTCTGGAGGAAGACAGGTGAAGAAAGCAGCAAGCAAGCCAGACAAGGTGAGGTCCCGGTAGAGCACTAAGAAGCGCACTTGCTGGAGGTGGGTAGGCACGTTTCTCAGTGTTCCTTCTCCACCTGAATCCATGCATTTCATGCAGAGTCTGACCGGATAGGGCTCAACCCCACCACACTGTACTTCCAGATACATTGTTAGTAGCTTTTTTGATGTGGCAAGGCCTTCTAGGATGAACTGATGGCTGTGGTTTCTTGGGTTCATTCTTGACCCATCTTTTTTTTTTTTTTTTTAATCATTCTTGACCCATCTTAAGCAGCTGACGAGACATTCTCAAAAACAGCAGGGGCTTGGGTGAAACCTCTCCTCTCTACAGATTATACTTTTAATAGCAAGATATGAGTGTTGACTTCTAGTTCTTCCTGGATAGCTTTTCGTACACCCCCAAAACCCCAGATATAACACAACAAATAAGCATAGAGAGACTGAAAGGTGGAAAGAAGAAGTCAGAAAGCCTAGTGCTTTTAGGATGTAAAGAATTACATGATACTGAGTTCCCCGGGTTTCTCATATATCCTGGACAGGGCACTACTGAAGTCTCTAAGCTGAAATCACCAACATACATAGATAAAAAAAGTTTTAAGAAAAGCCTGTTCTCCTGGTTGAAGGACAGGGAAAAGGGTGGCCTGTCTGACAACAAAAGGAAACCTTTTTGGCAATATCCACCCCACCCCAACAAAACACCAGTGGGCTGAACAGGGAGGGCCCAGCCCTGCTGGCATCTGTTCTACCAGCAGAAGCTGGCTGAGGTACTTCTACTCTGCACTCCAGTGGTGTGGGCACCTGAGCCGGGACCTGGGAGCTAATCCTCAATCTCCCAGAAGAACAAATTCAAATGGGATAAACCCAAAGAAATCATAAACTCCTTAATATCATATACATATGTTGACCAAAATGATTGTATATATATATTATGACCATACCAAAAATGAAGGAAAATATCATGAAAGAATCAGAGAAAACTATGCCTTACTTAAGGGAACATTTCCTCAGATGACAGTGGATTTCTCATTTAAAACCATAGAGGTCACAAGGAAGAGAGGCACACCTTTCTCAAGTACTGAAACAAAAGAACTCTTAACCATTTACCCTATACCCAGCAAAATTATCCTTCAAGAATGAAGGGGAAATTAGAGATTGTCAGATGAAGGAAAACTTAAAGAATTTGTCACCAACTTAGAAGAAGTGGGTCAATTCCTAGAAAACCACAAATTACGAAACTCAATCAAGATGAAAAAGACAACCTGAAGAGTTCTTTAGCCATTAAATAAGTTGAAGTTGTAAATAAAAAGCTCATAAAAAGAAAATCTACAGGTGAAAATATTTTAAGAAGAATTAATGCAAATTTTTCATAATCCATCTCAGAAAATCAAAGAACAGAGACCATTTCTCTACTTATTTTATGAGGCTAGTATTACTCTGATATCAAAACCAGGGAAAGATAGTACAAAAGAATAAACAAAAAAGAAAGAGATAATTTAAGAACTCCTCAATACAATTTTAACCAATAAAATTCACTAATGTATAAGAAGAATAATGCACCAAGACAAAGTGGGATTTATTCAAGGTATGCAAGGCTAGTTCAATATTCAAAAGTCAATCAATGTAATTTGCATGTTGACGTACTAAAGAATAAAAATTGTTTGATTGTATCAACTGATGCAAAAAGATTCATTTGATACAATCCTACATTCATTCACAGTAATAGCTCTTAGCAAACCAGGAGTAGAGGGAGCTTTCTCAACTGGATGAAAGGAAGTTACGGAAAACCTACAGATAACATCATACTTAATGATGAAGCCTGAAAGTTTCCCCCTAGGACTGGGACAAATACAAGTGTGTCTGTTCTCAGCACATTTAATCCAGCATAGTACTGAAAGTTGTAGCCACTGAAATAAGGCACAGGAAGGCATCTGGGTGGCTCAGTTGTTTGAGCATCTGATTCTTGATCTCAGCTCAGGTCTTGATCTCAGGGTTGTGAGTTCAAAACCCACAGGAGACTCCATGCTGGGCATGGAACCTACTTAAAAAACAAAACAAAACAAAACAAAACACATATTAGTTGCCAAAGAAGAAATAAAGCTGTACTTTCTTGCCAATGACATACTTGTTTACATAAAAAGTGCCAAGGAACTTAAAAAAAAATTCCTACAACTAATAAATGAAGTTGGCAAGGTAGTAGTTTATAAGAACCACATGCAAAAACCAATGGCATCTCTATACACTAATAACGAACTCTTCAAAACTGAAATTAAAAACTCAGTGTTATTTATAATAGTTTCAAAGAAAATGACATGCTTAAGTACAACTCTAACAAAATATGTACAAAATCTGCATGCTGAAATCATGGACCGCTGATGAAAGAAATCAAAGAAGACTGGAGTAAATGGAGAGATATACCATGTTCATGGATTACACTGCTTAACATCATAAAGATGTCAATTCTCTTTCAATTGATCAGTAAGTTGATTGTAATTTTTATTAGAATCCCAACAAGGAGTTTTGTAAACATAGAGAAGTTTATCCCAAAATTTATATGAAAAAGCACAGGTAATATAATAGTTAAAACAATCTTGAAAAAGAAGAATAAAATGAGAGGAGTCAGTTTATCCTACTATTTAGTTACAGCAGTCAAGAGTGTGGTACTGGTGGAGTGAAAGACACATAAATCAATGCAACAGAACAGACAGTCCAGAAAATAAACCCACACACATATGCTCAAGTGATTTTTGTCAAAGGTACAAAAGCAATTTAATGGAGGAAGGATAACCTTTTCAACTAATGGTTCTGGGGAAATTGGACATCCATAGACAAAAATAAACCTTGACCGAAATCTCACACTTTATATAAAATGTAGCTCAAAACAGATCACAGACTTAGATGTAAAGGAAAGATTTATGAATTGGACTAATCAAAATTAAAAACTTGTGGTTTGTGAAAGACCTTGTGGAGAGGATCAAAAGGCAAGCTACAGACTGGGTGAAATATTTACAAACCACATATCTAACAAAGGACTAGGATCTAGAACAAAGAAATCTTAAAACTTAAGAGTCAACAAAGACTCTAATTAGAAAATAAGCTAAAAACATGAGCAGCCATTTCAAGAAAGAGGGAATACAGATGGCAAATAAGCCCACGAAAAGGTGTTCAACATTACTACCCTTTAGGGAAATGCAAATTAGAACCACAATGAGATATTGCTGCATGGCTAAACAACAAATAGTGATGACACTAATTGTTGATGTGGATGTGAGAAACTGGATCATCCACACATTGCTGGTGGGAATTATGAAATGAAACAGCCATTTTGAAAAATGATTTAGCAATTTCTTATGAAAATAAATAGGCAAATACCATTGGACCCAGCAATTGCATTCTGGCACATTTATCACAGAGAAATGAAGATTTATATTCACACAAAAACCTGTATATGAGTGTTCATGACAACTTTACTTGTAATAGTCAAAACTGGAAACAGAAATACCCTTCAGTGGGTGAATGGTTTAGCACAATGTACATCCATATCATAAAACACTGTTCAGGAACAAAAAGAAGTGAGCTGTTGATACACACAACAATTTGGATGCTTCTCCAGGCAATTGTACTGAGTGTAACTAGGTAACCCCAAAATGCTATGTACTGTATGATTCCATTTATATAATATTTTTCAAAAAACAAAATTTTAGAGCTCCTCCATTTATATTAATATCTACTAACTTTTATGATAATCACATCCTTGCTTTTATTCTTTTCCCATATAACTGTGCATCCTTAAATATTAGAGATTTTTAAAGCTTTCTGTGACTGGAATCATAAAGGATATATTACATCATATTGCACTTTATTCACTCAACACAGTATGCTTATTTTATTTTTTATTTGTTAATACAGTGTGTTTATAAGAGGCACCTAAGATGTGGCATGTATAATTCTTCCACTTTCATTTGGTATATAAAATTCTACAGACATCTAGACCATAATTTACCCATTCTTCCCTTGATGGACAATTGGATTGCTTACAATTCTTGGCTCACTTGAGTAATGTTAGTGTGAACAATTTTGTGAATGTCTTCTCATGAGTATGTGGGTGTACTTCTTTGGGTAAATCCAAGGAGTGGTCATAGGTTAAGACCATCTGTAAATGTTTTCTAAAGTGGTTGCACTAACTTTCATATCATTAGCAGCATGTGAAAATCCCCATTTCTCCACATTCTAACAGTTGATGTGGCTTGTCTTTTTAATTTTAGCCATTCTGGTACATGTGTGGTGGTATCTCATTGTAGTCCTGATTTGCATTTTTCTGTTGTTAAGGAGGTGAATGTAATGGTTAATTTTATGTGTCAAACTGGTTAAGCTATGGTACCCAGTTGTTTTGTTGAACCACAGTCTCAGTCTAGATGTTGCTGTGAATGTGTTTTTTAGATGGGAGTAACATTTAAATAAGTAGACTTGGAGTGAATCAGATCACCTTCCATGATGTGGGTGGGCCTCGTCCAATCAGTTGAAGGCATTAATAGCAAAAACAGGTTTCCTGAAAAAGGGGAATTCTGCCTCTAGACTGCCTTCAGACTCAATACTGTACCATTAACTCTTTTTTGGGTGTCCAAGGTTCTGGCCTTCCTTGCAGATATTCATACCTGCCAGGTCCCACAGTTGTTTGAGCCGATTCCCTAAAAATCTCTCTCTTTCCCTCTCTGTCTCTCTCATTAGAGAATAGATAGATGATAGATAGGTAGATAGATCACTTATTTGTTCTGCTTCTCTGGAGAACCCTAATAGATGGAGCAGCTTTTCATATGTTTATCAGCTATTTGGATTTCCTCTTTTGTTAAATGCCAGTCAAGTATTCTCTTTTTTTTTTCTATTAGTATATTTATCTTTTTCTTAATAATTTTTAGGCATTCAAAAATACATTCTGAGTGCGAGTCCTATGCAGTAGTGTATGTTACAAATGTCTTCTATAACTTGCCTTTTCAGTCTCCTAATGGCGTCACTTAATAAATAGAAAATCAGAATAGGAGAGCGGCAAGATGGCGGAGGAGTAGGAGACCGATTATCATCAGGTCCCAGGAATTCACCCAGAGAGCTATCAAACCATTCTGAACACCTACAAATTCTACCGGAGATCGAAGAGAAGAAGAGCAGCAAGTCTAGGAACAGAAAATCGACCACTTTCTGGAAGGTAGGACGTGCGGAGAAGTGAATCTGCGGCGACGGGAAGATAGACCCCGGGGGGAGGGGCCGGCTGCCGGCAAGGGAGCGAGCAGCGGAGCACAGACTCGGAACTGTGAGAAGTCGGCTCCACTGAGGGACGTCGCCCCAGAGACCAAGCGGGGGGTGAAGCCCCTGCAGGGACAGTGTGGTCTCAGGACCCACGGGGACACAAAAAGACCAGGGGTGTCTGAGCGCGACCGAGCTCCCAGGTCTCAGAGAGAAGCCGGCGGGAGAGACGGAGCTGAGCTGAGGTGTCTCTCAGCTCGGGGTTACCTTGGGCTGGGATCTGAAGCTCAGCCGGGCCACTGATCTGTGAGCGGGGACCCCACGGGCGGCAGACCCGGAGAGACTCACCTTCCTCCTCCGGGAGCAGCGGTGCGGGAGCGGCTGCAGGATCTGCCGGGTTTGGAGATTCTAAGCGGGGCCGCGCCAGAGATAGAGACACTCAGTCACAGGCCGGGTGAGCTCGGAGCGCGGCCGGAGACCAGGAGACGGGAGGGACTGCTTTTCTCTGAGGCGGGCTGAGGGCTGAGGCCCCAGGCTCTCGGCTCCTCCGGGTCGGAGACTGGGAGCCGCCATTTTCAGTCCCGTCCTCCAACGAGGTACGGAAAGCGTTCAGGGAACAAAAGCTCCTGAGAGCGAACCCGAGCTGATTACTTAGCCTGGTCCCTGGCGAGGGCGGTGGGAATCCGCCTCGGGCAGAGACACTTGAGAATCATAGCAACAGGCCCCTCCCCCAGAAGACCAAGAGAAACAAACAAACAA
>LNAC01000641.1:602948-646093 GCA_002007465.1 Ailurus styani | reverse complement strand
AAAACAAACTGAGGGTTACTGGGGGGTGGGAGGGTAGGGATAGGGTGGATGGGTTATGGACATTGGGGAGGGTTTGTGCTTTGGTGAATGCTGTGAAAGATGTAAGCCTGATGATTCACAGACCTGTACCCCTTGGGCAAATAATAAAAATAAAATAAAAAAAATAGAAAATCATAATTTCAGTATAGTCCAGTGTGTCAATCTTTTCCTTAAGTTAGTACTTTTTGTATTCCCAGCCCAAATTTTCCTGGCTTAAAAACCTGAAGTTCTTTTTTTATATTATTTTGTAAAGCCTTTACTATTTGTTCTGTCACAGTTAGATCTGTAATACACCTGGAATCAATTCTTGTATATGGCATGAAGTAGGGGTTAGGTTTTATTTTTTACCCATATGGATATCTAAATTGTCCCAGTACAATTTATTGGAAAAACCATTCTTTGCCCTCTTTTTCTACATCTTTATCTTAAATCAAGTGTTTATATATGCTTGATGTGTTTCTGGGGTCTCCATTCTGTTTCATTGGTTTTTTCTTTCTATCCTTGAGCTAATAGCACACTGTCTTAATGATCTTCAGCTTTATAATAAGTCTTGATATCCAACAGAGTAAACTTTCCCACCTGGTTCATTTTTCCTTTTTAAGAGTGTCTTCATTCTTCTAGATGATTTGTATTTTTATATAAATTTTAGAATCAGCTTGTAAAAGTATACATACACGAAACCCCTTGAAATTTTTGTTGGGATTGCACTGAAATCTTTATCAACTGGAGGAGAATGGATACCTTTATAATACTGAATTTTCCATCCATGGACATATAGATATGGTATGTTTTTCCATTTACTTGGATCTTTAATTTCCTTATTAATGACTTTTAATTTTCTGTCTGGTGGTGTTGCACATTTCTTGTTAGACTCTTTTGCCATTTTTTGATGCTATTATATATCTCAGGACTTTTGGTATTATATCTCATATTTTGTATCTCGTTATTTGATATTTACATGTATGAAATGCAGTTGTTTTTTAAAGTACTGACTAGCATATACCCAGAAATCTTGCTAAACTCAGTTATTGATCCTAATAGCTTATCTATACTTTCTTTTTTTTTGCAGTTTTTACTTATGCAATTATGTTTTCCATAGATAATCCCCTCCCTCCCTCCTTCCCTCCTTATCTCCCTCCCTCTCTGTCTCCCTCCCTTCCCTCCTTCCTTTTTCCTCTTTTTCTTTTAGCCTTATTGATATATCTGGCTAAGACCTCCAGAAAAATGTTGAAAAGAAACACTGATAGAGGACATCCTTGTCCTAATCCCTAAGAAAGAAAACTTCCCACGTCTCACTCTTATGTATGATGTTGACTATACACCTTCATGTAGTTACACCTTATTTGGTTAAAATGTTCTGTTTCTAGCTTATTAAGAATTTTGTTTTTGTTTTTTAGAGAGGGGGAGGGGCATAGGGAGAGAGAGAATCTCAAGCAGGTTCCACAGCCAGTGAGGATCACTACATGGGTGGGGCTTGATCTCACAACCCTGAGATCATGACCTGAGCTGAAATCAATAGTTGGTCACTTAACAGACTGAGCTCACCCAGGCTCTCCAAGAGTTTTTCTTTTTTTTTAACATATCACTTATTGATGTTGAATTTTATCAAAATAATACTTCTTCCATGTATTGAGCTATTATTATTTGTTCTCCTTTATTCTGTTAATGTTTTGAATTACGATTGTTCTAATGTTAAACAAATTCTGCATTGCTGGAATAAATACAAATTGGTTATGATATTATGGGGTTGGTTTGTTTGTTTCTGAGAGAGGGAGAGAGAAAATCTTAAGCAGGCTCTGCACTGGGTGGGGCTCAATCTCACAGCCCTGAGATCATGACCTGATTCAAAAGCAAGAGTCTGATTAACTGACTGAGCCACCCAAGTACCCACCCCATGATATTGTGTTTTTATATATAGCTGGAATTGGTTTGACAGTATTTCGTTTCAGATTTCTACATCACGTTCCTGACAGAAACCAGCTCCTGTACTTTCTTGCAATGTCCTTGTCTAGTTTTAAAATCAAGTGGAAACTTTCTTCATTAAACAAGTTCCTCCTTTGTCTAGACCCTAAGGATAGAGCTCTGGGGAGACAGTTACTTTATTCCAGTACACTCGAGATATCACTTTGTTATATTTTGGACCTCACAGGTTCTGTTGGGAAGTCTTCTGATTGTAAGTAATTGAATGGAATCTATCTTATATCTCTCTGCTTTAAAAATTTTCTCTTTGACTTTGTTTTCTGTAGTCTTACTATTATTGTGTATTTGTATTTATCCTATTTCACATTTGTTTGGCTTCTTGAATATGTGGTACTGACACTTTCCATCAGTTTTAACACATTCTCAGCCATTATCTCTTCAAGTGTTCTTTCAATTCCACTTTTTCTCTTCCAGAAGACATTTTGGAGCCTATATCTTTTGTATCTTTTAAGATGTTTTCTGTCTTGACTGTTTCATATCCTTTTCTTTGGATCTCTGCTTCTTTCTGGACAATTCTAATCTGTCTCCAGTTAATTCTTTTCTCAGTAGTGTCACTTCTGGTGTTAAACTCATTCACTAAGTTTTAGTTTTATATTTAAGATACTTACATTGACTTCGGTTACTTTACTTTCAGTTCTGTGGCTCCTATCACGGGCGTATTTTAAGTTCTTATTTTAATATTTCAATATATAGAGGCTCTCTGGATATACTTCTATCCTCTCTTTTTTTTTGTTGTCATATCCCCTCCTGTGCCTGTTATTTTTGATTTTGTGATGAATGTTCTACTTGAAACAATTTCAGTCTTGAGCTTATCTTTTTCTAAAGAGCTTTTATTTTTCTTTCTTTTGTCAAGCTCCTGGGACCCTAGCAATCCAAGATTTCCTTAATCCAACTGCAAGGACTGAGTTGTTTCTGAGCCACTCAGAGAACCTAAAGCCGTGGTTTGGTTTTTGTGAAAGCTGGGTTATTTGCAGTCTTCTTATAGCTTGGTCCCATACCAAAACTCAGGGGGCTTGCCAGATCCTAACCCTTGGAAAATACTGATCTTCCGTGTTTGTCTCCCCAAACCTAGGGGTCTGTCACTGACCTCCATGTCAGCCAACAACATCAGTCTCTTACCAATCTCCATTTTAGCTAACAGAACTTGGGCAAGAGGCGGGGCTGGTTTCAGGGGCTGGGCTCTCTGGTCTGGATTTCGGTATTCTCCTGTATATTTTCTTATACTGCTTGTCTATGTTGTTAGCTCTCCAATGCCCACAAATAGATTTTTTAAAAACATGATTTAGCTTTTATAAGAGTCCCAGGAAGGAAGATTGACCCCAGTCTACCAAAATTGGAAATCCTAATGACCATTAAAATAGTCAATAAATTGGGCGCCTGGGTGGCTCAGTGGGTTAAAGCCTCTGCTTTCGGCTCAGGTCATGATCTCAGGGTCCTGGGATTGAGGCCCGCATCGGGCTCCCTGCTCAGCGGGGAGCCTGCTTCCCCCTCTCTCTCTCTGCCTGCCTCTCTGCCTCCTTGTGATCTCTCTCCCTCTGTGAAATAAATAAATAAAATCTTAAAAAAAAATAGTCAATAAATTTACACTATTTTTAGAATTTATGACTATATCAAATGATCACATTGTCCTGTGTTTAATGAACTTTAACAATGAATTTTATTTTATAATTTGTATGTAATAATTAAAAATAGCAAGGACAGCCATAACATTCAGTTGTGTCTAGTGTTCAATTCACAAGGCTCTTGGCAAAGGGAGTGAGTGGGAACTGGCATTTAGACCAGGCTCTGCTGGCCAAGCTCATGCATGGAGTTTTCTCCATCCAGAGCGGTCACCTTTTTCTAATCTGTATGAAGACTAAAAGTGGTGACCCAAGCCAGGAATTGCCACTACAAAGGTATATAAGGTAAAGTTTGTCTGTAAGATTTGCAGAAGGCCTGGAAATAGGTAGCCTAACCAAAGGAGGATAGTGTGGTAGGTGTCCTAGATTAATGAACAGCCAAGAATGATTTATAATTAGTGAGTCATTTGTATGTAAATTTTGATTTCTGAATTACTTCATGGCATTTATTCATTTAAGAGATTATTTCTTGAAGTTTTATTTACACTGTTCACTTGCTTTGCCAAGTTTAAAAATTTTTAAACAATAGTTAATACAAGAGTAAACTTTACTATAGATTACTTTTGAATTACAATAAAATCCCATGTTTGCATTAGAGCATGTCTGGAGAGATGATGATTTTATGACATGAAAGCACTTTATAAGCATCCATAAGCACAGTTATTTAAATGTCACCCAAAGCCTGGCATTGGAAGACAGACATTGGAAGACAAAAATGATAAATTCTAGATGCAGTCGGAAGACTACCAAGAAACCAAGACACCACGCTAGAGAAGTTGGATGTCATCCCATAGTGAACACTTACCTGGATTTAACCCTGGGAATGTTCTGGAGAGGCCACTAGGAAGGGGGCAGTCAGGGTGGGATCACCACAAGGAAAGAGAGGCATGCCCAAAGTGAAGACTGAGTGGATTCATTTTTGGGGTAGACTCCTTGCATAGCTTGTCACCTAATCAGTGAGAGGAATAATCAAGAAGGAGAAATCAAAAGTGGTTTTTAGCTCTGGAATAAAAATTCAAATTTTGCTTTAAAGACCTTTCTATCATTCAATATATGGTATTAAAAAATAAAATTATTTTATCCCCAAGTAAATTATGAAGGAGAGAAAATCCCTTGTGTTATCTCTCATTATTGTTTAATTAGAGTATAATTTTTAAAAATAAAATTAATAAGATAAATCACCAATTTCAATTAAAAAGAGCATTATGGAATTGCTTTTATTTGACTCATTTTGTTAAAATAAAATTTCACAACACCACAAAACTATAAAGTGGAAGAATCCAAATGGCTTCTGATATAGTTCTTTTCCATTCCAAGTCCTGCTTTTAAGTAGCTGAGGCACTTGGGGGGTGGGAACGCAGAGAAGGCATGGGCTGGAGAAAGAAGCCTATTAGACCCCATATCTGTTCAACTCACATTTGGAATTTTTTTTTTAAAGATTTTATTTATTTATTTGACAGAGAGAGGCACAGCAAGAGCGGGAACACAAGGAGGGGGAGTGGGAGAGGGAGAAGCAGGCTTCCCACCGAGCAGGGAGCCCGATGCGTGGCTTGATCCCAAGACCCTGGGATCATGACCTGAATTGAAGACGGATGCTTAACGACTCAGCCACCCAGGCACCCCGCGTTTGGACATTTTTAGTGCAGTTAAGGCACAGCCTATATCTGTGAAGCAAGCTGTTCACGTTTCACTAAAAAACACCCCCAGAATATTTCGGTCATCTAAAAGGGTGCTTTCTTTTGTACAAATATTTTGACACTGCTACAGTTTTCATACAAAAAGGATTTACTGTATTAGATAGTAAACCAGTAAACCATGAGTGAACTGTGGGGATAGTTCTAAGTTTTTATTCCAAAAATATCTCTGCTCTGTGACCAGCTAATGTGCTTGAAGGTGTGAGCACAGGGGAGCTGGAAGAGGCCCCTTGCATGAACTTTGCAAAACTATTGTCTTATTCCCAGGAAATCCCTGGGGGATCCGCAGGGATCCCTGAGGAGGCCTAGTGGGGCAAGGAGGAGTGTACTGATAAATATCTGGAAAAGCATCAGGTCTGAAGAAAGAATACAGCGGGTGGTCAGGAATGGAGCTGAAGGGCAGGCCAGAGGAGGTAGGTGGAGAGGTGTCTCTTGGTGATGTTCACAGTATTTTGTTAAAATAAAGAAAGGTTACCAAACAGTGGGTTTCATTTCCAACAGGAATGATATTTTGAAAACATTAAATCAACTTATGTTTCATTGTTTTTCTACAACCTTTTTCCCTAGGGCTAAGCTGGGAGAGCTGTGATCACAGGGGAGGGAGACCCTCTATGTGCCAGAATCCAAGTTTGGGGGCTGAACAGAGGATCTTCCCGCAAGCCCAGCAGAGCCCATTCTGGAAGATGCAGGGCCACGTGAACCCCCAGAGGCTGTGGTCCCACGGGAATGGGGTGCTCCCTTTCTGGAACAGGGTACAAGTTCCTTGGAAAGGAGGTTCAGGAGAATGGGGACTGGTAGAAGCTGGCAATGTGAGGGAGACCTGGAACCTTGGGGTCATCCGGTCTGGGCCTTCCCCTCTTGACAGGTGGCGTGGGCTACTGCTGGCTGCACACCCAGCCATGGGGTGTGTATATGGTCACTTATGTAGCTTTCTACTCTCTTGGCCTGGAAACAGAGGAGGAGGAAGAAACCCACAAACACAGAACGCACCACTACTTCCAAAGAGACTGAGGTAACCTGAAAGACACTACTTCCCACCGAAGTGAGTTTATTCTCTTGAATGGGAATTTTCAGAGGTCCTCCTCCTCCTGGGATACCTTCGCCCCCATCCCCACCGACAGGATGAGCACAGTTACAGGGAATACAAGAGCCAAACATCCAGCATCCTCAGTAGGTAAATGTGTGTATTCATTTATGTGAAAGAAATTCCAAAACCGTGTTTCTTTTTGGCAATGAGATCATGGGTGATTTTTTTTTTTAACCGTTTTTCTTTGGTTTTGAATTGGGTGAAAGTTTTATGACCATGTATAGCTATTTATTTTCCAAAGCAAAACAAGACAATGCAAACCATAAGTCTATGTTCACTTAAATGAGAGAGTCAAGCAACATTCCCTTTACCCCTTTGTCCCTGAGCAAGTGGCAGTCTCTCTGGGCCATGGCTGCAGAGCTCTGTCTGGGCTGTTATGGGGACAGAGTTGGGGGTGGTGTTGGGCTCTGGGCACAACCGTGAGGCCACCAGCAGGTTGCAGATAAGAGGGAAGCAGGAGGAAGGCAGCTCCTGGGAGGAGCTTAGTGTCCTGTCTTCCCTCCAGCTCTCCCTGGGCCTCCTCAGGCATCATGATCCCTGTTCTCTGCCCAGAGCCCTCTCAGGACCATCTTGTGGCTCTGCCCAGTGCTGCCACCCAGAGGAAGCACCCTCGGCTCCAAAACAGCCCTAGTCCATTGCCCCCACCCATGCTTGGCCAAGGGACCTGGTCCCCCATGGCTGTGCCAGGGATTAGCCATTCTGAAGAATGAATTCATGCTTAGGGCCAACAAGCAGGGATTAGTTAATGCACAACCTCTCCATGACCTTCCGAGGGGACAGAGGGGCCCTTACTTTTTTATTTTAGTGGGGAACTCCTGATGACCCAGTAGGTAATAGGCATGCCCCCTCTGCTCTGCCTCTCAGTTTCCACAAGGGGAGATCTGCCCCAATACCTTTGTGGGACAGGCATGACTGTCTCTGGATTACAAACAAAGAAACTGAGGCTTAGTGGACTCAATGAACAAACAACAAGAACGAACAAAATCCTTGTCCCAAATCACACAGCTAACTTGGGGCAGGGCTGCAACCAGCTTCTCCCCCACAGCTGAAGGGAGCCTCCCAGAGGCTCGCTTGCAAGCACAGTGGGCTGGTCACTGTCCACTCTGTCCAGCCAGAGTCTCGTCCTGGCAGTAGGCCTTTAGGTGTGATCACAAGCATGCCCATCTCTGCTCTCATTACTTCTGAGGACACTAGAGCATCATCCTCATCAGTAGTCAAAACCCACCGACATGCAACACAGACGTACACCTCTCTGAATGCTGGGTAAGTCTCATGGAGAAAACAAATTTGATAAAAAAGACTTAAAAATTCTGTGTAATCTAATTTTGTAAGCATTCGAGCCATTAATTTTGTCTGTAAATATAATAGCTGTAGCTGAATAATTTTGCTCTTTCTTGCTAGGCATGATTTATTTATTTACTTTTCGGTGTTTAATCATATCCTTGGTATTAAATATTAGGTTCAGACTCCTTCCCAAAAGACATAACTTATAATATCATGGGGACACTAAATTTAATCATTTTTGGCAATTATTTGATGCTATCCTGGAAAATTAGCTTACAGCAGCTGCAGACACGTGGGGCCCCAAGCCTCCATGTACATTGTATCCGTGATGAAACAGCCACGGAGACCCTACAAGGCAGCCTACTGACCTTCCCCTCGCACGGTAACAATACGCTCTGCACTGAGTCTCCATCGTGGTAATTGAATTGCAGGGAATTCACGTGAAGCCTCCAGTGTCGCTCTTTTGAGACCATTTATTTTCCTTTTCCATTTTTCTTTTAATTATTGTAAAAAGTGAAACCAATATTTTTTGGAGTGTGAATCCTTGGAGGCTGCTGTTCTATATTCTGTAGACATCTCTATAGTTCCCGACAGCCTCCCCCTGAATAATCCCATACTTTCCTTGTGGGTTGGAGACGAAATAAAGAAGTTGACATTTTTAGAGTAGGAGCAGAAGGTCCATCTCATACATAATATATTCCTGTATCGGGACCGTGAAAACACTGCTAAAGGGAGTTAATGAACCTGAAAAATGAGCATTTTTCCCCTCTTGTTTTAAAAGAAATCTCATTACCAGATTGGTGTGATGTTTCTCATTTTTGGATCATTCAGTTTTCCCTCTGTCTCTTTTTTATTTTATTTATTTATTCCCCCCCCGTCTTCTTTTTAAAGGCTCATTGAGTTTACAGTATTAAATGTGCTCTTTGTGAATAAGATGGAGAAGGAAAAAAAACCACAGCTTTTCTTAAAGTACCCACAAGGCAAGAATTTCAAGCAAAGGTGTTTTTAACTAACAATATCCTAGGTGACTGTGTTGGGAGCAGGGGTGTCTTTCCTTGCTGAGCTCGTTATGGGATGGTCCCTGAATGGCTAGAATTCAGGAGCTCGGTGCAGGCTGCAGAGACTCCAGGAATTCACAGAAGGCCAAACCCAGATGTCATCTTTTCTTTGGGATTGGAGTCTGGCTTTCTTTCTGTCCATCCTGTCATTCCTTCCTTACTCACCTATTGTTTCCCTAGCACTGTTTTGCTGACCATGCCTCTGGGAGGTGCTTCGGGGTATTTTTAGTGTCTGTTTTTCTTATAGCCAATTCTCTCTCTCATTTAAGTCCATAGAGCATTCATGGTGGTGAGCTGTTCTCTGCTTGTCCTCTCCAAGAGAGGACCTCCTCACCTCTTGTGAAGAACCCCTCCTGGTTTTAAAACCCTGGCAGGCCAAGTTTTTTTAGATGGGTACTTCTCTTAGTATCTGAGAACAGACTGAGAACCTCTTCCTTTTGATTTAATAAGCTTTATGATCTTTGTGCAAGGGCCATGCTATCCTTCTCTGCATCCTTCCAATTTTAGTATATGTGCTGCCAAAGTGAGCACAATAAGCATTATGATCTGCTTAAATTGCTTTTCATAATTACCTCTATCAATGGGACATGGGACACTCATTATGCAAGCACTCAAGTTAGCCTCTCACTTTTGAGAAATTGCTTCCTTTTTTGGTTAAGCTTTTATGGAACATGGGAATTTATGGAGCTTTAAATAAAATCTATGGTTCACGCTAATGCAAAAATGTTGCCAGAAAAACATGATCAGAAATTTAGCTTTTTCCTCTCTGGAGCTATTCTTCATTTGCTCAGAATAAACAACAAAAGCAACAACATTAGTGCTGACAAGCACACTTTGGTCATAGAGTTCTGCCTCCCCAGTGCTCTGTGCAATGTGGTCGTGTGCACACACATGTGTGTTATACACCCGGGTGGTCTGATCTGTAGCCACTGGCCACTGTGGCTCTTGGGACCTGGCAGGATGGCTAGTCTAAACCGAGATGTGCTGTCAGTAGAAAATGTTCACTGGATTTCAGACTGAATTAAAATTATAAAATATCTCGATTATTTTTATGATCATGTTGAAATAATATTTGGGATATATTGAGTTAAACAAAACATACCAAAATTAATCTTACCTATTTTTGTTCATCTTTTAAATTTTACCTCTTTTTTTGTTGTTGTCATTTCCCTTTTTTATCTTGTTAATAAACATACGTGGCTCACATCATATTTTTCTTGGACAGCACTGGAAATGGGCAGGACACCCACTGCTTAACAGCCAAGATTTTAAAATTTTAAGGGACTGTGTATCTGATAGTCCCTCTCTAGGCACCTAATGTTCAGTTATAATTACTATTTCGCTCAGATGAGTCTTTCGGACTCAATGTGTCTTTTTACAATACTAGAAAATATTTAGTGTTCTCACATTTTTTTAAGAGATGGAAGTATTGGGTGCCTGGGTGGCTCAGTGGGTTAAAGCCTCTGCTTTCGGCTCAGGTCATGATCTCAGCGTCCTGGGATTGAGGCCCGCATCGGGCTCTCTGCTCAGTGGGGAGCCTGCTTCCTCCTCTCCCTGTCTCTCTGCCTGCCTCTCTGCCTACTTGTAATCTCTCTCTCTGTGTCAAATAAATAAATAAAATCTTTAAAAAAAAAGAGATGGAAGTATTAACTATAAAGGATCAAATCTACACTGCAAAAGGAGACAATGTACAGTTTACTGCACCGTTAGGATGTGTATGGTATGTATAAACATATAATTTCTACAAATGAGGTATGCTTAGTTTTGGTATTAACTTCCCATCATCGCTCTCACTAGACACTATGCAATTAATTAATTTGGCCAGGTATGCATAAATCACGCTTTCTCTCCCCTGGTTTTCCCGTTGTCTGTCTCCCGTGTACCCCATGCTGTTTTTATCTCATACCATCTGCTGTGGGATTCTTGCTTCTTTGTATCAGGACTTTTCATACCAATCCCAGAGATAGCTTTCAGTCTCTCTATCTGCAGTTGCTCACTAGGATGACTTAAAATAGAACATCTTCAACAAATTTCTGCAATTATCTATTTCCAACAGTGTAAGCTCTAAGGAGATTAACTCTGTCTATGGTATTCTCTGCAGAAGGCCTGCTGGGGTCTTAGTTTTGTCTGCTCTGGAACCTATGATTGGACCACAGCTGGCTGCTGCATCTGTTTTGCAACTTTCTTGTCTGCCCTGAGCTGCTGTCATACAAGAAGTCTCATTCTGGGTTTTGGTAAGAGAACAGTTTCCACATTGATTCCAAAGTGATAGTGACTCCTGTTTGTTCACAAAAGACTTGAGTTCTGCATGCTTCCTGTTTCCCTATTGAATATCCGTTCTTTTCCCCATCAAGGTCCCAAACGGTCAATCAAAATATTTATCCAGTAGAAACAGTTCTTATCCCAGAAGAGAATTTCTCCACGTCCCTGTGCTTGCATTAGAGGCATCAAAACCCATTCTGGTATTCGGGCAATACTAGAGAGCTCCATAGCATGCCAAAAAAGTAGGCAGTAGGTTTGTTTTAAAATATTTCCTCAGGTGGGGCGCTTGGGTGGCTCAGTCGGTTAAGTGTCTGCCTTTGGCTCAGGTCATGATCCCAGGTTCCTGGGATTGAGCCCCACATCGTGCTCTCTGCTCATTGGGAGGCTTGCTTCTCCCTCTCCCTCTCCCCCTGCTTGTGTTCCCTCTCTTGGTGTCTCTATCCCTGTCAAATAAGTAAATAAAATCTTTAAAAAAATAAAATAAAATATTTCCTCAGGTCAAACCAATATTTGTCATATCAACCTTAGAAACAATAACCTAAAAGAGAAGAGTTTAAGTTATATGAAAGAATGTGTTTTTTCAAATAAAAAAACCCCAGCTGACTGACTTAGTCACCAATGTCCTTGGCTTTCATTATTGTTGCTCAAGAAAACTCTGTGTTTATGATTTTCTAAATGCTTTTTTTTAAAACTAAAATTTCTGTACTGTTTCTTGACAGTTTGAGAAATTAAAGACAGACTTCAGGTTGAAATGCTTTGTGAATTGTTCTTGCCGGACCAAGTTGGCTGATGGGAGGCCCAGGTACTGCCCAGAGTGGTTATTCTTTAACATTTTAGAGTCCCATGGAAGTGGTCCCCAGGGTCAGGATTCTGTTGCTGGTTCAGGGCTAGGGTTTATTCCCAGTCCAAGCCACTTTCTAACAGATTGTGCAGATCCTTGACCTTTCCAGAAAGTTTGGGGCTCTTGTCAAATATTAAGTGCTTAATAAATGGCCACTGAATACATAAATAATTGAACGAAAAGAATGTTTATTCTTTTCTTGTTTGTTTCAGTTTTGAAATCCAATCACCTACAGTAATCACAAATTTTAACGTAATGGCTAACATTGGTTTTCTGATGCTCCAGGAATTCTCCAGTTTCCCAAGAAATGTCAGAAAATCCTGTAGACCTAAGTTTTAATTCTCTTTATTTTTTTAAAGATTTTATTTATTTAAGAGGAAGAGGGAGATGGAGAAGCAGACTCCCTACTGAGTAAGAAGTCCTATGCAGAACTTGATCCCAGGACCCTGAAATCATGAACTGAGCCAAAGGCAGACGCTTAACTGACTGAGCCACTCAGGTGCCTCTTTAATTCTCTTTAATAAAAACAAACATAGAAGGCATAATTTATAGAAAGATGGGCAGAGTGTAACAGGCTGTATCAGAGCCTTAAGCGTGGGCTCAACATGTTAAAATATTTATAGTTTTGGGAAATCACAAGTTTTCTGTTTTGAAGTAAGCTTTGACTTGACAAGTCTGATTTTCTAAAGCAGCAAACAAACCAATTCTTAATTCTAAGCGTTTCTGGGGCAAAAATGGTAAAGCACAAATATTCCAACTTTTTAAAAGGCATTTTGATGTCTTTGTTAAGCTTCATTAGAGCTTCTGTGCCCACGAGCCACAAAGTGCAGAGCAGCTTCTTACAAGTGGTTATCTCTAACTGTACAAACAGGAGATGGGGCCGGGCAGGGAGAAGAGGCCTCCTCCATCAGGCTGGAGGTCGGGCTAGTCGCCTGGCCCCAGGTACCTAGGGCTAACTGAAACACGCACATTTTTCATTCCTTATGCTGTCAGCTGATGGCCCTGGAGGGCCAGGTCCTGCCATGTTTTCTCCTGCAAGAAGCAAATGGGTTCTTGGTGAATCGTCTCATTTCATGCCCACTTGAAACCCAGAAAGCTAATAGGAATGAACTCATTCAAGTTTTCTCAACCAGAATATGCTGGTAGTTAAGGCTCTGCTCACTCCTTTGCTGTAGGTCCTGACCGTCAGAGGGCACAACCCAGGTAACCCCACGAGGTCCCCTGTCGTCAGGGTGTGGGGACATCCTAGGCAGTCTGGTGTTTCCGCTGTGTCAAGAGTTTCCCTGGCCCTGGGTCCCAGTTCTGCTGTGCCTCATGAAGGGCCCCCTCACAATGTGGCCTGCTGCTCATGCACTGGACCAAAAATTGCTGCTCAGAAGCTGCCGTCTGCTTCAGAAGAAGTGATGGAAATTCTGGGCTGTGGGGGCAGGTCCCAACACTTGTCTGTCCTATCCATGCTGAGTGCCAGCTGCGGTTACTGACACAGGTAAGGGACTTGCAGAAAGGGACAGGGAGAAGAGCCATGTCCTCATCGCCTGCTGCTCTTGGGGGAATGGCTTGCTGCTGACTGGCAGGCGGAAGGTAGAGTTCCCCAAAGTGAGAAGAGCCCTACCTTCCTATGGTCTGCTGTTGAAACAGTAAGCGGAGCACACCTTACCGTGTTGGCTCTACTTACTCCTTGGGTCAGAACCTTCCCATGGCTCCCCACCACCCTTAGCATCAGCCCCTTTGCCTGGCCAACTGTGCTGCCCTTTTCCTGTCCTGCTCGTCCCCTCAGTCACTTCAAACAGTATACACACACTCCTCCCAACCTTGTGTGTTCACTCCGCATTGTCCTACAAGAAGCGTTCCCTGCCTGGCTTTGTACCATAGACCCCTCCCCTGCACTGTGGTCCATGGTCCTCTTCTTTTCCCTTTCACTTTGCTTTCTGCCCCTTGTCTCCACCTGATTCCTTGGATACTTTGTCTCCTAGTGTGAGTACAAGGACTTGCCTATTATGTTCACTTCAGGCTTTCAGTGCCCAACACAGAGCCTGGCACGTGACAGATGCTAAATCCATTTCAATCATAATTCAATAAATAATAAATGTGGTATGCAAGAATCCATCTGGAAAGCATGGGTGTGTTGGTCAAGGCTATTATTAGATTACACTTGATTAACACCTAAATTGCACTAAACATTACTTTTCTCATGGAGTCAACCTTCATTCTATTTCAGAGCCAACTTTAGATGGGTATTTGGGAGCTTGTGCTTCTTTTGGGTCTCCCAATGAACCCTGCTTCTTCTCCTTGTTCTAGGTTCCCCCAGCAGAGTTCTCAGCAGAGATCTCAGCACATTTGGCCTGGCAGTCCCTCATCTCACTCTGTGCCCACAGGTCAAACCTTTGTGCCCTGCTGCAAATTGGCTGCTCCTCCCACCTGAGTCTGGGGTTGTGCCGGATCACCAGGCCAGACACCCCCTTTCCTCTCTGGAGGCCCCTTGCCTCTTCTGCTGCTACTGCTCTTAATTGAGACGGTCTATTAGAAACGTCTACTCAAGCTGAAACTTCAAAAAGAAGAAGATGCCCATCCTTCCTCTCCCCAGGGGATCCTGGGCTCCTATGCAGATTGGCCCCTTCCCTGTCTAACAGCTTCCTTTTTTAATTGAGTGTAATTTACATAAAATAAAACACACAGATCTTAAGAGTTCAGCTGGATGAGTTTGGGTAAATACACACACCTGTGAAACCTCCACTCTAGTCAAGACATGGAATGCTTCCATCACCCGGTGTGGTCCCTTCTGCCCCCTTCCCCGGTGCTCCCCAAACCCCTGCAGGCACCCACGGCTCCAGCTTCTCTCACAGAAGCTAGAATGTCACACACACATGTAATATACAGTTGGGTGTCAACAGTTCTTGTCATTTCTGGGGAGTCTTCATTTGAATGGATGTTTTCCAGTGTGCTTGTCCACTCACGTGTGGATGGACCTCTGAGTTAGTTCCAGCTTTTTTGCCGTTATGAGTAAAGCTGCTATGTACAAACATTCTTGTATTAGTTCTTGAGGGGACAGATGTTTTCATTTCTATTGGATAAATAGGAAAATTGCTTGTTCATAGAAGAGATACGTTTTTCATTGAATCCGATACTGCTGAACTCTTTTTCAAAATGCCTTTCCCCAGAAACAAAGGATGCTCGGTATGGCCAGTCTTTTCAGTATTAGCCTCGTTGGTGAGTGTGAAGTGTTATCTCAGTAAGGTTTTAATTTACATTTCCACAGTGACTAAGGAGACTGAGCATCTTTTCATGTGCTTATTAACCATTTATATATGTGCTTCTATAAAGCATCTGTTCAAATCTTTTGCCCACTGTTAAGAATTGGGTTGCTTATTTTATTATTATTGAAATGGGGACAGTTCTTCCAGTTTGTATCTTGTCTATTCTTTTGCTTTAGAGTCCTCTGAGTCTTCTTCATGCCTTTGCAGTAACCATTGTGATTGCCCTAGTACCATCTGTGACGATTATTTAATTCTTATGGTTTTGCTCCCAAGTTATTCCACAGTAGAGTCCTTGAAAATAGGTCCTTGGATTCTATTCTTCCCACCCCACAGGATGAGCTCAAAGCATTCCCCGGAGTCATAACATTTGTGGCCCAACTTTGCACCGACTCTGCAGTGAGGTTGATTCCTCTGTGCGGCTTCCTATGGAACCTACCGAATTACAAGCTGGGGAAGGTTTAGGATGCTTCAGTGTTACCTATAGTCTTCTAAAGATAGCTGGTTCTCAGAATAATTTGTTCTTTCAATCCCCAAGCCCCGTGAAGGTGAGGGTCCTGTTCAACACTGGTGTCCTGCAGCCCTCTACCTTGCCCAGCACAGTACCTGGCACACAGTGGTGCTTATTAAATACCCCTTGGCTAAAATAAGTGACAATGCCCAAGAAGCCCTTGGGTGGCCCTCCAGGGTTCAAAGGAAGGACTCACAGTCAGGCTGTATGTGGTTAACAGAGCTCAATAGTATCCCTGAAAGTCACCTGTGGGAGGAAAGAGTCTGAGAAGAAGGGAGAAAATTGCTGCGTTCCTGTCTTTCCGTCTCTTGGGTTTAATCTCTTGCTCGTCTTTGATTAAGAATCAAGCATTTTTTCATGCGTCTTTGCTATTACCCAGTTATCTTCTGAAATGAGTTTTTGAAAACCTAGGGTCTCTGTAGTTTCAGGAAATACATTTGCACATGTCAGTTTCTGTTCCTACAGTGTTCCTCTGACAGAACACAATTATGCATGTGATGACCTAATGAGTTCTCTTAAATCAATCGTCCGTGTCCCCCATAAATCTACCATCTTAATACTTTAAACTGGAGCCATTTATTTTTCAAGAAAGAGGTCAGCATGTTTATTAATTTGATCTATGCGCTATATGAATTATGTAAGGAGAAACTGGATTTCTGTATTTTCAGCTGTAAATGATAGTGTGATACCTCAAATTGCTTCTAATGGGTCTTAGTGCTTAGAAACAGATGACTGTCCTGACCTTGACTCTGACATTCTCCTACCAGAGAATCGCCATTGAATAGCTATAACGTACCTGAGAGCCCAGCAGATGGCAGAGTTAACAGCAAGCCATCTTCAGACCCCTATAGGGCGTTTCTCTTTGGACTTCGAAGAAGAGGCCCCTTCAGCGGTGGGCCTTTGTTGTCTGCAGCTCAAGGGGAGTTGAGGTCCCTTCAGAGCCTCCTATTAGTTGCTGGGCTCTCATTGGTGAATTCCTTCTCTGCCCCCACTGGGACTTGAGGACAGACACCTGCTTCTCTCCGTGCTGGCCTTCGGCGGGTTCTGCATCCTCCGTGTGCCCTTGTGCCCAGGTCTGCCTGGCTGTGACCCTGTTGGCTCTAGCCACGCTCTGACTAGGTCCCTGGCAGCTTTTCGGGGAGGATGGTGATGATCTACATCAGAAGTTACTCGTTATGTTTATCAAGTGCCCGTATGCCAGGAGAGGCCTTGGCAGTGTGTGTGTGTGCGGGGGGGAGGGGGGGGCTCTGCGGTGCAAGAAGGAGAATTTTCCCCCCTTAAACTGGAGACACATTGAGGTCCTACCGGCTAAAAGGTCACTGGGTAGTGGCCAGGAAAGCATGGCTTGCCTGTGTGCTGGTGGCAAAGGCCGAGAGGGCTGTCCCGCCCACAGTGCTGCCTTGCAGGTAGGCAAGGGGGGAGGACAGTGGGGGACACAGCCTCAAGGAGCCCCCTGAACCCTCTGGGGTTTGACCTCCTCTTGGTGCCAGCCTGCTGGCCCTGCCCTCCCTCTCCTGGCCCCTCCCCAGGGCAGTAAATTTACCCCCGGAACGGTGCCCCGCAGCCCTAAGGAAAACAGCATCAGGAAGCTCCGTGTCGTTGTCTCATTTTCCTGAGATATTTATAGACCCCCGAAAAGCAAAGAGGAGATTATGCAGCTGGCCCAAGATATTTGCATAAATGTGGCGCTTATTTAATGATTCCATCCCGAGCCTGTCCTCCGCGCCCTGCTCTCTCCCAGGGCCTCCATTATTCCGCTCTTATCTCACCATTTCTGTGATGTGGTTCATTAAACACGGACAATTCTCGCTCAGGGGTTGTGCCAGGATGCCGGTGCTCACTGGCCTGTCAGAATGGGGAGCATCGTATCAGGACGTGGGGCCCATCATTTTTATAGCTTGGGTAATTATGATAAATACTTTGGGCCCCCGTAGAATCAAAAGGGTGGAACTGATTGGGGTGGGGAAAGGGGAGGCAAGGCAGAGCAGGGTCCATCGCTAAGGCAGGGCTCTGGGAGGTGGAAGGGGCAATGTCTTGGGAAGCCAAGGGGACAGTTAGTTGGGGCAGGACCCAGAGAAAGCACAGCCTCATTTGGGGTCACTTTTGCTTCTGCCGCCAGAGCAGTAACTGCATACAGTTGGGGACAGAAAGTTGCCCGCATGGTTGGGGGTGGACAAGGGAGACAACGGAACACAGAGGCAGGCAAGCAGCCAGAGGCCTGGGGCACATGGTGGCAGGTGGAGGGGAGAACACGGTGAGGAGATTGGCACTGCAGGACAAAGGAGCCATGGGCCTCCTTTTCCCAAAGGGTGGGAAGGGAGTCATCCATAGCTTGGACCTGTGAGTAGGTTTCAGGCAAGGTGGCGTTCAGGAAACAGAAGCCACTCTACCGTTCTAAGGAATTAGGGGACTGCAAAATCGCTGGATGCCCTAGAGACAGGAACGCTAGCATCCTGTGCCGCAGCTATGTGTTAAGGTCAGACAGTAGGGTTGTTCTGCAGGGATCAGGAAGCGCCGTGCTCCTGCCAACCATGGCTATGACCTTAAGTCCTCGTCACTAGCATGTGAAACCCAACACCGTGAACACCTCCTCTGCCAGACTTGCTCATCGGCCCCCATGCCACAGGATGAGGACGTCTCGGGTACAGCCCACACCTGATGGCAGTGTGTCCTGTTGACAGAACCGGGACAGCGCCGAGGGCCCTTGGGAAATGCATTTATGTCTTTGAGCCTGAAATGTAGGGAAGGGGAGGGGGCCAAGAGCACTAGCACCCCTGAGGGGTAGGGGACAACAGGGAGACATTCTGCTGCCACACATGCCTGATGTCAGAACTGACTCTGGCCCCATGGGCTCCCAGGAGCTGCCTTCCCAGACCCACTCTGCCTCATCAAATGAGAACTCCATTTCCACCCTAGAGTGAAACATCTCAATAACATGTCTTCTGGAGTCACACTGAGCAAATTCTTAGAATATTTTGCTGTTATAGCTGATTAAAAATGGAGAATTTGATTCACGTATCTAGAAGCTGAAATGTAGAATGGTAAGGAACTGAGCTGTCAGTAACTGAATACACCTGTCACCTTGGCTGGTCTCCTGGTGACGTGTCTAGTTCCACCTTGACTAGGTTACGAGGTATATAAATATGCCTTTGGAATAAGCGGCATCAGAACCGAATGTCTATCCAGCTCCCACACACCCCAGTCTCCTCATTTTCCGCAAGGAGGAGCTTCTGCAGGAGAGAACTGGGGCAGACGAAACTGCCCGCCTCCCTCCATATCCCAGCCCATACGTGGACAAGCCCACTTTGCTCTCACCCTTACTTGCATTTGAGAACTTTGTGACTAGAACAGGCACCATTTTCTAAATTATAAAGATCCAGTGAATTAGTCTTTGTGCCAGGAAGCGAGAGAGTTGGACTGTTCTCCTGCATGCAAGCTGCCCTCCCTGGGCTGGCTTTGTTGAGCAAACAGAGAGAGACCAAGGACAAGATACCAGTCCCAAGATGACCCACCTGCCACTCCCGGCCTCAGTTTCCCCCGTGTGTCACTAGAGGATGGTTTTCCTTTTGGGCCTTTAGTGACTGTCTTATACTTTAAACATTTCTCTGAGATTAAAAGTTCAGTTGTAAATGTAACTATGCACCCCTTGTTAACTAACCTGCTCTTTGTACAAAATTTGGAAGAAGCCAAAAAGTGGGAAAGAACCATTCATACTTCCAGCACCCTAAGGAAGTCAATATTGATTGTTTCTAGGTTAGAGGGCATCCTTCCAGCAGGAAGTTTTTCAAACTTGCTCCATTTCTATGAAGAACTCAGTATAAAGAAACCTAGTTGGGCACCTGGGTGGCTCAGTGGGTTAAAGCCTCTGCCTTCGGCTCAGGTCATGATCTCAGGGTCCTGGGATCTAGGGCCGCATCAGGCTCCCTGCTCAGCGGGGAGCCTGCTTCCTCCTCTCTCTCTCTGCCTGCCTCTCTGCCTACTTGTGATCTAATCTCTCTCTGTGTCAAATAAATAAATAAAATCTTTAAAAAAAAAAGAAACCTAGTTTTCTCCTTCTTTTATGTACGTGTGTTTATATATGTGCACACACACATGAAAATAAAGTTGCTTCATTTACATGTAATATGTTTCAAGGGTAAGCTTACTTTTTGGCTGCAATGTGGACAGTCCTTGCTGTCATCTTCAGGTCCTCACAGCATTTTGGGGTCTTGCCCAGGCCCACAGCTGTCCCGCCGGAGCTGAGGGCCCAAGAGTCTGCCCCGCTGTAGCCTACAAACCGAAATTAAGGGAAATTTGCTAACTTGCATTCTGCCTGATCTCTGATCTTATTGCAAGGGTGCTTCCTTCATTTCCTTGGTGTTCTAGGGACATTGGTGAGATTCTTTTTATCCACTTTGAAATAGTAAAAACAGAGCACTGCCGTTGTGATCCTAGAGACTGCTGGTCCTATGGCCTTGTGTCACAGAGTGACTCATTCAGCACAGTGGACATTTACTTTACAGCACATGTCATTGTTGGTTTGCCCTCCCTTCCAGTTATCTGTCAGGTGGGCTAGGCCCCCACTGGACTGGGAGAGCTGGGAGGCACAGGGGGCAGCTGGAGACTGAAGCCCTTCACCGTGCACACTGACGTAGAATGATCTTTCAGACACAGGTAGATCTTGTCTTGGCTGGTAAGTGCAAAAGAATTTTAAAATATTCCTCAGTTCATAGTAACTTCGGATATTATGAATTTTCTACTAAAGATACAACTCATATTATGTTGGGGGGAGAAAATTTGGGGTGTTAAAAAGTAGTTAATCTACATTCTCAAAAACGTGGGCACCTGACTTCTCTTTAGAGCCCACAGGTGGAAGTTTGGTGAGCTCTTGGGCTAGCTTCCCCTAGGCTGATTCAAACAGGAGGCAGATCAGACTGGAGTGTATATATATATATATATATATATATATATATATATATATATATATATATACTGGAGCCCCAGAGGGGTCAGCTGGCCATGTGGCTGTCCCTGAGCCTGCCCCCTCCCTCATTAAGGTACCAGGACCCCTTACTGTCATCCTATCAGCCTGCATTCAGTCCACTGATGTACTGGCCTATTGGGGGCCAGGCGGGTGACTTGCTTCATCTGTTCCTTTCTGTGTCTCAGAGCGGGGAGCAAAGCTCTTCACAGAGTCTGCTTTGGGCAAAGATAAGATGTGGGAAAAGTGTATATTCATTCAGTCCTCTCTCTACCCTATCTGCCCTGTGAGGTGAGGGTGAGATAAGGAAATAGATCACTCCTACTGCTGTACCAATTCAAGACAGATCTTTAAGCCAAAGGCGATTCATTTTTTTTAAAAGATTTTATTTATTTATTTCACAGAGGGAGAGAGATCACAAGGAGGCAGAGAGGCAGGCAGAGAGAGAGGGGGAAGCAGGCTCCCTGCTGAGCAGAGAGCCCGATGCGAGCCTCGATCCCAGGACCCTGAGATCATGACCTGAGCCGAAAGCAGAGGCTTTAACCCACTGAGCCACCCAGGTGTCCAAGGCGATTCATTTGTAACAGCAGAGTTTCTAGCACCAATGAGAAAGGGAATGGGGTGCAGCGAATGTCTTTGGAGGAGATTTGCCCTGGGCCACTTAGACCAGACCACACCAGAGGCAGCCTTCCCTCCTTACTTTCTAAGGCAGGCAGGGCCTTATTTGAATGTGTGGTGAAGCACAGAATCTTACATGTATAGCTGGATGAATTTTTATACATGTATGCACCCAGGTAAAAACCACCCACATCAAAACAAGAAGTTTCCCACACCCTGGAAAGTTCCATGAGGCCCCCCACTCCCACCCCATGGCCTCTGTTCATCTGGAGGTATCCAACCCACTTGCGGATGGGAATAACAAAAGCTGGGAGCAAACCCTCACCTACACTGCCCTCTCTCGTGTAACTGAATAAGTGCAAGACTGCGCTTGTACCCCTGAGGAAAAAATCTAGAAGCTTTCAGATCCTGGGTGCTGGGATGGTGTGGAGGAGGGTGTTGGCAGCCTCTTGCATTTGTCTGCCTCAGGGTGACCACCTGTGCAGACAGAGCCCCTGCCAGCACCCCCCTTCACCGGCCCTGCAGCAACCTCCCTCCCCCCCCGCCCTGTCCCATGCCCTTGTGCCAGCCTGTGCTGGGAGAGGATTGGTATGCCAATGGGCCAGAGCTCTGGGTCCTGCCATCTCCCATCTCAGGATGGGACGGGAGTTACTTCCCCATCACTCTGCCCTTCTCTTGCCCATCACCCACCCTGTCCACCTGCCAGAGTGTGCAGCTCCCACCACCCTTCAAGTCAGGCTGCGAGCCAGCTGGGCCTTTCCCCTGGGGCCGCACTGCCACATCCCTCCCCTCTGCTGTTCTCATTGGGTCCCCAGGTTTTGAGTGAGACCTGGAGGTTTTCCAACTGTGCTTGTATATCCCCAGGGGCTGGGGAAGGTGAGCAGGAGCCACCCACTCCCCTAGCTTTTGATCCTGCTTCAAATTACAGGTCGAATCTTTGAGTATTTCCTGGCTCCCTCCCTCACCAACTGCCCCATACGTGGGTTTGCCTTTCCTTTTTCATGTGCCCCTAGGGTATCTTGACAAAGGAGTGCCCACACCTGCAACACTGGCCTTTGCTGTGGCCTCTCCTTCAACCACCAAGGAACTTCCTTTCAGCTTGGGAAATGAGCGTGTGGAAGGTCCCCACTTCACCACTGTCCTTCCAGAAACACCTGCTGCCTGCTACCTCCATATGCAAAAGAGAAGACGCTAGGAGTGATCTTGCCCAGTAATGAGGCATAGAATTGCCTTGTGAACAAATGGCTTGAATTTTCCTGCAGGCACCTGAGTACACACACACACACACACACACACACACACACACACACACACACAGGGGATGTCTGTTCCCCACATGTGCACTACAAACTTCTGACCTTTTCTAAGTGGAGATGTAACTTAAGATAAATCATATCTAGTTAGTGGCTTGAGTCAGGGCAGACTGGCTTAAAAGGGTAACTGTAAGTGGCAGAAAGACTGGTTTAGTGTCTTTAACAAACAGTTTTTTTTTTTCTCACGTAACATTAAGCTGTGGTTTGACTCAGGGGTTTCGTGATAACTGTTGACTATAATTCTTTTGGTCTTATCCTCATGCTTGTTGCTGCATGGCTACAAAATGGCTACCCCGGCTCCAGCCATCATATCCATTCAAAGTGGTTGAATTGTTTCTGGGTGCTTATAAGAGAAGAGACAACGTGAGTTCTAAGTGCCAAGCACTGTGCTAACAAGCGGTATCTCATTTAATCATATGGTTATTCTATAAAATAGGTACTAATGATATTTCCATTTTGGGCAGCAAGAGACTGAAGTTTACAGAGACTAAGAACTGGTAAGTGGCAGAGTTTGGACTTAAGACCAGTTCTCTCAATGCAGTCTTCCTTTAAATGTGACCTGAGGTTTCAACACACAAGGTAGAGAGTTCACTGTGCTGTAATAGAAATAGAGAGAACATGTTATGAAAGTTCTTAAAGATTTCTTCTGGCTGGAGAAATGAGTGAGGGATAGTGAGCAAGCAGTGTCTTGTGGGACAGGTATGATGGGGACACATGGGGTAGGAGGGAAGAGCATCCCCTCCCCACCCCCTCATTGGCCTCCTTCCTCCAGCCCGATTGAGTCTCTCACTCCTCTGTGATTTCACCCCCATCGGGGAGGGGTTTCTTCACTCACCACAGCTCCTTTGGTGCTCTGGAACTTCTGCCTGGAGACAGGACTTCAGGTGAGCCCTCCTAGCAGATAGGGCCCAGAGGACTGGATCGGTTTTCTATAAGAGGAGAAAGAGAAATTAAAGAAACTAAACACCTCTCAAGTCAGTTTTAAGCATAATTCTGGAGTAGACTTCTTTTTATTTATTACTATTATTATTTTTGAAGATTTTATTCATTTATTTGACGGAGACACAGCGAGAGAGGGAACACAGCAAGAGGAGTCGGAGAAGGAAAAGCAGGCTTCCCACTGAGCAGGGAGCCCAATGCAAGGCTCGATCCCAGGACCCTGCGAGGCTTGATTCCAGGACTCTGTGGGTCTTGATCACAGGACTCTGGGATCACGACCCGAGGCTATGGCAGACACTTCACAACTGAGCCACCCGTGTGCTCCAAGGAGTAGATTTTTAAACAGATAAATCAAGCAAAAAATAAACTAATTTTCATTTCTGAGTACAACCTTCTGGGGGTATTAGACCTTGTGTGGGTTGTAGTTGATGGATAAATGTACCCACAGAACCAGGGTTATTCGAATGGAAGCCTTGCGTGATATGCCTGGGGCTCTGTATTGATCCAGTCCTGCTTGACACTTTTTAATCAATAATTTTAAGGAAGACATAGGAAGAATGCTTTAGAAATTACAGAAAACAGAAATCTGGAAGGGATAGCCTGTGAGCTGGATAGTAAAACAAAACTTCAGAAGATTTTGAAAGGCAGGAGCCTTGGGCTTACATAAATAAAAGGGAATGTAATGGGAATCATATAATGTCTAGCCTTTATATTCAATACATGAACTGAGAAGCATGGGTTTGGGAGTGCTGGTCTACTGCTAGGCCCTACGGAAGGAGCAGAGTGGACCACATGCAAGCACTAGCACATACAGTTGGCCTGGCTTCCAGCAAAGCCAGTGTGAAGAGCCATCCTGAGTAAGGACTGTGTTCCTTTTACAGGGTCTCAGAGGTCTTTGGTCTCTCTGCTTATGGTCAGCTTACATTTGCCAGAGATTTCCATAGTGCTCTAAGTTAGCCTTTTTCTTGATTTCACTTCCTTGCTGTAAACCTTTGACTCTTTTCCAGACTTCTAACGAAGTTGACTCTGACAGTTTTGCCCTTTTTTTCTGGGTCTCTGTGGAGGGATGGGCCCTTGGGGCTGCCTGCTCTGAGCTTTTTGCTGCAGCATCTCCCACTCTTGCAATGTCTCACTTAGATTGCAGATGTCAGCCCTGTGTTCCTCCCCGGCCAGCCCAGAGCCTGTGTTGCTCACAGCCCCAGGTGCCAGGGACTGACGGGAGGTGAGCGGCTGGTAAAGGGTAAGAAACTGGTACTTGGCCTGGATAAGTGGAGATCTAATGGGGATATAGTGGCTGTTCAAAAGCCATGATGGTCCAACTCTGTGCAGTTCCAAAGAGAAAAGTGTGGATTTGAGTGGGATGTGGCAGAGATCTGAGGACCCTGTGCAGAAAGGGAAGTACCTATCTATGCCGTAGCCTCTGCATGGTGGGAGGGGTTTGGGCAAGCTGCCTGACATTTGTATGAATTCTTCCCAAGGACATTCCTGCACGCTGAGGTGGCCCGGGGTCCTCTCTATCCCGAGGTGCTGCCATTCTTGTCTACTCTAGTCTTCTGTCCTCAACTCTTGCTGATACCTCTTTATAAGGTCCTGCCCAGTTCCAGCCTGGCTGCTCACCCTCACTGGATCCAGCCGACCCTCACCAGTTCCCATATGGACCAGGTCAGTGCCTACAACTGTCCTCCCCACCTTCCGACCCCCCCCCAAAACAGACATCTAATCTGAAAACATGTGTGTGGTTTCTGCTGCCTCACAGGATCAAATCTGATTCCTCAGTGTACAGTTCCTACCAGTGTAGACATCTTGGTGCAGCCACCTTTCCAGAACTGGGTCCCATGTGTCCCATTCCCCCCACCCCCATTGCTGCTCAGCTTCAGGGGACAGGACCATGACACCATGTGGTAGATGCTCGGGCTGGTGTGGAGGCGCCGGGGATGGGAAGCTGTGGCCAAGACTGCCCGAGTTGTACTAGCAGGTGATACTAGAGCTGAGCCTGAATGGGAGGAGCATCCCCAGATGATGAGGGGAGAGAGAGCACCCCAAAGTTACCTAGGTCCCTTCAGTGGGTCAGACCTCTCTGAATCCAAGAGCTGACCAGGGCGCTCACACAACTGTGGAGTTCTACATTGGGGTCACTCCAGTAATTTCCTTTTCTTTCAACACATTGATGTCCCAACCTCTCCAAAGAGGGGGCTCCAGATGCAGACTAGGAAACCTGATGCTTTATCCCAGCATAGCCTCGGAAATTTCTCTCTGCAGAGAACAATATAAGCAGAGAAGAAAAATAAAAAGGAATGCAGGACGAAAACAATAAATTACATCCAGTATTGCAAAGAAAGAATTCAGAGGCCACAGAGAGGGCAGCCCAATGGGCTTGTTCAGCAAGGGATGCACAGGGAGGAGGATGCAGGTGCTTGGACTGGGCTGGGCCTTGGCTGGGTTTTCCTGGGAGAAGCCTCTGCATAAGGGTTAGGGGGACTCACCAGGTCTTGCCCCCTCCCTCCGATCAGCCTTGGAGGATTACAGCAGTTAGTCATCCTAAAACACACCATGGACAGCAACACCTCCAACCTTCAGTTACCGTGGTGCCTCTCAGCTCTTGTGCTGGGAGTGGTCCTCAGGGGAGGGCATGGAAATCATGTGGTTGGCCATCGCCACCACCTGCCAGGCACCAGTTTCCAGCTCCGGGTGCCCTGAACCAGTTACTGTCCCACTGTTTTCTTCGCCAAGGGGGGATGAAACGGCATCCATCTCCTGGGGTGCGGAGAAGTCAGCATCTACGTCCACAAGTGCCAAACACTGCAAACGTGTCACAGATGCTACCAGCTTCCCAGGAAATCAAACTGAGCTGCTCTTCCCCCAGAAGCAATCCTCTCCTGGCCTGCAATCTTTCAAAGGCTCGGGCCAAAATTCTTGGAAACCTCCTTGATTCCCCTCTTCCTCCTACGGCCCACAGCCAATGTGTCAGCAAATTCTGTCGGTACCAGCTCTGAATTGTACCCAGAAGCTGCCCTTCTCCATGCCTCCCTCCCTACCACTCGACTGTGACCCATCGCCTCTGCCAGCAGTCTCCCTGTCTCCACCCTTGTCCCCACGGTACTTTCAGAGCCCATCTTTGCTCTGCGCAGACCCTGCAGTGCCGTCCATGTCACCTGCAGTAGAGGCAGAGGGCCCCCTCTGCTCTGGCCACACCGCCTGCTTTGTGAGAAGGCCCAGCTTACTGCTGTGTTCAGGCCTCTGCCTGGAATGGTGTGGCCGAGACACCTGCCCACTCACACTCTCCACCTGCCAGCTGTGCTCCAGAGTCACCTTCTGAGTAAGTCCTCACTTGACCACTGCCACCCACGCCACCCACTCAGGAGGTATCCCTCTACCTGGTTCATTTCTATCCAGGGTATAGTATTCTCCGTAGTATATATTAACCTCTAACACACCATGTCATTCACTTACTCATTTTTGGACCTACCCATTTTTCCCTCTAGAAGTGCAGTTTTCAACCACAGGACATTTGTCAATGTCTGCAGGCATTCTGGGTTGTCCTAACTGGGAGTGGGGAGTTACTGGCCCCTACTAGGTAGCAGCTGGGCTGCACAGGAGAGTGCCCTGAGTATTCCCCACCCCCCAAAGAAACATCTACCTAAGATGGGAGTCACACCCACGCTGAGAAACCCTGATCTAGAACACAAGCTCTATGACAGCAAGGGTTAATTTCCCCTGTTTTGGTCACTGTTCTCTCTCTAGCACCCGGAACAGGGGTTAATATAAGAGATGCTCAATAAATGTTGAGTGAACAGAGAGAGACGGGCACATACTCAGCACTTGGTAGATAATAGTTTTGATTATTATAATTTCTTATGGGTTTGTAGTTTCTGCGCCTAAGGTTTTCTTAGAAAGTCTCTGGCTTCTCCCAGGAAATGTGACAGAGGGGGAAGTGTGCTTGGCGCGGAGTCCAAGAACTCTGTGTGAGCCTCAACTCAGCCATTATGAGCTATATGACTGTGGGCAAGTCGCTTAGCCCCTCTGAGATTTCATTTCTTCATCCACTAGGTTGGAGTAAAATTTGTTTTTCTCTTTATCTGGCAAACAGATGGGATGAGCAAATAGGATAATATTTCAAAGTGCTTATAAGCACTAAATATCTTTAAATGATCATCATTATGTGGAGCCTACTGCAAAATGGAAAAAAACAATTGATTTTTATCATGGCTGACGATCCTACATTGGTTATGAGGAGCCTATTATTCAGGGCCCATTTTTCATCATTTGAGAGTTTCCATTTCTGCCCATATGGCACTCCTTCTTTAGGTATCTTGAGAGAAGAAAAGGAAGAGACAGCTCTTTAAAATACAATGCACATATCACATATATTTTATTGAACAGTTTTGCATTTAAAATTCAGATATTATGCTCAAAATAGTACTAATAAATTTTCTGTCTTGAGTAATGTTTCTCAGACCTACACCAAGGGAAAATAATTAAATAAAGACCCAATAAAATAGAGATTATAAAATAAAAGGAGGGGGTTGTAAATCAAAGGCCTGATCTTCTAGCTATTACCAAGGCTGCCTTTGAGGGCAGGGAACCCAGATGTTTGATTTGGACACATGCATTCTTGCAATAGGATCACGTTTTTATGAATGAAACATCAAAAGGCACAAGGCCATAGATGCCAGCATGCAATGTTGGCAAATGTGTCTTGGAGACCAGAAATAGCCAGCTTACAGCTTCCTTCATCCTTCCCAAAGTTGTTAGGAGCAAGCCCTAGGGAGCACATTCCGCCCTGCTGGCAATGAATGGCCACCCCTGACATCACCTGAGGACTTTTGGCTAAAGCCCCACCACATCAAAGAGCTAGCAGCATTGTCTGTCCAGAGACAACACGCTTCCTTCCAGAGCAGGGATCAGAGTCTCACCTTTCTGCCTCAGCTGGGATTAAACCTGAAAGGGCCGTTAAAAAATCTGATGTAAAATGAATGTAAATAAAATTTACCTAGCAACGTAATTCATATCTTTGCTGCTTCTTCTTGTTTTTTTTTTTTTTTTGTGGCTCCTTAAGGAATCATTATTCTTTCTTTGAATCACCAGTTCATCCAACAATTACTTACTGACTTTTTCCCCAGTTTTTCTAAGATATAATTTTCATACAGCCCTGTATAAGGTGTACAACATAATGTGTTTATTTACCTACATTGTGGAATGAGATACATTATCTCATATAGATACAAAAAAAGGTTTAAAGAAAAAAATGTTTTTTCCTTGTGATGTGAACTGTCTTAACTTTCATAAACATCATGTAGCACTGTTAGTTAAAGTCACCATGCTATACATTATACCTCTAGTACTTATTTATCTTTAGCTTAAAGTTTGTAATTTTGACCACCTTCATGCAAACCCCATCATCCCCTGACCACCTCCCCTCCCCAATCTGATCTCTTTTTCAATGAATTTGTTTTTAAGATTCTACATGTAAACATGAGATTATATAGTTTTTGTCTTTCTCTGCCTGACTTAGCATAATACTGTCAAGGCCCATCCATGTTATCACAAATGGCAGGATTTCCTTCTTTTTTATTGTTGATTAATATTCCATTATATATGTATACCACATTTTCCCTATCCGTTCATCATCAGTGGATACTTAGATTATTTCCATGTCTTGGTTATTGTAAATAATGCTGCAATGGACATGGGGGTGCAGATCTCTCTTCACCATCTTGTTTTTATTCCCTTTAGTTATATTCTCAGAAGTAGACTTGCTGGATCATAGAATAGTTCTATTTTCAACCTTTTGAGGAACCTCCAATACTGTTTGCTAGAGTGGCTGCACCAGTTTGCATTCCCACCAACAGTGCAAGAGGGTTTCCCTTTCTCCACATCCTTGCCAGCATTTGTTATTGTTTGCCTTTTTGATCATGGCCATTCTAACATGTGTGAGATGATATCTCATTGTGGTTTTGATTTGCATTTCCATGATGATTAGTGATATTGAGCATCCTTCCCCGTACCTGTTAGCTATTCATATATCTTCTTTAAAGAATGTCTATTCAGGTCCTTTGCCCATTTTTATATTAGATTATCTGTTGTTTTGCTATTGACTTCTATGAGTTTTTTTTTTACATATTTTTAACATTAACCCTTATCAGATATATAGTTTACAAATATTGTTTCTCATTCTGTAGGCCATCTTTTCATTTTGTTGATCACTTTTTTGCTGTGCAGAAGCTTTTTAGTTTTATGCTGTCCTACTTGATTTTGTTGCCTTGTGCCTTAGGTGTTGTATCCGAAAAGATTTTGCCAAGACCCATGTCAAGGAGTTTTTTTCTTTTGTTTTCTTCTAGGAGTTTTATGATTTCTGGTCTTAAATTTAAGTCTTTAATCCATTTCAAATTAATTTTTGTGAGTGGTGTACTATAAGGGCCTAGGTTTACTCTTTTGCATGTCAGGATCCACTTTCCCCAGCACTGTTTATTAAAGAGACTATCTTTTCTCCATTAAGTATTCTTGGTCTTTTGTTAAATGTCAGTTGACTTTTTTTGCATGGGTTTATTTCTGGGCTTTCAATTCTGGTCCATTGATCTGAGTCGTTTTAATGCCAGTGCTATACTGTTTTGATCACTACAGCTTTGTAATGTAGTTTGAAATCAGGAAGTGTATGCCTCCTGCTATGTTATTTTTCCTCAGGATTTCTTTTGCTATTTGGAGCCTTTTGTGATTCCATATAAATTTTAAGATTTTTTTAACTTCTTTAAAAAGTGCCATTTGAAACTTGATATGGATTTCACTGACTCTGTGGATGCCTTTGGGTAGTCTGAACATTTTATCAGGATTAATTCTTCCAGTCCACTAATACAGAATCTCTTTCCATTCATCTGTGTCTTCTCTGATTTCTTTCATCAGTGTCTTACAGTTTTCAGTGTAGAGATATTTCACCTCCTTGATTAAATTTATTCCTAAGTATTATTTTTTGATGCTATTATAAATGGTATTGTCTTCTTTATTTCTTGTTCAAATAATTTGTTGCTAGTGTATAGAAGCTCTATTGATTTTTATATGTTAACTTTGTATCCTGTAACCTTACTGAATTCATTGATTTAGAACTAACAGGTTTTTTGGTGGAATCTTTAGGATTACTACATATAAAATCATGTCATCTGCAAATAAAAACAATTTTACATATTCCTTTCCCATTCTGATGTCTTTTATTTCTTTTTCTTGCCTGATAGCTGTGGCTAGGATTTCCAGGCCCAGGTCACTGATTCTTTCTTTCGCATCATTGCATCTCTGTATCTTTGAAGCTCTGTATTGAATTCTTCAGTTTACTCATTGTACTTTTCAGCTCTAGGATTTCTGTTTGTTTTGATGGTTTCTATTTCTTTTTTGAACTTTTAATTTTGCTTATGCATTGTTTACCTACTTTTGTTTTGTTTTCTGTTTTTCTTATAGTTCATTAAACTTCTTTAAGAGGATTATTCTGAATTATTTGACAGTTTATAAATCTCTTATTTCTTTAGGGTCAGTTATTAGAGCTTTATTAGTTTTCTTCGATGTTGTCATATTTGTCAGATTTTTGGTGATCCTTGGTTCCTTATGTTGGTATTTGTGTGTTTGAATAAGTGGTCCCCTCTTCCAGACTTTATAGCCTCACTTTGGCAGAGACAGTTCTTCACCAGTTAGCTCAGTCTGGGTTTCTGGTTTGTCAGCTGATAACATCCCTGGGAAAGACCCCCTGCTATCAGGGTCTCTTTTTGGGCAAGACCACTACTTAAGCTCTAAGTTTGCAGGTAGGGAGGTTGCTGCTGCTGGCTGAGAACATTTGGTTAGGACTGATGGCTGGTTCCCTGCCCAAGCAAGGCTGTAGGTAGTATGGACTCTGCAGTTGCCTGGGTTCTCTGCTCAGGTTTACTAGCTGGTCAGGCCTGTGTACAACACTCAGCAATAGGTGGGGCTATAAATTAGTTTCTCTGCCCTGGTGGGGCAGCAGAACAGGCTCTAGGATAAGACTATGCACTGAATTCTCTAACCTGATGGAGCTACCAGTTTTACTCTGCAAGCAGGGAAAGCCATAGGCTGCACTCTCTGTTCAATTGGCTCTGTAAGCAGGGCTATCAGATGTGTGGTGTGACTCCCTGAGTGCTCGCTTAAAATCGCTAGTGGGGTGGACTGATGTCTGTGTTCAGTAACCAGTGGGGCTCTGAATTTGTTTCCCTGTCTGGGACCAGTGGGAGAACTGGCACCAACAAGGCTTTTTGTCTGTGGTCTTGATTCAAGCTGACCTGCACCCCAAATTCCCTGGCCAAATGAGGCCACTGGCTCTGCTCTGCAAACAATCAGCTCTGTGTGCTGGACTCGCTGTTCAAGTGTTGTTGGACTACACAGATTTCCATGTGTTTTAGCTAGGCTTTGTGGTTGGGTGGGGCTGGGAGTTACATTAGACAATGATTTGGGCCATGCCTCAGCTCTCTTGCTTGAGCAGCATGTGGGGGCATCAAACTGGCTCTGGAGACAGCCAGACTTTTCAAATGAGAGCCTGTGTAGGCAGACCTGTACCCTGCCGAGTTTCCTGGTCAGATGGAGTGGCCATCTTGGCTCTGCAGGTGAGCAAAACCTCTGGTTGGACTACTCCCTGGATGTTGCAGATAGGACTTTGGTCTGCCAAGCTCCGGGTGCTGGTTGCTGCATGCCCTTCCCCCTCACCTTCACGATCAGATTTCCAGGGGTCAAGGTCCACAGATACTCCTGTGATCCTCATAGGGCGACTTCAGAGTGAGGGCTCTCAAAAAGCAACCTATAACATTGGGGAAACTGAATGTCTACCCTGGAGGCACTGTAGGTTCAGGGGAATCTCTCTTCATGGAGTTGCACTGGCCTGGGGGAGGGGAAATGTGGTCAATGTGTCTCTAATTCTTTTGTCCTTCTAATGTGGTCTGTCTTGGTTTCTGTGGTGCAGGGGGTGACTCAGCATCACCTTCATGTACTAAAGTTCTTTCCATGCAAGACCCGTGTCTTGTCCCTGCATTGTTCTTGCGAGGGGGAGCAAAGTCAGCAAAGACCTCTGTTTCCATCTTAGTGATGTTACTCCTACTGAATTCTTTCTTGCACTGGGCAGTGTTCTAAGTCCCAGGAATCTTGTGGAAAACAAGACAGACAAGTACCCTGCCCTCATGAAGCTTACAATCCAGAAACAACTAAATAACTGATAAACAAATGAATAAAGTCTAACTCCAGAATGAAGTAAATGTTCTGAAGGCAAAAGAGCAGTCAAGAAAGGTGATGTTTGCTGGAGCTGCGGTTTGAATAAGAAAGGCCATCAGCCTGCAACAGCTGGTGCTCAGGGAGAGAGGACTGTATTTCAAAGGGTGTGAAGTAGGATGGAGTCAGTAGAAACCAAGTAAGGAGAGAGAAAGAAGGGAACAGCTGAAGAGGTAGGTATTTAAGACAATGCCAAGGTAAACTCATATGCTTTTTAAGGAAAATTGGGTTTTAGAAGTATGTTAAGTAGAGGAATGAGATGCTCTGACTTACCCTATGAAAAGAGCTCTCTGGCTTTTAATAGGATGGTTTATGGAGATGGAAGGGGAGGCAGGGAGACTAGTGGGGACTATCACACTAGAGCAGCAAGAGGGATGGGCTTAGGCCAGGATGGTGGCTGGGAGAAGGGACCATGGTTTGGAGACATGCATTGAGATGGACAACAGGCCTCATTGATGGAATAGTCAGTCTGGTGCAGGAATATGGAAAACTGGAAAGGTAGTTGTTTCGAGGTATATGTGTGTGCAAGCAATGATTCTGTTTTGGATGTGTGAAATTTATTTATTTATTTTTAAATATTTTATTTCTTTATTTTACAGAAAGAGAGACAGCAAGAGAGGGAAAACAAGTAGGGCGAGTGGGAGAGGAAGAAGCAGGCTTCCTGTTGAGCAGGGACCCCGATGCAGGGCTCCATCCCAGGATACTGGGATCATGACCTGAGCTGAAGGCAGACACTTCATGACTGAGCCACCCAGGTGCCCCAGATGTGTGAAATTCAAATGTCCATTAGTCATCTGAGTGTACATGTCAGGTTGGTATTTGGGTAAAAGTCTTGAGTTTGAGGGAGAGATCAGGGCCAGAAATAAGGACATGAGGTTCACCAGCATGTAGACAGCATTCAAAGCCACAGGAGGAGATAAGATAACTGAGGGAGAGACTTAGAAGAAAAGGGCCCAGGAGCAAGCACTGAACACTCTGGCATGTGAAGGACAGACAGAGGGTTATCACAGAAGGTGACCACAGAAAATGCCATAAAGAAGAATGTGTTTAAAATTGGCAAATGCTGCCAGATGTGCTATTGCAGAAGCAAATGCTCTGGTAGTACTGGGCGCGGGTTGCCACTAGGATTCATGGGACCCTGAACAAGTATTTGCTGTGGGGCTCTCGCCTATAGGATCAATTCAGTTTAAAAATGTATTACAAATTCTTGGGCCTTTGTGGGATTTTATCAATGAAGATTTAGAATAATGGGTAGGAAGAGGTATTTATGTATTTATCGAACAGTTAGTGTGTTTGAAGATTCTTCGTCTTGAGTCCCAAGTGAATGTGTCACCCTAAACCAGTGCATCACTACCATCAGGGTGGTGGTGGTTAGTTCCATTCTCACACAATCCCATGTAAGAACTGCCGGGCTGGCCAGAGGGCACACACTCTAGCCAGACTATCCTGAATGTGTCCTGGCTATGGACACTCAGTTCTGGATATTCAGGGCACCTGGTCAGTCGCACACATAGGGTAGAGAGAGCACCCAAAAGACCCTGATTCGGGCTCAGGGTGATACAACCACGTGGAACAGATGGCCCCATCAGGTCCTAGCCACCAGAGGAGACTGGGAAAATTTTGAGGAAGGTACTCCAAAGTGCAGGGTCTGGGGTAGGGGGTCAGCTTGTCCCTGTATAAGGTCAATGCCGACTGAGGCTAGGGATGTTGAGGAAAGAATCACAGAAGTGACAAGGGTATGGCACAGCCATCCTTTGCCAACCTCTTTGAACACTCTTACTTCATTTGGAGCCCTGCCTTCCCAAGGCAGAAGCCAGAAGTCTTCAACTGCAGACCCTCTTGTAGGCACAGGGCAATGGCTAACAAGGCTCTGACCATGAGACATAGACTCTGACTTGGACTTGGATTCAGAAGTAAGCCACATGAGGAGGAGGTTGCAAGCAGGGAAATCTGCCTTCTGGAGGGAGGAAGCCTGGGGTTGAAGTGAGTGACCGTGGGCAGCTTACCTTATGTCTCCATGACTCAGTTTCTCCAGTCATGGAATGGGATAATAATAGCACTACCTCATGGGAGTTATCAGCCACTACCGGGAAGGCACAGACATGCTTGACACAGGGTAAGAGCTTCAGACGCATTGTCTACTCTTATTGTTATCCTGCAAGCCTGGTGGTGGAAGCATCAATACTCTTGAGCCTCTATAATAATGTCATAATTCTCAGAAGTGTTGCGAGGTATTGGCTGCTGGTGTTTTCTTGTTTGCTTGTTTTTTGTTTTGCTGGAGGAGGAAGAAGGTATGGTTGATACATCCTTGGCTGTGCAACCTCAGGGTCTCTCTGTCTGTCCAGCCCTCCTGGAGATTTGTCAGCAGTGAGAAACCCTTTAACGAATTACTTTTCTGCTTAGACTTTCCAGAGTGGATTCTTCTGTTTGGACTAAAAATTCTGATTCATACAATGACCTGTGAACTGAGCCTTGAGGATATTGGTCTTATCAAATAGGGAAGGGGTGAATGAAGTGGGAGGGCCTCACCTGGAGGTAAGGCACCAAGGCATGAAGCTTCATGGCGTATTGGTAGGGCGACCATGTAATCTGTCATCTAAGCTAGGACCCTTCTGAGAGTGAGTGGTGCTATTAACAATTAGCATGGAGCAACCAGCTAAAACCGGACGTCTTGGGTAAACAGGAGTGAATGGCCTTCCTAAACATCTGGAGATGTGTGAGTTGCTACTATAACCATATAACCCAGAGATCAGCTGATCCAATCACACAACAGGCATTAGTGAGCAATGGAGGATTTCGTGACAATGTCAAGGAAGACAATGCCATAAGGAACTGGCAAGAACGATTTGCCTCTCATATCATACATCCCACATGGAGGGAGGTGGGGTGAGAAGGAAACAAAAAGAACTGCAAAGGGGTCAATGAGAATTTTCATCTATTTATAATTCCATTATTCATTCACTAAGTGTCAGTGGAACCATTACTGTGCTTTGTGCCAGGCATACCAAGATGGATAAGGGCCTGTGCCTGAATTCCTGCACGGGGAGACAAATACACACACACACACACCCCCAAACCTGCAAGCGTAGACACAGCCTAGAGACACCAACGCGGCCCATGAGGGCTGAGAGGGGAGGCTTCTTGGAGAAGGGGATTATAAAGGACTGGGAAATTGTCTACGTGGTGGGCAGGAATTCCAGGCAGAGGGGAGAGCATGAGCAAGGGAGAGATAAGGAAAGCTGTAAGGCCCTGGGGGTTTTCTCAGCCACCAGAGTGTCACCTGTGAGGTAGGATACAGCTAGACACACAGAAAAGTGAGTCGTGGAGGGCTGCTGCGTGTGTCAAGGAGCACAGACCTTCAGACCTCGTTTCACATAGCAGATCTGAACCAAGTTGATGACTTCAAACCTTAGTCAGCTGCCAGTGCTCCACAGCTTTCCTTTTTAAAATTAAAATTTTTTCTTTTGATAAAATTTACCATTTTCATCATTTTTAAGAGCACAGTTCACTTCGGTTCACAGTGCAATGCAATCATCAACCACCATGTGTCCAGAACTGATTTTCATCATGCAACCAGAAACTCTACTCATCACATCCTAACTCCCCATCCCATCTCCCCTGGCTACCACCATTCTACCATGTTTCTATGAATTTGCCTACTTTAGGGACCTCATACAAGTGAAAGCATACAGTGTTTGTCCTTTTGAGTTTGGCTTATTTCCCTCAGCGTAATATCCTGAAGGTTCATCCATGTTGGAGCACATGTCAGAATTTCCTCCCTTGTCAAGGCTGAATACTATTCCATTATGTTCACATGTCATGTTTTGTTTATCCACTCAATGGACACTTCAGTTGCTTCCAGATTTTGGCTATTGTGAATAATGCTGGTAGGAACAAGGGTATAGAATTAAATTTTCAAGATCCTGCTATCTGTTCTTATGGATATATACCTGGAAGTTGATTTGCGGAGTCATGTGGTAATTTACGTTGAATGTTTTGAAGAACCGCTATGCTGTTTTCCATTGTGGCTGCACATTTTACTCTCCTCACAGCCCTGCTCACCATGGCATTCCTTTTCACCAGCCACATTGCCTCCCTTCCTCAGCACCTTTCCCAAAACCTTTTTTTAATTTCTTCAATCTTCTCTCTTTCCTGCCTACAGTTACATCCTCCAAAAAAACAAAATCAAAGCCACAACCCCACCCTTGTCTGGTAGATAATTCAGCCTCATAGCAAAAGTACTGTCAAGATTAGTGGTTTGCGGTGACATCATGTTTTACCTTTTTTGCAGTGATCTTAATGCTTTGTGCTACCCTTCTCCTCCTGGTGTCCAGGTGTACCACAAACTGATTGCAAACTGGATCTTTGCCGACCTTTAGTAGCAGTTAATTCCTGGTACTGCTTTGCTCCCCAGTAAGCTCCCATCTGTGGCTTCATCTGTTGCCTTGCAAAGACCCTCCTTCTCCCTCCACTGGAGGACAACCCACAACGAAAGGATCCCAAATAGCAAATGAACTAGCTAAGTGCCAGTGTGCCCTTACTTCTTTAGAGTTCTCACTAACTTTAGGTTGATGTCAACCAAACTCATCTGGGGGGTTGATACCTTAAAAACATCTACGAAATTCTTCACATTGGTCGGAAGGGTGGTGAAAATGTGACAACTAAAGAGCTAAGAAGACTTGCTTTCAAATGACAAATGCACCAGCAAAGCCAGTGACACTCATTGAGTTGACTGATAGCAGCTGTGAATCTCTCAGGAAAACATGAGGTGAATGTTGTTGCTTTAGGCGAGGGGTGTTATTGATAAAAAAAAAATCCAGACAGAACGGACTTCATAGTCCTTCAAATTCCTAGAGCTTTCTACCAGAGGAGCTGGCCTGAGACCAGGCTGAGGTTGTCTGTGATACTGCTGTCCCTGTAGGATTCCAAAAAGAGTGTGGCCTATCATTTCTGCCTCCTGCAGAGGTTAGGGGTGGTGGAGTGACCCAGATTTTATCAGAATCATGTCAGAGAGATTCGAGGTTAGAATGAACTGAGGCTTCTGGAACTGTGAAGGAAAATAAAGAGTGCTCTTGTCATCCTTAGGGCAAGGAGGAATGTGTAGGGCTCACTGCTCATCATCAGAAGACAACAGTGTGGACGCAGCAGGGCTCTGCCCATGTTCTGTCTGCTTTCCTTATCCAGGAGCTTGATAGTCAAATCATGAGGGACAAAAGGGTCACTGTTAGGATATTGAAGCCTAAAGCAGGAGAGAAGATAGTTGCTGAGCGAATTTACCTCTACAGATCTTGGTAAATCAGAGAGTCCAGAATTCTGGGAGAAATTTGTCATGGTGATACCTGAACCAGAGTTGGCCATCCTTCAGGCAATAAAAGAGCAGTTGTTCTCACTTGGGGGGCATATAACAACCACTTGGTCTTATCAAACAACACACACCTACCTCCTGTCAGGTGGGTAAAGACATTCAAATGAATAAAAGAATCCACAAAGCTGAGGTCAAAAATTATCCTCAATTTCATTTTTTAATATATATTTTTTATGATATCACTTTTTCAGAGTTCCGAGAATCATTGTTTATGTACTACACCCAGTGCTCCTCAATTTTAAAAGGGGAAAGAGTAGATTCAGGGAATTTCCAAATGTTTCCCACCAGGAAGAAGCCAGGTCTGGGTCTGCCTGCCTTCTGAACTGTGGTACCAGCTTCATCAGCTGAGATAGTGCAGTGGGAGCATCTGAACCCCCGTGAAATCAGGCATGACCATGGGTGGGAGAATGTGGGCGTTCGCAGCCAGGAAGGCCCGTGCTGCCTCGGGCAACTGCAGTTCAGCTAAGAGCCAAGCCATTCTTCAATCGAGGGGCTGAACTGCTCTGCTCCAGGCTGTGTCCTCCACGTGTAGGCATGTCAGTGATCGGATCATCCATTTGTTGTTGTTGTTGTTGTTGGGGGTAAACACGCACAGAATAGAGTTTACCATTTTTAACCAATTCTTGTGTGCAGTCCAGTGGCATTGAGCACATTCACGTCGTGGTACAACCATCCCCACCATCCATCTCTGGGACTTTCTCATCATCCCACACTGAAACTCCATACCCATTGAACACTAATTCTCCGTTCCTTCCTCCCCTCGGCCCCTGGCAGGCAGTCTTATGAATTTGACTAACCCAGCTACCTAGTATAAGGGGAACCAGACAGTGTTTGCCCTTTTGCTTCTGGCTTATTTTGTTGCTGAAGTTCAGAGGTGACTGAGAAACTCAAGCGGCACATGGAGAGCTGGGAGGACACAGCTTTATTAACGCTGGAGAGCCCAGCAGAATCGTTTCACAAAGGCTGAGCACCCAGTGATGATTGGGGAGGGAATTTATAGGCAAACCAGGAATTTTTCATGGGGTCTCACTGCTGATTGGCTCGGGGCCATGCGGCAGTTCTTTAGGCTATGCAGAAGTGACTTGGTAGAGAAGTGCCAAGTTATCCTTGGGGGTTCCTTATCTCAGTGAGACAGCCATTTTGGGCTTTTCCGCCTCAATTTCACTTACCATATGTCCCCAAGGTTCCTCCATGTTGTAGCAGGTGTGAGAATTTCCTCCTTTTTTAAGGCTGAATAATATTCCATTGTGTGTATACATCACATTTTGTTTATCCATTCATCTGTCAACGAACCCTTGGGTGTGTTGCTCCATTGGCTATTGTGAATAACACTCCCACAAACATGGCTATGCATGTCTGTTTGAGTCTGTAGGGTCTCATTTTAGATGTGGTCATTCATTCCTACTGTTGACAGGGTTCCTAGAACTCTCAGAAGTAGGAAGATGCTGTGCAAAGTCCTTTTAAATATGTGATCTCCTGTAATTCTCCAAACACCCCAGGAGGCCAGATGTCATTCTGTTTCACAGACAAAGTTCAGGTTGGAAACTTGCCAGAGGCCCCACAGTGGAAGATGATGGCCCCCACGGCCCAACAAGCCAGGATGAGCTGAGGCGAGTCTCTGGCTTCTCAGCCTGCTGGGAACACTGAGCGGGTCTGCTGGAACCTAGGTAAAGTGCAGGATCTATTCCAGTATGACCCGGGTTCAAGACTCTTCATTTTATCAGGTTCCTGCCAGATGATATCAGTGTTCCTATTCAAGAAAATACATGTGGCCAAAAAAGATTTAAGTGGCAGGTCCTGTCACTGCTCCACTGCTCTGGGAAATATTTTCTTCCCTTGCTACTCTGACTGCACACTTGCTGGGGTTGGTCATATCTTTTTTTTCTATTTTCTAATTCCCTTTGCTCCTTTGTCGAAGATCAGTTGTGGAAAGGGAGGTGGGTGGGGGGATGGGGTAACTGGGTGATAGGCATTAAGAAGGGTGCTTGATGTGATGAGCACTGGGTGTTATGCACAACTGATGAATCATTGAAAACTGTATTGAAAACTAATGTTGTACTATATGTTGGCTAACTGAATTTAAATTAAAAAAAAAAAGAAAAAACCCATTTGACCATATATCCAAGGAAAAAAGATCAGGTGACTATATTTATGTGGGTCTATTTCTGGGCTGTCTCTTCTGTTCCACTGATCTATTTACCTATTCTTTCACCAATACCATACTGTCTTGATTACTGTAGCTTTATAGTAAGTCTTGAAGTGGGATAGTTTAATCTATGTATTTGGGGATTTTCTAGTGATCCTTCTGTTATTGATTTCCAGTTTACCTCATTGTGCTATGAAAACAAGATATTATATGATTTCTGTTCTGTTAAATTTGTTAAGGTGTATTTCATGGCCCAGAACGTGATCTGTCTTGGCAAAAGTTCCATGTGAGCTTGAGAAGAATGTGTATATTGCTGTTACTGGATGAAGTAGTCTTTAGATGTCTGTTATAGCTCATTGATTGATTGTTAAGTTCAGCTGTGTCATTACTGGTTTTCTGTGTGCTGGATCTGTCCATTTCTGATAGAGAGGTGGAGCCACGGGTCCAACTATAACAGTAGATTCATCTATTTCTCCTTGCAATACTATCAGTTTTGTCTTATGTATTTTGGCGGTCTTATTAGGTGCATACACATTAAGGATTGTTATGTCTTTTTGGAGGACTGACCTCTATCAATATGTCTGATATGGTCTGTCTGAAATTAGTATAGCTACTCCTGCTTTTCGATTAGTGTTAGTGTGGTGTATTTTTCTCTGTTCATTTACTTTTAACCTACATATGTCTTTGTATTAAAAGTAGGTTTCTTGTGGACAAAATATAGTTGGGTCTTATTTTTTGATCCACTCTGACAATTTCTGTCTAGTGGTGCATTTAGACCATTCAAAGTGATTATTAATATAGTTCAGTTCATCTCTACTGTATTTGTTATTGTTTTCTGTTTGTTACCCTTGTTTTTTGTTCCTATTCTCATCTTCCACTCTTTTTATGCCTTTTGTGGTTTTAATCAAATACTTTATATGATTAAATGTTCTCTCCTTAGTTTACTAGTTATATTTTTTCTTTTTACCTCTTTTGAGTGGTTGCCCTAAAGTTTGCAATACACATTTACAACTAATCCAAGTCCACTTTCAAATAACACCACACTGCTTTACATGTTAGTGTGAGTACCTTATAACAATCCTAATTCCTCCCTCCCATCCCTTTATCATTGCTGTCATTCATTTCACTTACATACAAGCATACATAAGTATTTATAGATAATACATAATATTATATAATCTATATATGTATATGTATGTATATATTATATATAATGTATGATATATAAGCATACATAACTGAATACATTGTTGCTCTTATTATTTTGAATAAATTGTTATCCATTAGATTAATTAATAAGAAAAACAAAAAGCTTTTCTTTTACCTCACTTATTCCTTCTTCCATGCTCTTTCTTTCTTACATATATCCAAGTTTCTGACATATTATTTTCTTTCTCTCTAAAGAACTTTTGACATTTCTTGCAAGGCAGGTCTACTGACCATAAAATCCCTCAATTTTTGTTTGTCTGAGAAATTCTATCTATCTTTCACTTTTGAAGACAATCTTCTCATGGTAAAGATTCTGTGTTGGTGGTTTTTCTTCTTTGCAAAATAAATTATTTCATTCCACTCTCTTCTTGCTTGTGTGGTTTCTGAGAAGGCAGTTATAATTCTAATCTTTGTTTATAGGTAAAGATTCCTTCTGGAAGGAAGCTTTATCTTTGATTTTCTATAGTTTGAAAATGATATGCCTAGGTGTAGTTTTTCTGGCATTATCTTACTTGGTGTTCGCTGAGCTTCCTGTGATTTGGTGTCTGACACTAGGGGAAATTATCAGTTATCATTTCAAACATTTCTTCTGTTCCTTCCTCTTTTTCTTCTCCTTCTGGTATTCCCATTACATGCATGTTACACCGTTAGTCCTTAGGATATTCTGTGGTTGGTTTTTTGTGTTTTTTTGGGGGGGGGTCTTTTTTATGTATTTGTTCTCTTTGTTTTTCAGGTTTGAGAAATTTCTATTGCTATATCTTTAAGTTCAGAAATTGTTTCCTCAATCATGTCCAGTCTACTCATAAGCCTACTAAAGGGATTTTTTATTTCTGTTATATAACGTGTTTTTTTTTTTTAGATCTCTAACATTTATTTTTTGTTTCTTTTCTAGGATTTTCAACCCTCTGCTTGTATTACCTATCTGTTCTTGCATGCTGTCTACTTTACCTATTAGAGCCCTTAGCACACTAATCAGTTATTTTTAATTCCCAGTTTGATAATTTTAACATCTCTGACATGTCTGGCTCTAATGCTACTCTGTCTCTTCAAATTGCATTTCTTGCCTTTTAGTATGCTTTGTAATTTGTTCTTGATAGCTGGATGTGATGTATCAGGTAAAAGGAACTTCTGTAAAGAGGCCATAGTAATGTGTTGGTAAGCTGTGAGGGAAGAGTAAGTTTTCTATAGTCCTATGATTAGTTCTTAGTCTTTAAGGGAGACTGTGCTTCTCCTCTGTGAACTTCACAAGTGTTTCTCAGGTATTTTTTCCCCCTCTTTATTTAGGTGGGAGAAGATGGCTAGAGTGGGCTGGAGCTGAGTATTTCCCTTTCCCCAGGTCACTTAGACTCTGATAATATCCCAGGAGGTTAGGCTCTGATTAACTACTTTCTCCTGAGGGAGGCCTTGTCAAGAAAAAGAGAATGCTCTGGTTATTTTATTTTATTTTATTTTATTTTATTTTTTATTTTATTTTTTAATTTTATTTTTATTCTTTGCCCAAGGGGTACAGGTCTATGAATCATCAGGCTTACATCTTTCACAGCATTCACCAAAGCACAAACCCTCCCCAATGTCCATAACCCATCCACCCTATCCCTACCCTCCCACCCCCCAGTAACCCTCAGTTTGTTTTGTGAGATTAGGAGTCTCTTATGGTTTGTCTCCTTCCCCATCCCATCTTGTTTCATTATTTTTCCCTCCCTACCCCCCACGACCCCCC
>LNAC01000641.1:567758-597208 GCA_002007465.1 Ailurus styani | reverse complement strand
GGCAGCTCCCAGTCTCCAACCCGGAGGAGCTGAGAGCCTGGGGCCTCAGTCCTCAGTGCGCCTCAGAGAAAAGCAGTCCCTCCCGTCTCCTAGTTCTCTGGCTGCTCTCCGAGCTCACCCGGCCTGTGACCGAGTGTCTCTATCTCTGGCGTGGCCCCATTATAATCTCCTAACCCAGCAGATTCCTGCAGCCGCTCCCGCACCGCTCATCCCGGAGGAGGAAGGAGGCGGTCTCTCGGGTCTGCCGCCCGTGGGGTCCCCGCTCACAGATCAGTGACCCGCCTGTGCTTCAGATCTCAGCCCAAGGTAACCCCGAGCTGAGAGACACCTCAGCTCAGCTCTGTCTCTCCCGCCGGCTTCTCTCTGAGACCTGGGAGCTCGGTCGCGCTCAGACACCCCTGGTCTTTTTGTGTCCCCTTGGGTCCTGAGACCACACTGTCCCTGCAGGGGTTTCACCCCCCGCTTGTTCTCTGGGGCGACATCCCTCAGTGGAGCCGACTTCTAACAGTTCCGAGTCTGTGCTCCGCTGCTTGCTGACTTGCCGGGAGCTGGCCCCTCCCCCTGGGGTCTATCTTGCCGTCGCCTCAGATTCACTTCTCCGCACGTCCTACCTTCCAGAAAGTGGTCAATTTTTTGTTCCTAGAATTGCTGCTCTTCTTCTCTTCGATCTCAGGTAGAATCTGTAGGTGTTCAGAATAGTTTGATAGCCATCTGGGTGAATTCCTGGGACCTGATGATAATCGGTCTCCTACTCCTCCGCCATCTTGCCGTTCCTCCCCTGCTCTGGTTATTTTAAAATGGCTTAATTTTCCCTCTTCCTGCCAGAGGTACAAGGAGATATCTCTCTGATATTTGTGGTGAGAATCTGGTCAAGCTCCTGGTGGTAAGTTTCACTATATTGTTGGGCCTTTCTATGACTAGGTACCCAGTCATAGAATTTTTAACTCTTAGACTTGTCCGCACTGAACCTTTGGTAATTAATCAGCTACAGTTCTGGTTTTCCTACTCTGGCACTGGTTCCCATGGCTGTTTCTGCTTGAGCCTCTGCTCCAGGAAGATGTGACTCCCTGTATTCACCTGTCTGTCTCTCCAATTTAGGGACAGTGTTTTGCCCTGTGTCCTCACCTCTCTCTTATCCAAGAAGATCTGTTTATTGTTCAGGTTTTGATTTGTTTTCAGAATGGAGTGGCAACTTCCAAACTCATTACATGTGAAACTAGAAACCAAAAATCCACTCAGATCCTGTTTTTATTTAAAATTTTGATGTTTTGTCTATCACAGACTTTTTGCATTAATTCTGAGTCTTAAAATAAATATTGTATTAATATATATTAATCATCTGGATGACTGTTTTTCCCTTCCCTTATGCTTTGTTTGCAGGTTCATGCCTCCCTTACCTCACCCTGGTTCTGACACTGAATGGAAGCTCCTAATTTTAATGGATTTTTATCATTTTTCTCCTTTGAAGTTAAAATATTTGTATAATATTTAAGAAATCTTTGCTCACTCCAAGGTCAAGATGATATTCTTTCAGAAGCTTGTTTGTATTTCATATTTAGAATTATAATTCATCTGAAATATATTTTGTGTATAGTGTCATCCTGTGACTTATACACAAAAGTTTAAAAGATGCCACCTTGTTTTCTTTTGGTTTGCATAGTTTCTTGATAAAAGGTCCCTTGTAATCTTTATTCTCCTGTACATAATATGACTTTTTCCTCTGGCTACCTTCAAGGCATTTTCCTTATCTTTGATTTTTAATAGTTTGAATATGATATGCCCAGGTATGTGTGTGTGTGCACATGTGTTTCTATAAGTGTGTGTGTTGGTATTTATCCCACTTGGTGTTTCTGAGCTTGTTATACTTGTGGTTTGGTGTCTGTCATTTATTCAGGAGGATTTTCAGCTTTTTTTTTTTTTTTTAAATAATTTTATCTCCTCCATTCCCTCTCTCTTCTCCCTCTGTAATCTTATTACATATATGTTAGGCCATTTGTTATTACGCTATAGTTCAATTCTGCACTGATGCTTTCTCATGTGTGTTGAGTCTACTGATGAACCTGTTGAAGGTATTCTTCATCTCTGTTACTGTGATTTTCATTTCTATCATTTCCACTTGATTCTCTCTAATAGTTTCCATCTCTGCTGAAATTACCCACCTGAAATTGTATATTCCAATTTTTCCACTGGGTCCTTTATTATATCAATCATAATTCTTATAATTGTTTGTGTGATAGTTCCAAAATCTTTGTTATATACATCAATTTCCTTGTCTGTTGGCAATGTGAGTCTTTTGTTTTGCCTTTTTGTATGCCTTGTATTTCGTTGAAAGCCCAACACTTGTGTGAGCCAGTAGAGACACAGATGAATAGATTTTTTTTTTTAAAGATTTTTTTTTTTTATTTATTCATTTGACACAGAGAGAGAGAGATTACAAGNAGGAGAGAGGAGGAAGCAGGCTCCCTGCTGAGCAGAGAGCCCGATGTGGGCCTCGATCCCAGGACCCTGGGATCATGACCTGAGCCGAAGGCAGCGGCTTTAACCCACTGAGCCACCCAGGCGCCCAGATGAATAGATTTTATGCCTAGAAATGAACAAACCCTTCCTTACACTGAGGCTTTAGCATAGGGATATGTCAGTCTAGTCAGGAATTGAGCTGGGTTTGAGATTTCTTATTGATGTGGTTGCTCTCAGTGCACCACAGACTTTAAATTCCTCTACCGTGATTTTGTGTTTAGGGTGAGTGTGGTTTGTCAGAGGGTTTTAAAAAAATCAATATCTGCTCCTCCTTCCAATTTAGGTCTTCCCTTTGTGCTGAGGATCAAAGAGAGTCTCTCCCCACATTGTCAGCCTGTCCCTTGTCTCTCAATACCTGTTGGCCTCATGGAGGATGCAAGACAGGGTGTTTGTTCTCTGCCATTTTGATTAAGGCTCAGTCTTAGGCATGTGCTGTGTTGTTGGATCTCAGTGATGTGGTTTTCTCAGTAGTCCTGCCCACCCCAGCTGTAGATTTGGACCCAGAACTTATTTCTGGCTTCCGCCAGCATTGGGAACTTTTTTCTGTTCCCTTTTTCCAGTGGCAGTAGGGTTTCACCAGTACGGGAAGGGCAGCATACCCTATCTCTGAGAGTCAAAGCTTTTGTTGTGTAGAGGGATGCAGAGAGGAATCTGGGCAGGTTTTGTGTCTTTCCCTCCATGGCTGTTATCCTGTCACTCAGGCCAGCATTACAGGGATCCCTTCCTCAGGACACTCACAATCATTATGCAACTACCCTGTGAGGTAAGTTGAGAAGAGCCTTTAAGTAGATCCAATTCTCCTTTTAATCCATGGCACTGGGCAGCCTGTACTCAGCTTTTAGTGATACATTAAGAATTTTAGCTAATTCCTCTCACTAGTGTTAGATGGCATCTTCCCCAGGTAAGCAAGTGTTCATGTCTGTCTCTGCTTGCAAGTATCTGTCTTTTCTGAGATTTTAGGTTCATGGGATGCCTTGCAACTTCAAATCACTGAGGGGTTCAAGAAAAATTGTAAAGTTCTAGATTGCCCTATTTTGTTGCTGTTGTTGTTGTTGTTGTAAGGATGGGAACTATGCCCTTCCCAGATTTTTGTATCTGTTAAAAAAAGAAAAAAGAAAAAGGAAAGAAAAGACAACAGGCCCCAAATGGAGTCACTGTGGTGGAGCCCCATGTCAGCAGACCAAGACTTAACACATAACTTAACTGCAGTTTCAGCCTCTTCCAGGAACGTACCCTTTACCAAGTCAATCTGGAGTTACTTGGTCAGCACTGGAGAGGTAATCCACCCTGTAAGCCCATCCCATCCCCCATAGGAAGGTGATCTTGTCTGAAACAATCAACTCTTTGCTAGAAACATTCTTGTCCTGCCTCCTCCTGCCTATAAAAGTCTTTCATTTCGCATAGCTCTTTGGACTCCTTCCTGTCTGCTAGATGGGGTGTTATCTGATTCAAGAACCATTGGATAAAGCTAATTAGATATTCAAATTTTCTTGCTGAATTTTGTTTCTTTTAACAGATTTGGTGGAATGAAAGGAGATTTCCAACAGCTTCAGGGGCAACAAGAAACAGAGGCATGGTACCTGCAAACTCTTTTGAGTTCACTGTCTTTCTTGCTATTTCTGAGAACTGTGGGTAATTTCCTCTTTTTGGGCTCCACTGTCTTTACCTCATGCTCCTGATGTAATTGGCTTTCCAGTCATTTTTATGGAGGGAGCTGTTGGTAGTTCAGACCACAATTCCCCACTTGGGAACCCCAGCTCTGGGTTCTGTCCCCAGCTTCTTGTTGGGATCTGCTAGTGGTGCATACAACACCTTCTACTGGCCAGTCTATAGGGACCTCATTGATTACTGCTGGTGTATTAATGTGCAGGTAAAAGTTATTGTTAGCATGCATCTTGGAACGCAAAAGCCACAAAATTGGTGGGCATGGTTGAGCACTTAAAAACTGGCGGAGTGCTTCCCACCTAACTTAAAGACTCCTGTGTTGGAACAAGTTGGTCACAGAATGGGTTAGATTGATGTTAGGTCGCCTGACAACCTTAAGAAAATGTCCATGTAACAAGGTACACTATAAAACACCAAACAATCCCCAACCCAGTGGCACATCACTTTTACGTATTAATTTGGCTCCTAGAGACCCACAGTCTTAGCTAGAAGAAATGAGGTCCTTAAATATGAAAGAGTCAAGTGTGCCACCTTCTGGCACACCTGCTTCTTTTGAGTATATGAACTGTGACCCCAGAAGCTGTATATATCTAGAAAAATGGCAAAACTGTGCTAAAAACAAGTTGACCATTGTTGGATACAATGGTAATTATGGGAAATGTTCCAATTTGATAAGTTCATTTAAGACGTGTACTTAAAAGCAAGGGTTCCCAAATCGAACAAACAGAATTGGGTATCTATTTCAACTGGTATACAGAGGCCTCCAAAAGTCTTCAAGATTGGGGCAGGGTGCCTGGGTGGTTCAGTCGGTTAAGCATCTGCTTTTGGCTCAGGTCATGATCTGAGGGTCCTGAGACTGAGTCCAACTCCCTGCTCAGTGGGGAGCCTGCTTCTCCCTCTTCTCCCCACTTGTGTTCTGTGTCACTATCTCTGTTGCTATCTCTCAAGTAAATAAATAAAATCTTGAAAAAAAAAAAGGCTTCAAGATTCCAAAATATCTTCACGGAAAGATTTGTTATAAAAGTTAGCTTGTAAGAGGTACCTAAAATAAAAGACTATAAGGCTGACATGATTCCTGCTGCTTTTCTCTATTCTTTATCTGAGCACTCATTCTACTAACCCTCTCTCTGATTTGCCTTTCCAGTGTGAAGAGATGATTAAGCAATTAACTTTGAAAATAAGATCACTCAAGGCTAAAGGCAATACTTTTCAGTTATCTTTTACTCCTTGGTTTTGACTAAGGGCCATAGTTTAAAAAATTTCCTAAGAACGGAGAGGAACCTCAAAAGCTTTTGTAAGTGGATTACCTCCTGGGATTGATAAGAAGGGAGAAAATAGGTTGAGAAGCCATTGTTCTGACAGAATTCTATAGCTGACCACTTTGAAAGGAATTTGGGGCAAGACCATAAACACCTGCCAAGGTATTGGCCTTACAGATGCTCCTAGAGTTGATGAGACACTGAGTGATTATCTGGTAAACTGCTACACTATTCCCTTAAATGGCCAAGGGAATCTAAAGTTCAAATTAATGGAAATCTTTGCCAAATTCTGGTAGATACTGGAGCCTGCAGATGGGATCCTGGGAAAATGGGCAGCAAGGTGAGAATTCTAACCTGAGTCAGCTCTCTTGGATCTCTCTCTATAGTGCCTGGTTAAGAGAGGAAATCAAAATATCTTTGTACCCTCTTTGGGGATAGGTACCTCCTGAAGTCAATGGGTTAATACTGCCAAGAATGTTTATTATTTGTCCTGGCTGAAACCTGGTAAGATATTTAAAAGGATCTTTTTTTTTTAAGTAGCTCTATGGTCAGAAACTGGCTAAATTAGAAGCTAACCTCCAAAACCTGATAGGAACTTCTTTTTTAGGTCTTTCCCCCTAAGCTAAAATGAAACTGTGTACTCAGAAAGAAGAACCTTCTAAAGCCTTTGTGAAATGATTTACTAAAACATTCCAATAACGGGCAGCTCTAAATCCAGAACATAGACATTTTTTGATTTCCACTTTAGCAGGAAATCTCCTTGATAAAGAAAAGCACATGGAAGATAATGTAATTGGATGGATGGATCAACCTGTAATGTCATTTAGGTTGCAATCCAAATCTTTGAGGAATTAAAAGTGACTGTCCTTATCTTACAAATCTTTGCAAAACCAGAATGCAGTTACAGAAACAATTCAAAGTCCATCTATCCTCTTTATCAATCCCCCAAATTTCACCTATTAATCTTAAAAAGCTTGTATGTTTTGTAAAAATTCTGGCCTTAGGAAACAAGGGTTCCTCTTGCAGGAACTTGCATTCTTTCCCTGTGCCTTTGAAATGTAAATGTTCTGCCTGGGCTTCTCCAGGAATCCTTATCCAGGCTATCTCTTTGAAATGCAAACTCCGGGGAGGTAATTTTTATCAGAAGGAAAATAAAAGGGGGAAAGGTTATTTGAAATTTAGGTGAATGAAAAATCTAGGAGCACAGGCGGGGTTGAGAAGGACACAGGTTGCTACAACACAGAGCTCCGTTCATTTCTCAGGCCTCTCCTGGTCTAGGAGTGCGTCCATTATCTTTCCTGTTCGCCCTCAATCTGGGTGTGAGCCCTATCTTGGATACACACTGCTGAACCTGTGAGAGATGCCACTGCCACTACCATCCCAAAGCTCCAAACCCGAGACTAAGAAATCACAGTCCAGCAAAATTGTGCCCAGTGATCGTGGCCAATCTGAAAAGAGAGGGGAGAATTACCAAGCAAAGATTTCATCTTCACCTAAGAGATGAGGCAAAAAGACATCAGCTTTTGAAGATCTCACCAATGCTTCTCAAAGTCAACCTGCCCAGCTCAAGAAGGAAGCCAATAAGGAGTTTGTTAAGGATGTTTCTAAGAAGATAAAAGGGAACACACCTGCTCTTGGGTTGGCCAAAAACAATGAGATGAATAAGGGAAGTTATAAGCTGGAACCTTCACCAGTCGTAATCTCTACTACCTTGATACCAAATACTATGGAGAAACCACTCATTCTGGAGATATCTACCGTCTCTAAAACAACCACTACTAAGGAGATAACCCCATTGGAGGATACTGACAATAACCACAGTGATCCACTTCTCAACCCAATATATGCCAAGGATATCTTCAGTTACATGAAGGAGAGAGAGAAAAAGTTCATACTTAAAAAATACATGAACAGGCAGACTGACATCAGCAGTTGCATGAGGGCCATTCTTGTGGACTGGCCGGTAGAGGTGCAGATGACCTTTGAGATGAATCATGAGACCTTCTACCTGGCATTGTAACTGGTGGATAACTACCTTATGGAGGTAGTATGCAAGAGGGACAAGCTACAACTCCTTGGTTCCACTGTGTTTCTGATTGCAGCAAAATTTGAGGAGTCCTGCCCGCCTTGTGTGGATGACTTCCTGTATATCTGTGATGATATTTATCAGCGAGATGAGATGCTCACCATGGAAATCAGCATCCTGCAAACTCTCAAATCTGATATCAACATTCCCATCGCCTATCATTTCCCACGCAGATATGCTGGGTGTCTCCATGCCAGTATGAAGACACTGACTTTATCCCGCTTCATCTGTGAGATGACTCTGCAGGAATACAACTATGTCCAGGAGAGGGCTTCCAAGCTAGCTGCTGGCTCCTTCCTCCTGGTCCTCTACATGAAGAAGCTCGGACACTGAGCTCCTGCTCTGGAGTATTGCAGTGGCTACAAAACCTCTGATCTTCACCCCTTAGTCAAACAGCTAAATACCCTGCTGATATTGCGTCCTTGCAACAAGCTCAAGACTGTGCATTCCAAGTATTCTCACCAGGTGTTCTTCGAAGTCACCAAAATCCCCCCCTTGGACATGCTGAAGCTAGAGGAGATTCTGAACTACTGCTAGGTCTGAGGCTGAGGACCTGGCATGCTGGCAGTGGCCCCTGGGGCCAGGCAGGCATTGAAATAAGCTGTTATTTATTCTGTCTTTGAATTTGTCTTTTTTTTTTTAAAGATTTTATTTCTTTATTTGACACAGAGAGAGAGAGAGAGATCACAAGTAGGCAGAGAGGCAGAGAGAGAGGAGGAAGCAGGCTCCCTGCCGAGCAGAGAGCCTGATATGGGCCTCGATCCCAGGACCCTGAGATCATGACCTGAGGCGAAAGCAGAGGCTTTAACCCACTGAGCCACCCAGGAGCCCTGAATTTGTCTTTTGATCACTTTTCTTTATATTTACTCTTTTGTTTGTCTTTTCCCAAATTGATAGTCTTGTAAATATTTAACTTTTTATGAAAGAAAAAAATTGTTATAGTATTTGATTAGAAATTTAATAAAAAATGAATGTGGTAAAAAAAAGAAAAATCTAAAGTGTCTTCTCCATAAATATTAGTAGAAAAAGCTTTAGCCATCTGCACAGGTGAACTGTTCTTATAAGCTAGTGAGTTTTTGTTTTTTAAGATTTTATTTATTTGTTTAGTTATGGGAATTTACAGTGCCCTATAGACAAAATCTGACTTGTATATGCCACCCCAGATGAGGCTAGTTGAAAAACAAAGGAGGAGTACCCCCAAACACTGGGCCTCCTTTGAAGTTTCTTGGCTGAAAGAGGCTAGATTCTTACTGCAGCTCAAAGTTCTCATCTAGGGAGTAAATGTTTAAACTTTGAAGAAAAACAGGCTTCTGTGGTGGTCACGTACTTCACGAACTTCTTGCTTCCTCTCCCGTATCACATGCTGCCCCATATATTACCATCCTGACCATGAAGGTTACACTTTCCACCTTGTTTGTGCTTGTACTTGGTGTATTCATATGAGTCCAATAAAAGTGGAGATAATGCTTGGCTTGAGGCCTTTTGCCACTAGAGAGTGTGGTTCCCAGGCTTCTCCCTTTCTCCTACTAAGGTGTCTGGAGTGATCTCATTTGCCGTCCCAGGGTTTGCTGGCCAAACCTGACATTGATTGATTGATTGATTGAAAGCAGGAGGAGAGGCAGAGGAAGAGGGAGAGAGAATCTCAAGCAGACCCCCTGCTGAGCATGGAGCCAAATGCGGGGCTCGAATTCAGGACCCCGAGATCATGAGCAGAGCCAAAATCAAGAGTCAGATGCTTAACAAACAGAGCCACCCAGGTGCCCCAAAGCTAGTGAATTTTGCATTATTATGCCCATCTCATGGCTAAAATTATATAATGGAAACTATAAGAGCTCTCTCTCTCTCTGTATATATATATATATATATATATATATATATATATATACACACACACACACACATATATATACATACATACATATACATACATATATATACACATATGTGTGTGTGTGTGTGTGTGTGTGCGTGTATAGCATTTGTTGTAGATGTATGATTATTTTCTACCTCTGGTTGGTATTGCCAAAGTTAATTTGTAAAAGAGCTCTATTCAATTGGCTTAAAGAAAATTAAACATTTACGTAAATTAAGTGTCCTAAAACTCTCAAAAATATAATAGAAACTAATTCAGATGTTTTTCAGATTCACATGATCTGGAAAAATATTTGGTATTAAAGTTAATTTAAGTGGGTTGGTTAAATTAAAATACATAAGACTTTAGAGTTATCATCAGTGACTATAATTTTGGCATACAACTTTTATTCTTCCTCAGTTTATTAGCCAAGTAAGTTCATGCTATCTTCATTACAGAATTTGTCAGCAAGAAAAATAACTTGCTATGATGGATTTTTCAAAAGTAATTTAAACAATTGTTAAGAACAGGTGAATTAAATAGATATAAGCGGGATAAAAGTTTTTAGGCAGTAGTGGCTGGGTGGCTCAGACGGTTAAGCTTCTGCCTTCAGCTCAGGTCATGATCCCAGGGTCCCGGGATTGAGCCCAGCACTGAGCTCCCTGCTTGGCCAGAAGCCTGCTTCTCCCTCTCCCACTCCCCCTGCTTGTGTTCCCTCTCTCGCTGTCTTTCTCCCTTTCAAATAAATAGAAATCTTAAAAAAATAAAAAAATAAAAAAAATTACACAAAGTATTTATAAATCTGTCAATCCACAGAATGCTAAGGTAAGAGGCAGTCCACAATTATTTATTTCTTTTTTCTTAATTTTCACCAGAAATTGAGGTTTTTAAGGATTAAAAGTTCTAATATATATATATATATTTATTTTTTTAAAGATTTTATTTATTTATTTGACACAGAGAGAGAGAGAGAGAGGAGAGAGATCACAAGTAGGCAGACAGGCAGGCAGAGAGAGAGAAGGAAGCAGACTCCCTGTCGAGCAGAGAGCCCGATGCGGGCCTCGATCCCAGGACCCTGAGATCATGACCTGAGCCGAAGGCAGAGGCTTTAACCCACTGAGCCACCCAGGCTCCCAAAAGTTCTAATATATTTAATTAAAGCTACTAAAAATAATAAATGATATATCTCCAAATGCAAGAAAAAATTAGGAGAAAATATGAGGAATGGAGATGATTTTGTTGAAGGAAAAGAATGTAGTTTTGTCCTAAAGTGTCACTGGTTGTTTTAGAATGAGAAAGGGGAAAAACAGGACAAAAACCTGAATGTGAAAAAGAAAGTTGTAGAAGGCTTATGGAAAAAGAATCTTTGGAAAGAAGTTTTAATATGTGGTCAAGCTGGCTAAGATTAGAATGAATTTAATTAAGTTAAATGAATTCTAATATCAAAAGAAAGCTAGTAGCAAAATTAAAATTTGAGTTTCTCTTTGTTAAGAGGACAACTAAGTATTGTTGGTGATGTTAAATTAATTATGCTTATTTGCTATGTTAAATTACATGGAAAGCATTTGATAATACAGTGCCTGAAAAAAATGGAAGTTAGAATAAAGGCAAATAATGCAAGAAAAGGGGAAGCAATAAGGAATTCCAGGATGGGAGTGGGGAGAGAAGGGGTGGAAGCTGAACTAGAAACTCATGGTTTAAAGAAAACAATAAAGAGGCAAGCTGTATGGTCATCAGCTTCCGAAAACCGGATTTGGGGCATTTTGTCAGCATTGTTGGGAATGCACGCTAGAATTTAAGTCAATCACATAACGCTACTCAGTTAACCAGAAGAAGAACTAAACACAGTGAGGGACCCTCCGGTCAGGGACAAGGGAGGGTATGGAATGGTGCAAGGGGCCCAAAGCCTGGCTGTTATTTCAGACCACAGTCAGGAGGGAGAGTAAGGATGTGGGCTAGACTGGAGGAGGACCGCGCAGAAGCACACGAGCAGGAGCCAGGTAAGTGGCGTGTCTCGGTGGGCATGAGTGTGAGAGGGAGGCGGCAGCTACTGTCTTTGTTATTCACTACCTTGTATCTATTTTATTTTGATAAAAATTTAAAAGAACCCATACTAATGAGGGATAAATGTTCACCGTTAGCCCAGAAAGCTGACTTATGGCCTGTGTAGTTTCCATAAGGGTCAAATGTGTGCTGGTTGCTACATTCTTAAAGCGTCTCGTGACTGCCTGTACATCTCACTGATAGTAGTTAATAGCGAACTGAATGATAAATGCCAGAGAAATCTTGCAAAAGTAGTTTTATGAGTAGAAATTCAAAGAAGACACTTATGATCTAATATTCCCTGCATGTCCCCTCCCCCTGGAGACCTAAACATAAAACCACCAGCTCCACACAGCAAAAGGGCCGCCCTTTCTGCCCGTGGATCCTATCCCAGTGCTACTAAAATAAATTTACTAAATTGCACTGTAAAATGTCTCAAGGATTCTTTGTTTCTTTTTCTCTCTTTCTCTTCCTCTTTATTTCTCTCTCTCTCGCTCTTTCTTTCTTTCTCTTTTTTCTTTAAAGATTTTATTTAATTATTTGAGTGTGAGAGAGAGAGAGTTTATGTGGGGGTGAGGAGCAGAGGGAGAGGGACAGGAAGACTCCCCGCTGAACTTGGAGCCCTAGTATGGGACCCGATCCCACAACCCTGAGATCATGACCCAAACCAAAACCAAGAGTCAGATGCCTAACCAACTGAGCCACCCAGGTGCCCCTCAAGAATTCTTTCTCGAGCGAGGCACTCAACAATCACAATAATACCAGGTAATTTGTCAACATTATTTTTGTAGTTACTGGTATGACACATGTTAGAAAGATAAACATGAAAATACAGAAGCAGAAATAGTGGGATAAAAGAGAAGGAAGGAGAGGTTTATTGTAAAAACAGGGTCAGGATGACAGGAGAAAGGACAGACGGACCAGGAGTAGAGTCAAGTCCTAAGGACATCGTCCTCTAGAGAAAGAAGGAGCAAGGCGATGCCTGAGGATGGAATTGTGGCAAATTCAAGGATATAATTCATTGCTCTCAACTGTCTTAGACTCAACTGAGCCTAGTTTTGTATCCAAAAGGTGATTAACCAGGTGATTTCAGAGACTGCCTACCTGAACCATCTGGACGGCCATCCCCTAGCCTCTAGCTGGATGCCTGACAACCTTCAGCTTCCAGACTCAATTTCTAAAGATTGGAACAAAAATCTAAAGTATGTAGAGAGTAGAAGAAAAAATTCAGGAATGGCACAATGTATAACAGAGAGTATTTCTAAAAAAGTATGCCCCTTAAAAAGGAAAAAAAATCAAGCTAAGATAAAAGCTTCTCAGAATGTATCTTAAAAAGAAAACCTCTGCCACGTTCTCCCTAGCTTTTAATTTCCAAATACTTAGATAATTTAATGAGGAGAGAACAACACTTAAAAGTGTTATTCCTTGACATAAGTCTTTGGTAGTTATGAATAATCATCTTAAAGATCTAGAGCTATTTTCTCAAAAGCCCATCACCTGTTCAAATGCACCTGGCAGAGCCTCTCACTCAGGAGGGTGAGGATCAGGCAGGGAGGGCAACTTAGGCTGTCTGCTGGACTCGCGCAAAGTGTTCCTTCTCTCTTAGCAGGGTAAGGACCTCAAATTTTGGAAGACATGGTAAGTAACACAGAGTGATTTAAGCTACTCATCAGGGAACAAGTATTCCAGTAAATGATTTAATGAGCTGTTTTGTCTAAAAAAAGGAATTTGGGGCAGGGTGCTGACAGGTGAGGGGAAGCCAACTGAAAGCTGCACAGAGCGCCATAAAATCCTCAGAAGGGGAGTGCTCCGTGGTGCAGGAAATGGTTCTGAGAAAGATCACTGCAGCGCGTCCTATGACTGCAGAGAGGAGACTAACACTCACCGGCTGTGCGGGACACCATGCCAGGCAGTGGGCCCAGCTCTCAGCCCTGCCCCTGGCTGAAGGGGAGCCCAGGTTAGAGGCAAGTGTTCTAGCCTCTGTGCCACCCTGCAAATGGTCATGGTCAGAATGTAAGAGTGAACATGATGGTTCTGTGCACGGAAACCTTACTATCTGCCACTGTTCCAAGGGCTTTCACACATTAACTCATCTAGTCTTTGCAGCAAGAGCATGAAGGAAGAAGCACTGTCATCAACCCATTTCACAGATGCAAAACCTGTGAACTGCTCGCTGTGAAGGTAAGGCTGCTGCTTATTTTGGTCTAAGAAATGTGCCATGCCTTGCTATAAGATCATATTTTGTACAAGATCGCATTATGGGTCATGTGGCCTCTAAGCAAATCTTCCAGATTGTCCTCAAATACAGAGGCCCACCTGGGAACATAGAACGAAGTGTTTGGGGGGCATTTTCTCTTGTCTGTCAGCTCAACCTCCAAAATTAGCCAGTTTTCCCTGGAAAAGAATCCGAAACTCTTAGTTTCTTTCCCTACTGTTCCTGTTTATAGTTGTTCTGTGGGGCTTCTCCCTTTTCTGTTGCTGCCAGAGACTTCCAGAGTTTGCAAAGACCTCAGTGACCATGGAGGGTGGCAGGCTGGACTGGCACTCTCAGGAACGAGTACAGGTGTAGACCTAGTGTCTGTAACTGGGTCAGGTAGGCAACGCGACCCGGGAGAAAGTAGAGGAAGCCGGGTGTTCTAGCCTGCGCATGTCATGGGTGTCAGGGTAGGGCTAGCAGTGCTGGGTACCCAGTCTCCAGTCTCCTTACAGCTTGCATCCCCAGAAGTGTCTCTGCCCTGAGGTTGTCTTCTCCTGGAGAAGGTCAATCTTTCATCTCTCTTTACTTTCATTAAAATATTACTCACAAGGTTCTTACCTCTGCATGGTCATGCCCACGAAACCACAGCTCTAGTGCTCCAGTCACAGAAAGACTGGATCGAAGACACTCAGCCTCAGTCACAAAAAGAAGTTTCAACATAATTCCTTGTGCCTTTAATTCTGCAAAAGGGATATTTAGTCTGCAGCAACAACAGCAGTTGTTTAAAAATTTCCCCCTTTCCCCACTGTTGGTGGGAATGCAAACTGGTGCAGCCACTCTGGAAGAGAGTGTGGGGGTTTCTCAAGAAGTTAAAAATACGATTATCCTATAATACAGTAATTGCGCTACTGGGTATTTACCCCCAAAATACAAAAACACTAATTCAAAGGGAGGCATGCACCCTGATGTTTACTGCAGCATTATTTACAATAGCCAAATGATGGAAGCAGCCCAAGCATCCATCGATAGAGGAATGAATAAGGAAGATGGGATATATCTGCAACTATATCTATGAATATTATTCAGCCAGAGAAAAGAATGAAATCTTGCTGTTTGCAATGACATGGATGGAACTAGAGTGCATTATGCTAAGCAAAATAAGTCAGTCAGAGAAAGACAAAACTATGATTTCACTCGGATTTGGAGCTTAAGGGAAAAAAAAATAAGCAAAGGAAATAAAAAGACAAACCAAGAACCAGACTCTTAATTGTAGGGAACCAACTGGTGGTCCCCAGAGGGGACAGGGGTGAGGTACTGGGGGAGACAGATCATGGAGATTAAGGAGGGCACTTGTGATGAGCACTGGGTATTGTATGGAGGTGTTGAATTACTATATTGTACACCTGAAACTAATATCATACTGTATGTTACTAACTGGAATTCAAATAAAACACTTAATTTACAAAAGGAAAATAAAAATTCCCCCTCTCCATCAGTTTGTACCTAGGCCAGCACATAGTGTATCACTTATGCCAGGAGGGAGCCCTGGGAACACTGGTGTGGTAGAAGCAGAGCCACAGCGAGTGATAGAGAATGAGGGCTTCACTGCGGGAGCCACTCCTGTGTCACCATGGGAGTCCACGAGGGATATCCTGCCAGGATGCCGGCTCCACGTTGGGTGCTGGCCTGACGTGGTCACACAGGCTGTCGGGAGGAAGCTTCAGGTCACGTGAGAGAGGGAGCAAGGACAAACTGTACCACCCTTGCTCACCACCTCCAACCCCAGCCACAGGACCGGCCTTTCAGCCTGCTGCCCCAGTGACACAGCCAGCTGCAGGGGGGCGCCGGGCACCGGGCCTTCCACTGACCTTCACAGTATCAGGGAGAAAGCTGCTTCTTTGTCTCTGCCTTCCGAATCTTGCACGCCTTCTCTTGTGCCAACCTTAATGGGGAAACATAGAGGAAAAGGAATTCTGGGACACAGAGATCCTGCTTGGCTATGTCAACACAGTGCCAAGTCACTGAAAGAGAGCACATAGTCTGAGAGTGACCCAGGCAAACCAGGGGTGTGGTCACCCTACCAGTACATGGAAGCTCCTTTGGTCCCCTTCTCTTCGAAACTCCTCAGAGCCCCTCTCTGTCCTGCCCTCCTGCCACCTCCATTTCTGGTGTTCTCTGCATCACAAAACACAAAGAACTGGCTCAGAAGATGTCTGAGAGGGTCCCGACGGGCAGAGCCAGGGAGAGGGAAAACTCTAGCCTCCTCATACTGGGATCCAACTGGGCAGTTTAGGGTACTGTGGGGCATAAGTGCTGCTCAATTCTTACTATATACTATTACTTTTCAAGTTGTGTCACTTTATCACTTGATCCATTTATTTAAGAAATGTTTATTCAGTGCCTACTGTGTTCTGGGCTATCAGCTTCAGTACTAAGGGGTGGAGTCCTGTGTCACCAGTGGTGTGTCCTGACTGTGCTCAGCAGGTGTACTGAATGAATGAACAGAGGAGGGCTCTGGAAAAGTGAAGACCACTTTCTGAGGGTGAGGAGATTGGGCTTTAATCTGTGAAAAGTGTGGAGAACGGCTCTGTCTCTTTTCCTTGCAGGGAAACTACTTCAGCACAGGCCACTCCTGGTCCACGCTTAAGGGTAACGCAGGCACAGAGTTCTGGAAGAGACAGGGGCGAGTGGGGGCTCTCACTCTGAATTTCGCTTGCTAACGTGAATTTAATTCAGGACCTTAATGGCGTTTTAAAATGGCTTTTATATTTAATTATAGATAACATAGGTAAGTATAGGCAAGCAATTACTTAAAGGCAAGCAGACACAGGAAATCCAAGAGCACTAATAGGTTTTTAATGACCAGTTATTTATTGTATTGCAAGTTTAATTAAATTGCTTCCTTCAAATGCAACTCATTGCTGATTAATAAAAATATGTTTTCTATTTACGTGATATGAATACTTAGTATCCCATCTTGCTTTACAGCCAAAATAGGACTTCATAAATGTGAGTGCAAATTATATTTAACTTGTATCAATAGATTAGAGGCTCAGCTGAACTAATCCTGACGCAATTAGGTAAACTTAAAAGGACATTGAATCAATTTTCTTTTCCTGAAGATAATAGTCTTGGAATGATTCTTACATTTTTCTACGGTCCTTATGTTCTTATCATTATAAAAAGAATCTTTGATCTTAATTTCTGCCACCCCATATATGGGAAATTGGGCACATGAGTCCCACAGTCCTCCTTCCCCCCAGCTCTGTGACAAATGTTCAGAATACACCCTGAAAATAGAAGCCAGCCACTTCTGCTAAGCAACACAGTATCTCTTCTCTCAGAGACTATAGATCCCAGGAGGGTCCCTTCATCTTCGTTCCTTGTTTCTCCAAGTCTTGTTTGCAACAAGAGTGCTAGAGGGTGCAGTAGGGATGTTGGAATCTAATACATGCAGGCATTTTTTTGTACAACAGGCATAAAGTGGATTATAAATGAAATCCTACTTGCCCAATAATGCCTAGGTGTCTATCCTCCTGGGGTACTTGGTAAGTAGGATTTATTTCTTGCCTCCCTGGCAAGTAGCAACAGCTCTGTGAGTGGGTGGGAATGCTCCAGGGGTAATGGAGTTAGGATGCTGGAAATTACAATAAGGTCTCATTGACTCTGAACCATTAACACAGGCTGGTGGCGTCTATCATCATTGAAAGTTGGCAGAGTTCCAAGATATCTGTGTCCTTAATCTTGGAATCACTAATCCACAGCACTTAGAGATGGCCAGGGCATGGAGGGCTCCTGTCCAAGTCCTACCCCACAGCCACAAGGCAGATCAATATCATCACCCATCAAAATAACACCTGGAACTGAGTGAGATACCCTCTCCACCCGTCTTGGCAATGCTTAAAACTTAAATATAGTATTGTGAGAATTATAGACTCTCAGAGGATTTAGGGACCTTGAAGGTAATAGACTCAATCTCTTGGCCAATGCAAGAGTTCCATCTGCAATCTGTATCAGAGCCAGTTGGCCAGTCACTAAAAGCTCAGGTTTCTTCTTCCAGAGCATGGAATTGTCTTGGGAGGCAACTATGTATGCCTTCTTGCTCCTGGTGAGATCAGGTGACTAGCTCACCTATGGATGGAGGTGGAGGTCCTGTGTATCACTCAGGCACAGTTCTTAGCTGGAGGCAGAGGACTCCAAGGCCCTTCAGTGGGCAGAGCAGCATAATGGAAGGTGTGGGGTCCTGCATCATCACCCACATCATCACCACTACCAGCTAGGATGCTTACATTGGACATGAGTCAGAAATAAAGTTGAATGCATTAAGACACAGAAATTGTGGCATTTGTTTATAACGACAACTAGTATTACCCTAGCTAATGCACAGAAGATTTTCATGCTGAGAAACTTCCTGGTTCAGAAGACAGTCCACTCTATTTCTGAATTAATAGCTCACCATTCTTTATCACACAATGAAATCCCCCTCCCTCCATCTTCCACATACTGCGCTCAGCTCAGCCACACACAATGATCCAAGTCCCATTACTTACATGCAGATCTGTATTTACAAAGTCTGTGTTTATGAACAGTTGAAGGACAGCTTTGCTGTGGAAGTGCTAAAGCACCGGGAGTGGTCTTGCACGCCCATTACACCACTCAGCAGTGGAATATCAGTATGGGATAAGAGCAAGATATGATTGGAGCCAAAGGGAAATCACCATAGTCCAGAATAGTGAAATGCTTGGCTCACATCTGATCTCTGTTCCCTGCCACATTTACCGTGGGTCTCTCTTCTTTAACATTTCAGAGTCGTGTGAGGTTGAATCAGGCTGCAAACCCATTGTATTTGGGAAATGGCATTTTCCCAGAAAAGGGGCTAGAGCAATATTTTCAGTCTCACATGTTCTTGTAAATCCTTGCCACTCTCCCATCAAGAGGTGCAGTGTATCTGGCCAGCTCTTTAACCTGCACGAACTCTTGTGACTAGTGCCTGTGACTGTCTGCATGAGTGGGGTGCTGAGGAAACAAGCTGCATGTCTTCTGAGGTGATGAGGCTTCCACCTCCTCACTTTGTGGGGCTGCCCACCTTGGGACCCAGGCCACATGGAGAGGCTGCGTGTAGGGGTCTGGCTGACAGCCCATGCCAAGGTCAACCGGCACTGATAGCCAGGCATGGGAGCCTTCTGACTCTAGTCCCACCTTCATGCTGAGTGGAGGAGAGACATGCTATTCCCATAGAGCCCCATCCAAGTGACAGACGTGTGAACAAAATAAATAGTACCATTGTTTTAAGCCTCTAAATTTTGGAGTGGTTTTTTACATGGCAACAGATAACTAGAACATTTCACCATGACATCCTATGACAAGGCCTACAAATATTGTCCCTGTTCTGGGTTAGTAAGAGTGAACATCTCAACAGAGTTCACACCAGGTCCATCAGACTTCCTTAAAAAAAAAAAAGAAAAGAAAAGAAAAGAAAAGAAAAGAAAAGAAAAGCCATAATTTCAAATATTTGTAGAGTCATGTGGTGGAGGACCACATTCAGTCCCAGTTTCTTAGAACAGAGAAAATAGGCAAAAGTTCCTGGAACATGAATGCAGGCCAGGTACATGGTAAGACTTTCCAGTGTGGACTAAGACTGGCAATCTTCTGTCATTGACAGTGTCTGTGCAGAGGTGAGTGGCCACCATGCTGCAGGGGTGTTGGCATGAGGAATAAAGCCTGAATGAGGGGACACTCTACATTTGGTTCTGTGATTCTGTAACTGAATGACCTTTGCTGCCTTTACAAAGCTTTTTCTGGAAAGCATCACCCAAGGCACACATGAAGCTATGACCTGGCTTTTCAAGGAATGTCTGAGATCTTTCTTTTGATGATGGAAATTTCCTTCTCTGAGGAAATGCCAAGAATGGTTTGTTAGCTCTGGAGTCTCTGGAAAGGATGTCCCTTGAGCTACATGCAAGCTTGCAATATGTATTTTGTTCTAGAAGGGTCTATGTATTTCACCACAGCTCAGAATGAAAACAACTCTTGGCAGGTTCACAGTATAATCCTGTGGCAATCCGGTGGCAAATATCATCTTATCTGTGAAAAGATTCCATTACTCTTTCTCATGAGATTGATTATTCTACTTTAGCTTTGTATCGTTCATAAAGTATTTCAAATTTTTCTAGAAAACACATCAGTATTATTTATAATTGACAACCTCCCCCTGGATGATTTAGGACATACTTCTGCCAAGACACGAATTTAGATATTAAATATTATTCAATGTCAATTATGCTGTGATTATTCTGGAAGCCTTTTTTAATATTCAATTTTCACTCATTTTGCTTATGACTGTAATTTAAATATGGGATTTTCTTTATTGTGTTAAACATATTACCAATGCATTGCTTTAGCTTAATAACTGTACCAGGCATACAAGTTTAAGTACTTTCCAAGTTCTTGAGCCAAACTAAAATAAAGTGTGTCATGTCTCCAAATTGGAGAAGAGAATTTATTATAATTCTTTTGAAGACTGTGAAAGAAAACAGACAACTGCAGGATTATTTTTAATTCCCAAAAAGAATTTGAAATATTTTTGTCAGTGCTATGGAAACTGCAGTCAGTAACAAGGAGATACCTCATCTGAGTAAAATGTCCGTTGCCTTAGATATTTATTTAATTGAATGGCCTGTTTCATCAGTTTGAACAAATTCATGTTCAAAAGTTAATGTTCCAAGTAATCACTCCAGTTTCCACCTGATCAGATTAGAGAAGTCCAGAGATTTGTCTCGGGACCTCCCTCTACATTGTCTAAGAATTACCAGTCTAAAGGGGCTGGCTGTTCCCAAGGCATGCAGGGGGAGCACTGGAGGCTGTGAGTGCCTGCCCAAGGACCAAGCATCTGCTGCCTTTGCTCCCCATCATGGCCCTGATGGACTTGGGCATCCTTTAGGGTACGGTCACCCTGCCTCTGCTCATCTGGGCGAGAAGGGGGAGGATCTCAGTATATGCTACCCCAGCATGACCTACCATGCCAAGGGTTTGGGCTCACTCACTGTTACAACAGGGCCAGCTGTAACTGGATGGCCACAGGACATTCCAGGGGCCAGTCCCTCCCCTCGGGCTACCTTCAGCCAATGGAACCTCCAGGTGGCATCTCTTGAAATTACCCTCACAAATGCGGCCATTGTTCACCCAAGAGGCTGGGTAGGGGGGTCTTCCAGGCTCAGCCAGCTCAGCTGGGTTAGTTGACTTATGACCACCAAGACCTAGGTCATCAGACCAACCTCACTTCTCTTTTGGTGGGGGACCGCTTACACTTTGGGTGGCCCCTCCTTCCAGTCCTCTTCAGTCAAAAAAGTATCTTGGTGAAGGGCTGAGGAGACAGTGGAATCTGGCAGCCTCTCAGCTTTATCTACCAAGAGGTTCAGGGGGAGTAGCTTCTGTCGAGTCACAAAAACACAGTCCTGCTGACTTTCCGCAGGAAGCAGACACCTACCTGCCTCACCTGTCTATAACTAGAGGGAGCACTGAGATAGTTCTTCACAGTTCAGAGAACCCCTGCCCCATGGTGCCTAGCAGCCTCACCTACAGTCAAAGTGCCAACTCACATGGGGCAGCTTATGCAGGTTTAAAAGTAGTTCAAGTTCTGCCTAAGTAAGTATCCAGGTATCTCAACATTAAGAAACAAAGGTGAGCTCCTGTGGGCAATAACATTCTGTGGACTAATGACAGTTACACCGGAACGACCTTGAACAACTACTCCAGTAAAGTAAACGTGTGACATATATTTTGCAAGCTTGAGAACGTTCCTCTGTCACCCTCTCTGTAATGGGAAGGGCAACATTTGTATAGCACTAAATCACATCTGTGAAATATTTTGTAACTTGCAGATGGAAAGTGTTATGAGTCACCGGGAGTGACTGATGAGACCCCCTGGTGCGGCTCCTCCCCTGTCGTCCGCGGAGGAAGTGGGAAGGACTCTTCTCTGAAGGTTCCAAGGAGGAAACCACACTTGCCTTTTTCACCACAGCTTCATCCATCACCTCTAAGAAAATGACTCCCAGATTCACATCCCCAATTCTGATAGCCCTCCTGAGCTCTGTCGGAATCACATCCCTAACTTGGAGACATCTGCACCTCCCTGGTGCAGCACATCAAACTCATGTGCCTAAAATAAAACTTGCTATCTGGCCCCTTAAATTGGCCCCTCCAGACTTCTCTTTTCAGTGGAGGGTCCCCAGGATTCCTTCTGATCTTCTTCCCCCGCATCTAACCAGCGAGAGGACGTATTTACTTTTATGTGTGTGTTCAACAAGTGCTTACTGAGTGCCTGCTGTGTGGAAAGCGCTGTGCTTGCTAGTGGGGAGGATGCAAGCTTAAATCCAGATCCTCAAGGAGCTTGAATTCAGGAAAGGGAGACAAAGCATTTATGTTGCACACTTTCGGTGAAGAGGGTTTATGTTTGTTGAGTGCCCGCTCTTTGCTCGGTATAGCGCACACTGCTTTGGTTTAGGTTTTACCCCAGAAGCGGATCCCAAGAGAAGGATTGGAGGCAAGTGGTATATTTGGGAGAGGGTCCTAGGCAGCATCTGTAGGGGTGTGACACAGAGAGAGGGAAGTCAGCCAAGAGATTCCACTATGGGCATGTGAAGCTTAACCCTGCCGGGGGTCTTGAGGAGCATGTAGAGCTGTCCTTCCCAAGGGGCAAGAGAACTGTCTGTCATTGCTGAGTGTCACCCTGACATTTAGAACTGGCTACATGCCCTTGAGCAGAGAAGACTTTAGGCAGCCACAGAAAGTCACCCCCTGCCTCCCACCCTCCAACCCCCACACCCCGCCCCCGCAATTGCGGGCTGGGGCAGTGAGTGTTGAGAGCAAAGAAGCAGAGCCCTGACAGCCTCCACCCCATGCATATTATCTCACTGAAGCCCCTGTCAAAATGATAAAGCAGGTTTAACTCCTCTCACTGTCAATAGGCAGACTTGGGTAGCCTAGGTAACTTGCACAGTGAACAGGTCATGGCGGAAAGAGGCTTGACCTCATGCTGGCTTGACTCTGTATTCCACGATCTTTGCTCAACAGCCCAAGCTGGGAGACATAGCGGGCTGCATGCAGGAGGCATCAGAGGCTGTTGTGAATGTGTGTGGCTCTCCTGAAGTTTGCAGGTCGACGTTGTAGGTTTCGGTCATGGCTGGCAATATCCTCACACCTGCCTTTATTCCTTTGCTGGCTAGCGGGGTGATGTGAGCCCAGCTGCCCAGTCCAGTTTTTTTTCTGACCCTCGCAGTCACTCCATGCTTTTCCTAGCCTCCCCTGCAGGGCAGGGCTCCCCAGGGCTCTACCCTCCGAAAGCTTTCCTTGCCTCTTCTCCATGGATGAAAGCACTCCGTCCCCCGGGTCTTCCTGCTGCCTAGAAGCCGATGATTTCAAGTGTGCATTTTCAGCTCTTGCCTTATTCATGAGCTCCAGGGGTTGGGCGGGTAGAAAAGAGACTGTGGAGTTCTGTCCTTTGTATGTAAATCTTGACTGTTCCATTGTGTAGCTGTGAGATCCTGGGCAAGTTACTTATCCTCTCTCTGCCTCCATTTCTGTGCTTGTAAAGGGGAGGCAGCTTACCAATTTGACCCCACCCTGGGGCGGTGCTGGCCCTGCTTCTCACTCCGGACCCTGCTTAAATACCTCTGGTAGCTCCACCTGCTTGTTGCCCAGCCTCCTGCAAGGCCAAGTTCCTTAGCACGTAGGCCCCTACTGCCATGTCATTTCAGTTTTTTCTCTATTTTTAAAAATTACAGTGAAATAAACTGAATATAAAATTCTTTTAACTGTTTTAGGTGTTCAGTGGCATTCAGCTCATTGACGTTATTGTGTACCTTATGCTATTTGTTAACCGATGAACTTCTATCTGTCTCCCTGCTTCCGATTCCTCCTTGCCCCAAATGACTGCATTTCATGGCTGCCTGCCCAACTTCCTAAACATCACAGTGCTCTGAGAGAGACCTCTGATGGCTCTTCAGGCCCTCAGGGTCCAACCAGTCCTTGACTTTCTAGCACTTCCACCCTGCGCCTTCACTACTTACTCTCCAAACCCATCACTCCCCCATCTGCCAGGGAGGTGTCCTCTCCATGCCTCACACTTCACCTTTGACCTTGCAGATACTCTTCACCCTGCCCTGGGGGTTGTTTCCCCTCCTTTAGCTCAAGCACTTCCAGTCCATCCACGAGACCATAGCACCTCCTCCTAGAGCACTCCTGGCTGCCGCTTCCATTGCCCTTCCTGTGACATGTTTCAGTATGTGGCCTGACTTCACAAATAGACTGCAGATCCTGCAGATGGACTATGAACTTTCCACCTACTGATTCTCTGGAGCCTATAATAGTGCCCTACCAACTGAATGGGTGCTCACATTCACGGAAAATAGAAGCGAAGAGAGCTTGCTCTGGAGATCAGAACAATAGATAAGGATTTGGAGGGGCAGATGTTGAGTGGAGAGAAGTCTATGTGCTTTGCAAAGATGGGAGAACTGATGAGTCAGGTCTGCAGACCGAGTGGTGGCGTGTAGCTCCTGCTTGCTTTCTCTCCATGCATTACAAATGTGAACACTTTAGGTACTGGAAGCTGTGAGTTCCACAGCTATTAGGGATCTTGCTATTATGACCTCATGCTTGTACACACAACACATACTATGTGAAATTAATTTTGAGAGATTCATTCCTTTTTATAAAAAGAAAGTGCAGTAGAAGGTCCAGATCTCAGATGCTGAAAAGCATTTGTTCTCATTTCGTCTTGGAGTGAGAAAGAATTTAGAGGTCAACTGGTTCAGCCCTTTCAAACTCAGTTTAGTCCAACTCTTCAGATTTTTATTAAATGCCTACATTGCTCAGAACATTTTTGACAGGTCTTAATGACCAATAAAACACAGTCTTTGCCCTTGAGGAGTTTGTGGGCTGGTAGGGGCTACAGGACTACTACAACATAAATATAAATGTAGGGCAGAATATAAAAGTCGCAGGGGAAAAGGGCCTAGTGGATTCAAAAGAGATGCTATCAGGCAGTCTGTGAGATAGATGGGTTTCCACAGGAAGAGAGATACAGCACTAGTAACACACATGGGCAAGGAGGAACAGGTTTGGGAAAGAGCTTGGAAGATGAAGAGTCACAGCCCATGGAAAACCAGCTGGGAGATGTCAGCAGCCCTGCATTGAGAAGCAAGACTAGCTCAGCAGCATAGATGCTGCAGCAGATCGGAGGAGGGGAGGCTGTGGAAGGAAATGGAAATGGGAGGCACTTGGGGGATACACATCCATTATGACGTCAGGAAGCTGCAAAAATTGGTAACTAGGTATATATAAGGGCCTGGGCTGGGGGAGGCCTCCAGGGTGGGCTCCTGTTTTAAACTGGGCACTTAGGTTAATGATGGGGTCCGGACAGCCTGGTGTGCTTTGGGCGAAATTCACTTGGTTGCAAGTGATGGAAACCCAGTTCAAACTATCTTAAGTAAAAACAGGGTTATAAGGGTTCATGTATGCTCTAGGTGTAGTGTCCCTCAGGGACCCCTACGTACCCTCCAGCAGGCCTTCCACACATGAAAGGAAAGTGGCCACTGAAATCTTGGGGTCTGTATCTTTAAGGGTCAGAATCCAAAAGGAAGGGTGCTGGGTGGCTCAGTGGGTTAAAGCCTCTGCCTTCGGCTCAGGTCATGATCTCAGGGTCCTGGGATGGAGGCCCGCATAGGGCTCCCTGCTCAGCAGGGAGCCTGCTTCCTCCTCTCTCTCTGCCTGCCTCTCTGAATGGCATGAATGAATGCTCCAGGTGGCTCCCTTGGATACATTTCCAGCATGAGGATCAAGAGCACTTACTATTCAGCACGGAGACAATTGTCTCATATTAAGGGCCTTCACTGGTCTCTGATTCATAATAAATAATGTGTATCAATTAGAGTTACCCTGTTACAAACATCAGAAGCAGACTCTCGCTGATTTAACAAAAAAGGAACTATTCAAGGAAAGCTGGGACATCCACAGGATCACCAGGAGGTCTGGCAAAGCAGCGGAGGCCACAGCCCAGGCTCACCATGCCAATCAGGCCCGGGGCTGGTCTGGTGACAACAGCTGGCCCCTCTCCTTGAGATTACCACGCGGCTGGCCCCTCCATCCTCCCCCACCTGTCCCTGGAGCTGGACCTCCACGATACTCCATCTGCCACCCTCCTTCCACCTCTCAGGGCATGGGGGGAGGGGGCAGCACTCAATGGGCAGAGCCTGAGTCACAGCCCCACACCCCAGCTGGAAAAACACATTTCACCAAGTGGATAATCTCCCAAATCTAAGAAGGAGTTCAGATCTTGGGCAGCCAAAAACCTGACACACAGCAACCCATCCTGCTTCCTCTGAGCTTTCCCTTCTTTGGACAGACACATTCTCTTCCTTCATCCTGAACTCATGGGTGAGGCCTCTAGATCCAATTACCACCTGTCATTAATATTTGGTATCCAGAATTGACAGTAATCCTGCAAATGGGGTCTGACAAGCCCAGGGTACGATGTGATTATTTCTTTCCCTATTCACTCCCTTAACTTCCATTAATGCATCATAAGATTTCATTACTTTTCTAGGCAGTCATACTACATTGATGACTCATGTTGGCTCATGTTATGCTCGTGGTCGACTCAATTCCCAAGATCTTTTCCTATGAGTGGCTGTTAAGCCAGGTCTTCTCAATCATTGACTTATATAATTGCCTATTGAACATGTGCACATTCAACTGAGTAATATAACACTGTATTTGTAATACTTCAACTATTTAGTTCACACCCTGAAGTTCTTTTACACTGTAGTATATTTTGCTTGGGAACTTCAATCACAGACTACAAACTGGTGGCCTGTGGGCCAATTTGGCCATGCATTCATTTTGTTTGGCTAATATGGTGGGTTTTTTTGAGAATCGAATTGGTTGCCAACTATTGAACATCAGGAGATCTCACAAGAAAAAGCAGGCCTTCGAACTTCTCTTGAAAAGTAGAAAGATCTGGCAATCCTTTTCTCAAGGCCTCATGTGATTGACTGGAGCTGATTAGCAGCTCTCCCCTTTGCAAGGTGCAGGCCCTGCTCACCGCAGGCCCCACCATGCCCTATTGCTTCACCCACTTTGCACCGCTTCATGAATTTCCATGCCCCATGCAGCCTCTGAGTACATTTGGGATTGCAACCTGCTGCTGTGGGAGTTGGTTAAGCCAGGAACTAAAAAGGCATAGTGTGGAAGCAGAGGAGGTCTGAGAAAGGTGGGGCTCAGCGGTCCCATCCAGAGGGAAGCTGAGCACAGAATGGTGACTCTGGGTCCCTGGCATGTACGTCTGTTGTTCTGTCTGCATGGCATGCCCTTTACCCTGGAAATTCTCACCTTTCCTTCTGTGTGAGGTCTGAGGGTATTGCCAGGTTTCAGATAATCCTGCTCCTGTGGCCAGCACATAGTGGTCCAGAGAGTAGCCATCTGGGCCATGCTAGGTGATAGGGTTTTAAAACTTCCAGTGCATGATAGCATCAGATGAATGTCAGTGGCTGAAGCCATTGGATGAAAGGTTTTTGGAGCTTTGACAGTATTTCCTATTTGTGGGTTGGGAAAGTAGAAGCAGCAGGTACAAGAGAGGGAAAGAGCATATCATCATATAGAGAAGTGTGAAGAGCAAGACACACTGTGGTCCCTCTACAGTAAGCTGGCCCAGCTCTTAGCCTGGGGTCCTGGGAGGTGCTCCTGGTTCTCAGTCCATTCTCCTCATTTGAAACCTAGCCTGGTTTCTGGGATGCCACCTGCTTTGGGATCAAGTGTTCTGGGTCCTCTTGGAAATTCCCTTTTGTTGTTCCTCAGGAGGGTCAAAGAGTAAAAGGAGGAGAATGTGAAGTGCTTCTGGGCACAGCGATACGGCCTCTGGCCCTCCTCGGAAGTGTGCTCCCAGGTCCCAGTCAGCCAGGCAGTTCAGGGATGCCATCCATCTCACATCTCGCAGCCATGTGAATAATACATACTGAAATCCACACCACCGAGACATACACAAGGCAGCTCGCCAAGGTTCTAGGAACTGGCAACCTGGTATGAGCTCAGGATACCTGGAATTGAGATGTTAAGATGTATGTTCAAAACACCATTAGGTGATGAGTGAGACCTTTATTTCATTACTTCCACAAATGTTCATTGAGCACTTACTGTGTGCCAAGAACTGCCCTTGCACTGGGAATCTTACAGAGCAAAAATATGTAGCCTATAGGAAGCTCTATCGTCCATATTCCAATGGAATGTGATCTTAGTATGTATTAGGTTCTGGAGACACAAATATTAACAAAATTCAGCCTCAATGATTTCATAAATATAAACCTTATCTCCCTCACATGTAAAATGAGGTAAAAATAATTAAATAAAAATAAATGTCAATAAATGTAAAAAAATGTAAAAAGAAATAATGTCATGGGGGCTATTTAGAGGATTAAAAAAATAATACATAGGCGCGTTCTTAGCATTTAAGCCACAGCAAGTATTACTTTCTCCCTGAAGAGTCGAAAAAGGTTCGCTTAAATTCACAAACCACAGGTTAGTTTGACTGGGAGGCGGGCCCTCAACACCTCTTCTCAAAACCTCTTCTGTTATCAGCCCTGGCAAGAACTATCCGGCTTTGGGGCGCCTGGGTGGCTACTCGGTTCGGCTCAGGTCATGATCTCAGGGTCCTGAGATCAAGCCCCGCATCAGTCTCCCGGCTTAGCCTGGAGCGTGCTTGTCCTTCTCCCTTTGCCTCACCCCCTGCTTGTGCTCTCTTGCTCGCTCTCTCTTCCTCTCAAATAAATAAGTAAAATCTAAAAGAGAAAAAAAGAAAAAAAGAAAAAGAAAAAAAGAAGAACCATCGTGCCTTGTAGCATCTAGCCCTTGGCCCACGGTTTGTGCTGGGTCGGGGCGGGATGGGAACAGGGCTCGCTGGGAACCCGAAGCGACCACGAGGGGGCAGCGCACTGCAGGGAATCTTCGCGGTCGACCCCAGCCCACCGCCAAACTTCCCTGCGGCTCCCGGTCCTCCGTACGTACTTCCGTTGCTCTGACGCTCCCAGAAGCCGGGGCGTCGGGAAGGAGAGCGCCAAATCCCCTTCCTCTGCCCCTCCCGAGGAGAAACTGGAGCGGGGTTCACGAGACTGCGCCGCAGTGGGCGCGGCGCGGAGCCGGGTGCCCTGCGCAAGGGTGCGGGTCCAGCGGGCAGCGGCGCCGGCCTCGGAGCAGCGAGTCCGGGGAGGGCGGGCTGCCGCCGGGAGGAGTCCGCGCCGCCCCGGGGGCGCCTCAGCCAACCGGAGAGCCTTCCCCTGCTGCTTCGCGGGGCGTCCCCGCACCCATCCCCGCAGCCCCAGGCTTGTCACTTGGGCGCCCCGCCTGGAAGGGGGACCCGACCGGGAGCGCTCCGGGGAGTCGTCGAGGAGGATGCCCGGGTGTTGGCTATGTTCCCAAGCGGCTTGCCGGCGCTGGCGAGAAAGGCAGTCGGGATAACACCGCCCAAACTTTCCTTCGCGGCAGCGTCGGGAGGAAGCATCCCTTTCGGAGGTTCGCGGAGAGCCGGAGGGAAGATTGCAGGCGCCCGGAGGGGACAGGGCCCAGCCTGCGCAGGAGGGCGCGCTCTGAGTTCGTGGGAGCCCTAGAGGTGCCCTAAGGGACAGGACTAGCCGCGGGTGTGCGTCCAGGCGTGGGGAGGTCCGGCGGGAGCAGCTTCCCCTTTTCTGCGCTCCTCACCGACCGTGACCTCTGCGCGCTCCCCGAGCACGTGCCCGGGGCCGAGGAGGAGGAAGGTCCGGCTGAAGCCGCTGGGGGCAGGGACTC
>LNAC01000641.1:283852-567293 GCA_002007465.1 Ailurus styani | reverse complement strand
GGAGGACATGGACGAGTCGTCGCTGCTGGACCTGCTGGAGTGCTCGGTGTGCCTGGAGCGCCTGGACACCACGGCCAAGGTGCTGCCGTGTCAGCACACTTTCTGCCGCCGCTGTCTGGAGAGCATCGTGTGCTCGCGCCACGAACTGCGCTGCCCCGAGTGCCGCATCCTGGTGGGCTGCGGCGTGGACGAGCTGCCCGCCAACATCCTGCTGGTGCGCCTGCTGGACGGCATTCGCCAGCGGCCCCGCGCTGGCACCAGCCCCGGCGGTAGCCCGCCCGCGCGCCCGGGTCCCGGGTCGGGGGCGGCCTCCGCGCTCGCGGGTGGCGGGGGCAGCGCGGCGGGCAGCGCCCCCGGCTCTCCAGTCTTCTTCCCTGCGGCGGCCGGCAGCGCCACCGCCAGCCTGCGCGAGCTGGCGACCAGCAGAAGTGCGCCCGTGGCAAAGGTGGGTGTCTGCTTCACGGCGCGGCTCCGTGTGTGTGTGGGGGGGCGTGAGTGTAGGGGGCAGTGATGAAGGGCAGGGGAGACCAGAGGTGGCCCCCCAGTGGCCTTCGCCTTGCTCTTCTTTCTCCAAGTAGCTTTCCTCCAGGGACTCCGTGAAGTGTAACCCCTCAAGTCCCACTTGCCAACTCTTGGGCACCCTGTCCCCCCCCCCGCCGCCCGCCCCCTCCAGTCCGGTCTCCTCTTCTCTGAAATGCTTGTCCACACCTGCCGTCCCATCCCTCCTCCTCTCTGGAATCCCTTTTCGCACCACCTGCACTTGCTGCAAGTGCATGCAGTCCTGGTGAACCTTGCCACCTGTTCATACGTGGTGACACCCCATCCTCCCCCAGGGCAGACAGGCTTTCCTGTTTCCTGCTAACCTCTAGTCTCTACAGCCTCTCTGCTGGCAGGGCCCGTTTCTCCACCTTTTTAAAAACTTGGCTTGGCCCACCTATGTCCCCGGAAACAGTTTTCTTCGGCTGGACCCCCAGATTAGCCTGCAGCACACCCACAGCCGGCCTGGGGTAAAGTTAGTGCTCAGTGTTGCCGGGGTTCCGGCCTCTGGGGAGACTCTAGGCCTCCTGCATGCGTGTCTGCCAAGAGAGGGTTGGGCAGAGGGAATTGTGTGACTGGGGCTCCGAAGAACATGAGTTACAAACTCCGTGTGAGAGGAGGGAAGAAGTTAACCTGGAGATGGAAGGAATGTTTGGCCTGGCCTTCTTGGACTTGGTCTGTCAGGAAGCCCTGGACCTCTTTTGGGCCCTTGGGCAGCGTTGCATTCCCAGGTGGGACATTATTTGGGTTTTTTGGTGCAACTACATTGTACAGCGTCTTTCACTACTTCTATTTTAGTGAAAGACTTTATCTTGGGGTTTCAGTGATTTGGTTTCAGAAGCTCTTTAGAAGCTCTGGCTTCACACCCTCTGCTGCTGTTATTATTATGGAAAGGGGAGGGAAGCCTGTGGAATGCTGGCTTAAGTGAGAAGCCAGTACTCATGTTGTATATTTTCTTTAAATATAGAAAATCCCACTTAAAGGTTAAAAAAAAACCCGTTATTGATTTATCGTAATTATCATTCATTTTAGAAAACTAAAAGTAGTTTCTCTACTTTTGCCCATTTAAGAAGCTGATGATCCACAAACCATTTAAATAATCCTTCCAATATATATAATACAGAGAAGCTGGGAAAATTCTAACCATCTGAATAACTCAGTACTACCAACATCTTTGAGGTTAGGAACTTAAGCCCTTGGGTGTTCAGCATTAGAGGTTAATGCCCTCCTTTGCCAAACTGGGTGTTTCCTATGGATCAGGAATAATGGGCAGTCAAGAATAGTCAAGGAATATTTATGCCTGGGATTACTGCTGGAGGGAAGGTAGTTAAGTAGTTTTTCTTTGGTTGTAATTGTGATTAAATCCAGTTATGAGTGTGCTTGTTCCCGATTTTCAAGCTTTTCCTACCTGTCCTTGCTGTTTCATTTAAGGTATTACAGTTCAAGGTTTTTATTTGCAGAATAAGCAGGTTACCTCCTCATGCTCAGAGAACCGAATGGTTTGTGGAATGATGTTTGTAGTTAAACACTAGGACGTTTTGATGAGCATGTATTTTATTTACAGATGTCTTCCCACTGCATTTTATGTGAATTGTGTTTGATCGGAGGTGAGGAGGTAACCTCTGAAATTTGAAAGGCTGTAGCCTGAGACAGCTCCTAGAATTCTGTGGTGTTTGTGGCGTAAAAAAAAAAAAAAAAAAAAAAAGTCAAAGAGGTTGTACTGATAACTTTTTGCAATGACAGTAACAGGGAGTTAATTTTTTTGTTGGCTGGTTTTGAGATTATTGGTGGACTTTATAGGCATATGGAGTGATCAGACTGTTTATGGCAGTTTGAGCTTCAGGAAAACTTCGGAACACAGTTTCATTCTTTTTGTTGTGTTAATTGAGTGTGACCTGCACCCCTTTCTTCACAGGCCCACTTCATAAGAACTGAGTGTGGGTTCCAGGAAGAGTCTGAATTAAATCCAACTTTTGATCAATATTTGATCATTTTCTGAAAGACAAAAGGAGTGAAGGTGGGGAATCATAATATCTTCTAGCTTTTTACTCACTGATGTGTAAGTCAGTGGGAGTCTTCTTGGGCGACCTGCATGGAGTGTTGCACTTTAAGCAACACTATAAATTTGGCAGGCAAACACTTCAGCTGAAAATTACTTCCAAATAGGCTTTTGATACTTTACTGTCTGTTGGAATTGCTTTGACTCCTCATAGCAAGGCTGAATGGGGGATGCTGCTGTATGTTGTTTAATAGGTGAGCACTCAGGTCATGATTCAGTAGAGACCATATATGCCTTAGTAGTAGGTTGACTGTTAATAAAAGACTGTCTCCTATTTTCCTAGTGAGATGCTTCTCAAACCTTCTTTTGGGCCAATGGACATATGTAAAGTTTGTAGGTATGTAGATCAACAAATAACTGCTTAGATTGTGCATTTACCTATGGTAAGACATTGGGAATGCATCATGTATAAAATGGATGAGTTCTTGTTTTGGTTCTACTTGGAATTCATGAAATAATTTTTCCACACTCTTCACTGCCATCTTCTCCGTCAGGGTTTTGGTTCTCAGAAGAGCACCTGGAAGCCTCTAGCCTGGTTTGCAGAATCAGCTCTGCTTTCACCTGAGCCATTTGAGATGAGGCACTTTTTGAATCAGTTAATTATGCTGCCCTTGGAAATTTTATACCAAGTTACGGGTACCCACTGCCTAAGGTTAGGACTACTGGTTTCTTTGTTTGCCTGTTGGGAAATACTTGCTGTTATGTGTTGCTTCTGAAAGTGATCTTTTAAGATGTCCTGTTTTTAACAGAAGCATCCAACCATTGCAGTTGCTAAATGTGTGCTAAGTTTCTCAGCCTAACTTGTTTTTGTTTTGTTTTGATAGTTGTGTGAGGTGACCCCTGTAGGGCCCCAACTACCATTGGTTGAGGTGCTTTGGGGCAATACTTTTTAAAAAAAACAAAAACAAAAATGTATTTTCCCCCCCCGGGGGAAATCTCTTGCCTTATATTTGGGCATACAGAGAATATGCTGTGGACCTACCCTGTGCTAGTCATTCCCAGTAAACTGGACCAGCTTGGGCTCTCTTTTCAGAGCTGACCTTAAGGTATTAGAAACCAGGCTACTCTCAGGAGATTCCTGAGGACACTGGATTGGTGTCCATCCATGACTCTGTGAAGGTGAAGAGGATGGGCATTTTTACAAATTAAAGAACTGTAGAAAATTTGGGTAATGCTTTTGATGATACAACATGTAAGCATTAGAGCTGGTTTGTCTGGATCGTGTACCTTGAAGTACTTTGGGATATGTTTCAACTGGAAATCTCTTCTGTATCTCTCAGCCAGTGCGACTGGGACCCTGTAATGGGAAAAGTCTAATAAACTAGAGACAAGTCATATCTATTAAGTGTTTTATTTTACAAACACATACATGTATGTGTTCACCATGTTTTGGATGTAGGCTAAGGACTTGCCTTTTGAGTTCCAAGTTGACTTAAACCACAGCCAGCTTATGATTTATTTGTTTCTTTCAAGAGGAGGACAAAGAGAATTTCAAGGAATTCTGAATGGAGCACCTTCTAGATTTTATTTATTTATTTATTTATTTATTTATTTATTTATTTATTTATTTATTTAAAACATTCTATTTATTTATTTGACAGAGAGAGACATAGCCAGAGAGGGAACACAAACAGGGGGAGTGGGAGAGGGAGAAAGCAGGCTTCCTGCGGAGCAGGGAACCTGATGCAGGGCTCAGTCCCAGGACCCTGGGATCACGACCTGAGCCGAAGGCAGATGCTTAACTACTGAGCCACCCAGGTGCCCGACCTTCTAGATTTTAAACAATTCCCACTTAATGTTGTATGATTTTTTTTTCCCTCCAGTTTGATGATATTAAAGAGGTCTGTTTTTGGTGAGCCTTTCCTAAGTGGTCACTGTTGTTTTTTCCAAGGAGTGATTTCTTTTGCACTAAATGTCTTCTGTTTACAACACTTCATTAAAGTTTATGTTTGCTATTTATCAGTATATTTGCATAAACATGGTTGGGAATCAAGCCAGTGAATTCCAAGTAAGCACAGGCATCCCTGGGCAGGTGTGAGGACTTGGACAACAGTGGGCCAGGCTGAGCTTTCCAAGGGTATGAGTGTCTTAGGCCGTTGTATGGAGGAGATGGGGGGTTGATCCAGCTGGCCACCTCTCGGGAGGCCAGTTCAGAGAGAGTCTGCGGCATCTGGAAGCAAATCAGTGTGTGTTCTTCTGTTGTCAGCAGTTGGGCAGCTTATTCTTGAGACTTTTCTGTGTGAACAATTACTGAGTGCCTACCATGTGCTGGTTGCTTTGGCATATGTTGCTTATAGAAAGTTCACCATAATCCCGTGAGGTGGGTGGCATAATTAACCAAGAGGGATTGGTAACCAAGAGGGACAAAATGGCCAAGCCAGAGAGCCAGGAAGTGTTGGGCTCTGGATATGTTCTCAGGCCCTGTTCCCCTGTCCTTTCTATTCTGTTCTCCTGGGTTGTATCTTTGGGGTTTTGTTGTTGTTTGGTCTGGGATGTAATAAGGACTCCAGAGGAAATAGCCCAGTGCCTGGAGGCCTCACAGAAAAGCCAGACAGCTCACAAGGACAGTGGACAAGTGGTTAACTTGTGGTCTCCGTGATGACAAGGGCAGACACCAGCCTTTGGAGACATGACAAATGAGTCACAGTGAAGTCCTTTTTGGGCCTGTTTTCAGAAGGCCCCTGGGGGTAGAAACAGCACCTCTTAGACTTACAGCAGCGTTGTGTTTCAGGTTGTGGCCAGTTGGTGAATAATCTAAAGTTACCATTCATTGAGAGGCCACTGTGGGCCAGGTGTTCACTGAGAGCCTGTGTGGCCAGGGCTTGAGTCGGCTGATAGAAGTTCTTCTCACCTGTCTTCCTACAGCTCGGCACGATGGGGAAGTGGAGGCCTCAAGATTTCCTTGCTCAGAAACACACAGTGAATAGGGGAAGTACTTGAAAGGCGAACTTTGGCCTGACAGGCTCACAGCTTCGTGGTTAGAGGAGGACTCTCGCTCTATAACAAACCCAGGTAATGAGAGACCAAGGTCCTGAACTGAAGTAGCACTCACTTCCTAGATCCATCTGCCCCCTGGCTACAGATCCTCTTCCACTTTGAGGCTGCCATCTTGTAAACCCAGGCTATGAGCCTTATGGGTAGTTAGCAGGAAAGATGGGTGTGTGGTTCTGAGGAAAGAATATCCTATCAGTTGTGGCTTCAGTGGCCCATCACAGGCAGCTCTACGTAGACTACACGAGCAGTACATTTGGAATTGGAATGGGTCATGGTGGCATCATATCCTCATGACAAGACTTAATAACAGAAAGGAGGGTTTCTTTCCCTTATGTTTGCTCTAGACCACACTCACACACGTCCCTTCTCACCTTACGGGCAGAATTGCATGCCGGACTGGTGCCTGGACCAGCCTCAGTTCAGCCAAGGACTTGGCGCACAGGATCAGCCTCCCCTCCAGAGACCCAGGCCCACTCCAGCTGCAGACACTGCCTCCAGCTGCAGGCCCACTCCCCTGCAGAGCCTGTGGCTGCAGACAGGGCAGATCCTGGGCTTCGTGGAGTTCTGTGGGGAAGGAGGGCAGGGGTAGGGCCCAGGTGGATTTATCCTGAGTTCCTTACTTCCTCACCATGTGCCTCTGAACAAAGGTTTAGCTTTTTGGAGCGTTCTTATTAGTGAGAGGGATCCTATCTGTTTTATCAGATAAATGAGAAGATGTACCTGCAGTGCCTAGCACACGTAATTGGCTGTCATTTCAGTGCCTATTACTAATACAAAATTCTCCAAATTTTGTATCACCAGTGTAGCACACTTCACAGGGCCCACCTTCCTGCTACTAGATTCATTTGTATGGTGTCCTAAGTGTGTGGGGGATGTGTGTGTGTCTGTGTCTGTGTGTGTGCACATGTGAGCACATGTGATACAGTGCTTTGCCTTTAGATTCCAGGTTGGCCTGTGTCACCGTGACCGGATTGTTGAGCATCGATGGGCATCTAAGTCAAGTGCTTGAATCTGTCTCACCTTTAAAATTTTATCTTTGTCATCACAGGTAGCGTTCCCTATTCTTACAGGCTTCCTTAAAGTGAGAAAAATCCAAATTATAATCTGTTTTAAGAAAGGCAGTAGGGGAGGATAATTCCACCCGGTTGCGCACATAGCTGGTTGGCAGGCTCTCCTGAAAACGAAGCACACCTCCTTCATCAGGAGGACACAATAGCTTGTCTACAACTGCCTAGAATTAGGCTGCTCAGTGCGGTTGAGCTGAGCAGAATTATATCCAATTGTTCCTTCGTTCCGGCTTTTGAGAGCCCGTTTGCTTGCTGGAGCATGACGAAATCGGGTCTCAATTATGCAGTTGTTTCAAGTGTGTATTTCAGTTCAATCTGTATTTAATCTCTATTTTTTGCAGCTAACACGCTCTTTTCCGAGGTATATATTTGAAATAAAAAATCAGCAAGGATTTAGGTAGGGAGAAATGCTCTTTATAGCACCACTTGCAAAGGCCAAGGTTAGTTTTTATCAGATTTGCCTTGCTTAGAAGATCTTCATATTTGATGAATTAGAAATGCATGCTCAATGGGTATCCTATTGGAATTCTAATTAACCTTAAAAGAATAAGGTGTCAAGCTGAAGGTGTTGGCAGCAGTGACTGGTTTAAACATTGTGCTAGCACACTATACCATGGGGCTGCCTTTTCCTGTTGAGTGGAGTTTAGAATAAGCAAGCGTATAAAGTAGCAGCACCATTTGAATTCTACTCACAGATGGCTGCCTTTTTTGGACCTTGATGGCTTATGGGTATTTAGAGATGCAGTTGTCCTTTGGGAGACCTGAAAGAGCATCCGAGAGGAGTTGCTTTGGTGGCTTGTTTCTCTCATCTGGCACACGTGTTTATGTTGTTAACAGATACGATGGTTATCTGCAAACATGAAGATATTATGGTATTTGCATTTCTGCTTAATGGAATGTGTGCATAATGCTCATGTGAATTTGTATGAGTTTAAATGAATTAGGATTTGCTGCAGGAATTCAGGTCAATAGAAGTGGTGAGAGACTTTAAGAACACAGTGGTACCAGGAGCCGATATAAATGTTCTAGAGCCCAGAGCACGTTCTCAACAATGCTTAGATGGAAGGAGGCTTCTGGGAACACCAGGGCTTCACGGCCAGGCTGTTACACAGTAGTTTAAGAGATAGGATAGTGTGCATTCTCTTTTTCTTCACTGAACACTTACTTGAGCACCTACTATGTGCAATAACACTTGGAGTAAAAATTATGTTGGTCTTTAAAGAGTGGCACAAAATTTGCTTTTTACCTTACCAGCAAATGGAACACCAAGCTCATGTTCAGAATAGCACTGGAGTCCTAGCTACAAGAGCTACTGTGCCTTCTCTGACAGTTAAACTCCCAAGGCTTCATTTGTTCTATATGTAACATCGAAGCACTGCACCTTATTTAGCCCTGATGGGTTTGGAATTTCTGTGTTAAGAAGTATTTGCCATTTATGAATAAACTGATGGATTCCTTATCCTTATTCTTTATCATCATACTTTGAATTCTGCATGACTTAAAAATTGCATCTACTTCCTCTTCCCGAGCCGGGTGAAAGGTGATTTAAGTGAGATGTGCTCGTGCAAGAGGAAGTGTGCGGAGAGTCTGGAAGGACACAAAGGTGGCAAAGGTACGTCACCTGAAAACAGACAACCCATGAGACTCACCTTCATCTGCCAACTTCGTGGTGCCTGTGGGTCAGTTATGTCACTTGCCATGATTGTCTGGACCAACTCTGTAGTCTGAAGATGTGCAGAAGGAGAGAGAGGTGTCTTCGAGGGCAGCATTCGGAGTGTGTGGTTCTTGCAGATTTGGTAGTTTAGCTGGAGTCACTGTCTGACAAACTAAGCTTTGTTGTAGGCTCTGTGATCATTTTCCTGGAGTTAAGTTGTTGCCCCCAACGTCTCAAATGAGGTGACAGAGCTTGGATCCTGAGGAGGACTTGTACCCCTGTGGTTGAGCCGCACTGGGGAGAACTCAGCTGCAAATCGCAGCAGGCTGTTTGACAATGGACTGTTTGACTCTGCCATCAGCCCTTCACTGGAGACAGTGTGCCCCTTTCTGGACTTGTGTCTCCCAGAGCTGTGTGCACGAGGGCCCGGGCAGCAGGGGCAGCGCCGTCGGTGTTGGACATATGTGATTTGCATTCCCAGGTGGTGGAAGCTGTTGATCTCCAATGTGGCTGCTCTGAAGACATGCAGGGCTTTCTCAACCAGAGTTAGTGACCCATAACACGTTGAAACTCAGACGACAAGGCTGGGGTAAAGATTACAGGCCGGTCAAAGGCTTTCTGTTTAAATTCAGGTGGGCCTCTCTCGTACCGTCCTTCCAGTGAAGCCGTGGTGCCCTCTCTGAGGGTCCTGAGCCAATGTGTATGACACTCTGTCCCAGGATCAGCCACTGACCCCCTATTTCATTTATTCCTTGTGAACCATGATTCTGTTCAGGGTCCTTTTATGTACTGATGTTCTTCCACTTCCCCCAAGCTTCAGCAATTTCTTGCAAACTACAGAATTTCTTTTTAATTTTGATGTTATAGGACATCAAATTTTCTTTCTTGTTTCTTTCAGCAAAAGGCATATGTACTCTACATGGGGTTAACAGCCAGCCTGTGAAGTGTGGTTGATATTACTTGTCGCATCGCTTGTATGTCTCCCAGCTAACGTACCCCTGACAGCCAGGCCCTCTGTGGGTAGTCCTGGGGCCGGGGGGACTTCAAATGCTCCCTGCCCAGGGGACACCTGGGGCGTTGCGGGGCTTCTGGGTTGGTGTGGGCGACTTGCATGTCCACATTGACGGGCTTGGTCTACACCAGGTCTCAGATGACTTTATCCAGGTGAAAAGATGGCTCTCACCAACCCAACCCACTGAAGCCCAAACCCCGTGAGCCCAATCTTTTGTCTCTTCCACACATTTTCTGATTCCATTTTTATTTCCTCAAGCTGTTTTCAGTGTTCTTTCTTCACTGTTCCCTTCTGTGGGCTGCGTGTTTCCTGACAATTACTGCTTTGTTGGCCCTTTAAAGTTTGGATTGTTTGGCTTCCTGGAGGCAACAGTTGGTCATGTTGTCTCTGTTCCCCTTCCTCTCGCTTTCTTAGTGATTAACAGGTTCTCCCCAACACTAAAAATGGCTCAAAGGTGGGACCTGAGTGCCTGGCAGCCTTTTGGCACTTGCCTTCCTTCCCAAGTGTTCAGGGCCAGGTGTGGAGCTGATCCCCAGGCTGCAGAGACCACCGGTCTGCCACCTGACATGTTCTTTACAGGTGCAGACAGAACTCTGCCGTGGATTTGGGGTGCCTGCCCTGGGAATGGTGGGCAACACTTGAGGATACCCTTGGGAGGAGGGTTAGGCTTCTAAGTCAGAATCTCTCCAGAGACAGCAAAATGCTCCTTTGCTAGGCTCAGGGTAAAGGACTCCTGAAGGCATCCATGGGGGGTCAGGTCTGGAGAGAGAGGAGGGTTCAGAGTGCCCTTGGGGGATGAGCTCAGCAAACCTGGGAGCTCACCTCCTTCTCTGCCTGCTAGGTCACTGTGTGATGCCCGTGAGCTGTTGGCTGTGCTCACACTGAGGACGAGGGCATCCTGTCTGTGCAGGGTTAGTGCCTGGTGAATGTGGACATCTTTCTGGTTGTCCCATCATCACACAGTGTTCTTGTTGGCAGTGGTTTTGCTTTGGGATGAACAGACATGTCTGGGGTCCACAGTGGGGAATGTTCCTGGCTGTGCCCTGTGGGGCACACCCAGCAAGGTCATGCCACCCTGAGAGGCGACCTTGTGTCATGGGCTGGCATCTTCTGTCTTTGAGACTCCAGAGGTGGTGCACACAGACCTCCCTGGCTCTTACCTGGAAAAGCCACATGGGAAACTTTCTCTGCCTTGTCACCTCTGCTTCCTAGGCCCTGCTGGGTCTTTCTTGGTTTCCTGGGGTTTCTCAGATGCATTTCCTGAGGGCGCCTCTGATCTTTTGCTCTCGTTTCCCACCTGTCCTCTCTGGTCCCCACCCCACTGCTACCCTTGTGGGAAATCCACTTCCTGCTGGGTAGTGATTGCCAGCCCATTGTACCCAATCACCACCGTGTTCCAAGTCTCCTTTGGGGGGACTCTTGTACCTTCAGACTGGGTAAACTGTGTACCCCCATTTCTTTGCTAGCTGCCCCCTTCCCACCCATATCCCTCTTGCTGCATTCTTTCTAGCAGCAGGTATTTATTTGAGGTCTTGTATTATCATCTTAAAAATTCACATGACTGTTATTCTAGAATATGCTTCCTCTGATTTTCATATAAAACTGTGGGGTTTTCTCCTCAAACTTGGAATCAGATGGGTTTCCCATGACTTCCCATAGCCCTGGCTGCCCCCAGCTGCCCCCGTGGGTTCCCTAGCATGTTGCGCACAGCTGTGGGAGGCTGGGTGCCACTGAGCAGTGTGTGGCAGACTGGCTTCCAACAGCAGGCGAGGGCTTCCACACAGGGGGCTTCTCTGAGGAGGGGTGGGTAGTCTCTCCGCTCTCCTGACAGCGTGTGCACTGAAGGAAGGTTTTAGATGTGACTTTTGTTGTGGGGTTGTCCCATTTTCAGAAGCCCCACTTCATTCCATGGGCGAAGAACCGTCTTTGCCCTGGGTTCACCACGTGGAGCGTGGCCTTCATTCTGGAATGTGGTCCGGCTGAGGTTTCTTTTCTAACAGCTGGTGTTTGGCCTTACCTGTGAAGTAATCGTGGATTGTTGCTGAGCAAAGGATGCACTGTGGCTTGTCAGCAACTGTTGGGAAAGGTGGCTGTCACTTGGGAACACTTCCACTTTCTAAATGTAAGCAGGAAACATTCTGTCAGGTTGAGGAATTCTCAAGCCTGTCGGTTTTCAAAGTGACAATTGTCATGTTGACAGATGTGGCGAGGGGGTGTTACAGTGGCATGTCGAGGACTCAGAGGTGGCAGCATCCTGGCTGGTGGAAGGTGACCTGGCAGTGAGAGCAGGGGAGAGTGCCACAGGGTGCTTGTGTTCCTGGTGGGGATGTGGGGAACGCAAATGTGGGGGCCCCTGTGATGGCTACAAGATGTCCCAGGTGGTACCTAGGGATGCTTTATGTTGACGTTTGTGTTTCTTTCAATGATCCTTTCTATTATGTCAAGTGGTCCATTAAAAGAATTATGGCATTTACCAGAAGTCTTATTTGGAAGCAAATTTAAATAAAAAGTGAGTCAGTGAAAGAATCTCATTAAGTAAATATGGTGAAGATGAGCATGGATGACTGTAGTTGGGATAAAAACCACCTGCAGTCACAGAATAAGCAGACTTTGTTTTCCTAGAACATCTTGACATTTATCTTTTCCACCCCTAGCTTTCTCTGCGTGTGAGCTGTTGGGGCCTGGGCAGGGGATTTCTAAGATGTAGAGGGTTGAATGAGGTGAATATGAGAGACAGGGGTGGCTTTTGATGCTTGGAAGCCAAATTTTGGAAAAATTGCTTACTTTTTTTTTTTTCAACTCAAATAGCAACTGTGAGCAACTTACTAGACTTTGGGGTTTGTTTCGGGCTGAAATATCAATGGGGCAGGGAGCGCTAAGAGTGACATGTGTCTCTGGGTCCGCATGCTCGCCAAGCCCGGGTCTGAGCTAGGCCCTCTTCATGACCATCTGTGGCTTGTGGCACCCACCTGGCACGGAGTTGTCTTCATGCCCATTTGAACCAGTCGGTCATCAGACTGGCACCTGAACTTGGCAAAGTGTGATCACAGCAGGAAAGTGGCACAGCGTTCAGGACTGAGAGATACACAGGGGTAAAGAAAATGGTCAGAACAGGCTCTCTCACCACCCTGGTCCCCAGAACGCAAATGTTCTGGGGCTGGGTAGGCTGCACGGCCCCTCTCAGGGCAGAGGGCCCTGCACTCTGGTTCCCAGTTTGAGAATCTCAGGTCGGGCTCCAGGGTCACAGCAGGGCTGTCTGGTTAAGCTCATGATGGTGCGGAGCTGGGAGGGCCTGACCTGGTATTGACATCTTACAGGGGTTGAGATCCTTTTTGATTTTCCTTCATCAGCTGTATCTGGTTTTATCAGTACTTTCCTAGAAGGGACAGTTAGCATCTTCCTTTCTGCTTCTCAGACAGCACCAAAGCCAGACCCTGGGACACAGGGCCAGGTCCCTGATGGCCACACTCCCTGCCGGGCTGCTACTGCTCTCCCCAGTCCTCCTGTGCCCATGGCCCAAATGATTGTCCCAAAATGCTATTTGGTTGTCACAGCTCCCTTGACTCTTCTTTTGGGCCAGGGTCTAGGTCCTATAGTCTTGTTTTTGCATGGCCCATGGCTGCTCCCTCATCCTGCATAGTGAGCTCCCTGCCATTTGCTCTCTGCTTACCCAAGACCCAGCATCTTCTTTGCTGTTGATTGAAGGTGGTCTATCCCTAAAGGACGGGGACCCCCTTCCTGCATCCTTGTCCTTGGGGCACCATAGAGAAGCCTGTCATCACATGGTCTGTGTGTACTTCCTGAGGCATCCCCACCCTACTGTGCTGTCCCCAGGGCTCTACTGTAGCTACTCCTCTTTAGCTCCCCAGTGCGGACACACATTGCTGAGGGACCCTTGGCACTTCTCCAAGCCACGTTTGTCTGCGTTCTCATTGCACGTCTAAAGCTCTTCTCTAGAATTTATTCTCTGATCATTTTTTAGGTCTTGAGCTTTTTACACCCGTGCAAGTGTTCATCAGGGTTCACTCTAAATTCGTCCGGGTCAGGACCATGCCTTGCATTGAGTCTGACCCCCCCTGTGTAGGGGCAGGACTTCTGTAGCAGTACTGGTATTGGTTAGTTGGTTCTTCTGTGCTCAGGAGTGTGGTGGTAGATGGCAATACTTGTGAAGGAACAAAACAGGAAAGAACAGGTGAGCTGTGGAGGGCTGCAGAGGGCCCTGGGCAGGCCTGGAGCCTTAGGGCCTGAGTGTCTGGACTCAGGTCCCCCTCTCCATGTATCCTGGGAGCATGCTGTGGGCCAGCCATTGGGTACGTGATGTGACTGCTGGGCTATAGTGTCCTCATCTGGAAGGTGGGGACCAAGAAGAGCATCCAGCCTCTCAAAGGACTATAAGCTGAATGGTTCTACCTAAGATGCTCGGAGACAAGTACTAGCTGTGTAGCAGGTGTTTAATAAGTGTTGTTACTGTTATTATTCTTTAGCCTTGAGTTTTCCTAATAATAAGTAGTAGAATGGGTGAACCCCCAACAAAGTTGGGCTGGGACCCTAAGGAAGGACGTGGGTGCACGGGTTGGGGAATCCTGCAGAGTCTACATATGTGTATCTTTTTTGCAACACTGCCTTTCCAAAAATTTGGCTATCCCTTTTGTCTAGTTCTGGGTCACCCACTGGTGTCCTACATTTTAGGGTGTTCAAGGTAAAGTGATGTTCTTCTTAGCTGCCACTTCTCCCCTGCCCACCACCACCACCCACACGCTCCCACAGCCATCAGCCCCCGGGAAGGGAGAACCAGAGGCCATGTTCTCCCCGAGGAGTCAGTGACTGTGGGGCAGGAGAGGGGCCCTGCTGTGTGCCTAGCCTGTGACCCCCTGCTGGAGCCCTGGCCAAGCCATGGGTGGCTCCACAGGAACCTCACTGTGGCCTTCTGCGGGTAACACGACCTTGGCTGGTGGCCTTTCCAAGTGAGTGGGAGATATAGCATTCCTCTCCCTGTCTCTCAGGAGGGCTTGGGGGCTGTGCCTTCTCTCAAGCCTCCTCTGGCTCAGGGCCTCTGCTGCCACAGAATTAGTTCACTTCCTGTGGTCCTGCTGGGTCCTGTGTGGAGAATCTCCTCAAAGGCACTGACACAAGGCCTTATTGAGGATCATGGGTGCTGGAGAGGCTTCACGTAACCTCCCAGCCAGCCCCATCACGTAGAGCAGCCTTCTGTATCTACAGGTCTCGACGCACCACTGCCTGCCCCCCCACCCCAGGTCAGATCTCCCTGGTCCTTCTCCCATGCTCCCCGTTCTGGAGAACCCTCTGCCCTGGCCGCCCCCTGCCTTGCACTCCATTCTCAAAGTCCTGTTAGTCAGCCCTGCCAGTGGTGAGTACTTTGTCTCCTCTCCTCTTGCTGACTTTCCTGGGGCCTCCGCTTCAACCCAGGAGCCTCTGCGGCTTTCTCCTCAGCAAAAGCTCTTCCCTCCCTGTCTCTGCTCTTTCTCCCCTGCACTCCTACCCCCATGAGCCTGGAGTAAGTCACAGACGGGTTTTCTCTTTCTCCAAAGCAGAGAGGTGTTATGTGGCACTTTTTTAGAGGTGCTGGGGAGAAATAGCCAGGATGCCTGTTTCTTGGAATCACAATTTCCAGTGGCTAGTGGGTGGTTGTTAGAAGGAAATGAATATAGGAGACAGTGCTGCACACTGTGAGAGTCTATCGGCATACCCTGGAACAGCCCTGAGGCCCGGTTTGCCTCTGCACATTGGCAAGCCGCCTCACTGCCACCAGGGCCGAGGGAAGGCAGTTCCTGAAATGTTGCTTTTCAGTGTGCTGTTGGCACAGCGTGCAGACACTAGATCTGTGTGAGTATTTATTGTTTTCCATCTGCTGCTTGGTCAACAGGTCCGATAAGCCAGCACTTGCATGAATTATCTTGCAGCACTAAATGGGATTCTAAACATAGTTTTACAAATGGTCCAAGAAAAGATGCCTCGTCAGTTACTCAAGAGGGACACATCAAGGTCTCCTAGCCCGTCATTGATTCCGGTTCTTTCAAAATGATTTATTTGTTAATTGTCCATCCAGTGACCTTTCTAGTTATATGTTTTCTGCCTCTGGGTCTTGGGCACTTGGTTTAGTAGTTTGAGTCTGTCTTTCAAGTATGCAGAAGTTAATCACCAGCTATGGATGTAAAATGTCTGGAGCTTGAGCCTGACCTGTTCATTTTTCACTCAATAACTAAAACATGTCAACAGACCTAATTACATTTATTTATATATGTATACATTAATATATAGAAGATATATGTATACATTTATACTTTTTACAGATTGTGCATTTAAGATTATTAATTTGACTGGCAGTTCATCCCCTTGAGTGAGAGTTTGGGGACTAGCTGACATTTGCTGCTCACTAGGTTTGCTTAAGATCACTTGGTCCTTCCAAATATATTGTATAATGGAAGAGGTCATCTGGGTGGGTTGTGGTTGGTGACTGTGGGAGTCAGGCTGCCGAAGGAGGCCCAGCATGCTGTGTGACCCACCCAGGTCTGGTCATGTTCTTCTCCTGGCCTCTGGCTGTGTGTCGTCACGGAGCTTGGGATCCTGGGTCTGCCACCTGTTTGCTGCAGAACTTGGGCATGTGGCTTCCCTTCCCAAGGACCCATTTCCCTTCTGTTCATGCCCCATGTGGCGTGTGTGCAGGAGGGTGTGACTGTGTCCAGGGCAATGTTGGAGTGCCCTCAGTGGTCACAGTGTCGCTGTGCCAGTCCTCACTAGGAAGCCAGCATAGTGTGAGTTCCTTCAAGGATAGTTTTGTCTTTTGGACAAATTGGTAAGACGCTGTGACTCAGTCTGTGTATAAATTTGTGCACGTGCAGGCTGGTACGTTTGAAAAATGGAGGAAGAGTTGAGTAGTTGGCTCTGGGGAATATGATTGCTGACTGGGGCCATTCTGATGAGTAATAGACCCCATTAGATCACAGTAAAATACTCGATGATGTATAATTAAAGATAGCATTAGTCAGGCAGAAACCACAATATTTAAAGATGTGAAAGGGATAATTTCTAATGCTGAAAAGTACATTCATGACTTAAGAAGCAGAACATAATGTGGATGCATTTGAATCATGAAGTTACGAAGACTTGGGTATAGACAGGCTGCTTGTTTGTCAGGACAGCTGGTGTCTCAAATATTTGTAGTGACAGCGACCACAGTGCTTTTAAAAAAGTATTTTAGGTGAATTAACAGCTTGTGGAACAGTTCTGGATTGGTGATTTTACCCAAAGAAGAAGTTCTATTTTTTGTTCTTTGTGGAGGAGGCAGAGCCCATGTGAACTTTGGGTCTGAGTTCCTCTGTCCGCACTTTCTAGGGTTCAGCCCAACATTCCTCCTTCCCCCCCCTTGCTCCCTTCTCTCATTGACTCATTTGTTTTTTCCTTGATCCAGACACGTGGCTGGGGCACCATATGCAGGCCAGACACTGTTCTGGGCTCTGGGCAGAGCAGTGAGCCTGGCCAAGCTCTGTTCATGGAGCTCATACTTGGTGAACAGAAAACACAGGGAGGCTGTGTCCTGACCACAGAAGGAGCAGCACCCTCCTGACTTGATGTAAACTTCTCCAGTCAGACATTCAGAATACCTCTGTCCCCATGGGGACCAGTGCTTCAGCACAGATCCTTCGTCTCTGAGCTGAGAGGTTTCTGGCTTGGCTTGAGCTCCTTCACTTCCTTTAATCAAGAGTCAAGTGTCTGGCAGACACCTTCAGTTATTAATAACGCTGCTATTAATATTCATATTGACAGTCATTTGCACTTCTAAACCTCTTTGCATCTCAAAGGTTACCGCAGTATTTCATAAACCAGCAATGAATGGCTTCAAATCCAGGTGGGGGGCTGTCTCCCGCAGTGAGAAGACAAGCAGCGTGCCAGACCGAGAGAGAGAGAGAGAGAGAGAGAGAGAGAGAGAGAGAGAGGAAAAGCCATGGGGGTGGTGGGGGGAGTTCATTTGTTCAAATGAGCAAGTGCTGGTAAGCCATCCGGTGCCTGTCTCTGTGCTGGGTGTGCTCCCTGGCCTGTGTTCCCGTCACCTACAGTCTGGTGCGTGGAGGACCACGCCTTTCATCACAGGTGTGTGTGTGGCACCTGTGTGTACTGGGCAGGCTTCCCCACGCCAGTGATGTCACAGACAGCAAGAGAAAGTCTCTGACCTCCCGGAGCTTCCAGCTGGTTGGTGTTATGGGCTATCCAGAGACTAAATAAAATGCTAATCGAAAAATCTGATACAGTGGAGATGTTTTGTAATATATGTATTCTCATACTCTAATTGGATTTAGATTTAAAATAACCATGTGTGCTCTTTGCAGTTGATAGATGATTTTTAAAATCCTATTGGAAGATTGAAATCATCCTTTAAAATACTGCAGCTGTGTTCTCGTATTGACTCAGTGGTTCCCAGCGTGGGTTACATGTGGAAATCCTCGGGGATCTTGCCCAAACACTGAAGTGTGGGCCTGGCCCAGAGGTCTTGATGTGATTGGTCCGGGCGCAGCCTGGCATTAGCTTGTCAAAGGTTCCCAGATGTTGCTGACTCCAGGGTTGAGCACTATTTGTCTAAACCACAGAAGGCCTGGAAAAGTTAGTTGGGGTAGAGGAAGCCTTTCCTGGAAGGCCATTCCCAGCCTGCAGAGAAGTATAAAGGATTGTGGGAGCAGAAGACTGGAGAATCTTGCCAGATCTGTATTGGAAGGATAAGCCACTGGTCTAGGCCAGGTGGAGAGGGAGGAAGAGTATTCCAGCAAAGGGAACAGCAGGCACAGTGGCCTAGAGTCCTGAGGTGCTTGGAGCAAGTGGGGAACTGAAAGGAAGCGGTTGGGGGCCCAGTGAGGGGTCATGAGGAGACTAGCTTGAGATAAGGTTGGAGGGAAGGTGGAGACAGGGGTGCAAGACCATGCTAGGGATATTGGTCTTTACCTGAAGGTGGTTGGAGCCATTTTATTTATGAGCCTGGCATTATTCTGCTCATTAATTCACTAAAAAGGTAATTCTTTAGAAAAATAATTTTGTACAAAAACAATGAATTTAATTCATGAATTACTCAGTGAAATAGGTACTGTGATTACCCGCATTTTGTAGATGGGGAAAATGAGGCCCAGAGAAGTTAAGCAGCTTCTCACACCTGGTGGGTGGGAGCTGGGATCTGAACCCAGGCAGGCTTTGGCATTTGCTTTGGGGTGTGCATTTTTGTGGGATTGGTGCCAGGAGCATCATTCCACAGAGCAGGAAACCAAGGTGTGAACTGGGATTAGAATTCAGTTCTGAGGGCGCCTGGGTGGCTCAGTGGGTTAAAGCCTCTGCTTTCTGCTCAGATCATGATCTCAGGGTCCTGGGATCGAGGCCCGCATCGGGCTCTCTGCTCAGCAGGGAGCCTGCTTCCCCCTCTCTCTCTGCCTGCCTCTCTGCCTCCTTGTGATCTCTCTCCCTCTGTGAAATAAATAAATAAAATCTTAAAAAAAAAAAAAAAGAATTCAGTTCTGATTGCCTCAAAGTTCATATTATTTTGTCCTCACCAGTTGCCTGGACCGAGGGGAATTTAAAATATTTTGTGCTATCTTTTACCATATTGTAAAAAAACAAAATGCGCGTATACAGATGCAAGTCAGTGGGAGAATTTCATAGCTGAGCATAAAGAACATACGTAGAAAGAGGAGCTGATGGGGGAAGGGATGGGAACAGGAAGATTCTATCTCTTCTATTGCTAAAATGCTGGTGCAGGTCAGCCCTGATTTGGGGGCTCAGTGCAGGAAGAGGCTTTCAGGGGTAATCTTGTGTCATGGCTCAGCATGACATAGCTTGTACCTGCCTTGTATTTGGGGCGGTGGAGTCCTTGGGTCCTTGGTTATCTTTGAATTGTTCTTGATTCACATGATAAAATGAACACTATGGAGAGTGTGTACACAGTTATCCCTAGGGAAGTGTGGGTGCTGTCTTTTTGTTCTAAGTTTTCTTACATAGGTACCTATCCCTACGAAGTGAGTCTCCTTCTCTCTGGATTGAGTGTTAAAATCAGGCCCAGATGTTTGTGGGGCTCCAGATTTGTGGCCATGGAGACAGACTGAATACAGAATTTTTTTTCCCTGGACATCTGCGCTTACATGTCTCAAAAACATTTACAGAAAGCTAATGGATTAACATGTGTTCAAATAAAGTCTTTTGATGGCATGAATTCTTAATCTCATACTCCAAAACAGCACTGTCCGTAGAAAGAATGTGAGCCACATGTGTAATTTGAAATTTTCTAGCAGTCACATAACGAAAGGTAAAAAACAGCCGAAATTAGCTTTAGTACTATATCTTATTTAACCTACTATATCCCAGAAATTGGCATGCCAGCATTAGCCACTACAAACCATGTTAATGAGATACTTTGGGTTCTTTTTTCCAAGCTTTGTTTGAAGCCTGGTGTTTATTTCACACTTAACAGCACATCTCTTTTCTGACTCGCCCCTTTTCAGGGGCTCAGTAGCTGCACGTGGCTGGTGGCACTGTGTTGGACAGCTGGACTTGAACACCTTAGAACACTCCAAGTACCATAATAGAGGTTCTGATGCCAGCATGCTTTTTTCATGACTCTGAACCATTTGTACCCATACAGTGTACTTTCAGAGGGTTTATAGGCAACACTCTGAAGTTTCCTCTGATACTTGAATTGTTGTGGTGATAGAATCTGCAAACCACTGCAGGAATTTGGGGGCTGAACCTGATGTAATAACAGCCTGGAGGGCTTATAAAAGGCATGCTGAGAAATTGCTCTGAAACCCAGAATGCGCACATTTTTCAGACCCAGCTGATTATTTAAATTTCCCAACAGGAAGTTATTACTTCTCTGACATGTCTCCTCATCAGCAGTCTCTTTTCAGTGGTCTTGATGGACATGGAGTCTAATTTTGTTTTTCTTCTGGCCCCTTTTCAGTGGGAGTGGAATTCAGGGTCTGGGTTTACGTTCCTTCATAGGAAGAGTGCTCAGTGTCTTAGGATTAAGTGATAACAAAGCTGTCACCTGCCAGCCTGTCCATTTCCTGAGGTGACAGGTGGTATCATAGGGGGAGGTGGACAGTTTCCCCTTCTCCATCATCCTGTTATATCTTTATGGTTTGGGGAAATATGTGTGGGGTGGGCCTGCACGTTCCCTGTGCATTTGTCAAATCCTTTATGCAATGCTTTTGTTAGCTGACGTGCACAGTGCAGTGAGTAAATAATTCTGGGCTCGTATTTCAAGTGAGGAACAAGTATGTAATAGCCTTGTTCCGGGGGCCTGATGTACCTACAGTGGCATTGCAGCATTTAGATGGAAAGCTAGAATAATGGAAACAGTGGAGTGTTTGAAAGTTCACTACATGGAAATTGGATTTTCACATTTTATTATTTACATTGTGTATTATCAGATTTATATTTAAGGCTGTGGGGATTATCATTCTCTTTTAATGGTAATATTTGATAAAGAGTTAGCTTTTCTTTGGAAATTCAGTTAATGGGTTCTGTCTGGAGTGGGCATGGGTGGGAACTTGGGGTGTCCCCTGGTGTCCTCACGAGGCTGGTGGGGGAGGCTGCTCACTGTCCCCTACGTGGCCGCCTCTCAGTGTTAGGTTCCCCATAGCTGAGACACCTTGTCCTTCAAACAAGAAGAGTAAATCTCGGCACATATTCCTGAGGCCCCGGGCACCCTGTCTAAAGCTCTAATCTCTGGTAAAGGTCACGCTGAATCCTGTAGCCACTGATGCCATGATGCAGCTGAGCCTGAGCACCTCCGGGGAGCGGTTTCCGATGGGTGGAAACGGACCTGGTCTCCAGACAGTCATAGCGAACCTTTTGTTGGAAAGCCTGTTCCCTGCAGAGCAGAACATAGCACTGGGGGCAGATAGTTCCCCAGAAGAGAACTAACCTTGGTCAGAATGTGTCTGTGATAGTGCTAGCCGGTGGGTGAGGATCATGAGCACATTCCTTTCTGATAAGAGAAATTAAATCCATCCTCAAAGGTGATGAGGGCCCTTAAGGAGTCACTGAGATGGCATTCCTGAGAGAAAGCTGAATTATATGTTTTCTCTCTACCTTCTTAGGGATTTTTTTAATTTGTATTTTTCTTCGACACAGTGGCTCTGTTGAGAAGGAAATAATGGGGGTATTAAAGAAGCTGAAAATGTGCTGTGATTCCCTGAGGGGGATTGTAAGATCAGGGGTAGATGGACACTAGACCGACCCCAGGTGCCACGACTTGGCCCGTTTGCCCCCCACAGATGGGGCCATCAGGGGTTGTCTCTCTGTGTATGGAAGCCACTGGGAAGGAAGAGCACGTGGTGGTGAAGGTTCACCCTCGTGACTGCTTCTGGGGCACTGGGAATGGGTCGTGACATGGTCCTGCTGAGGATGTACTCTCGCTATGTGTTTTAGTGCTGGCTGAGCTGGGGTGTCCTGCAGACGCGTCCTACAGAGCCACCCACCCACCTCCTCGCCCTCAGGGACCTCACAGTTGGCACCACCACATCCTTGGTGGGGCTGTATGCGAAGGGAAATTCAAATAATAAGGAGCTTTAAGATGCCACTGCGGGACAGGTGAAGGGGCCCAGACTGTGACTCCCAGGACTCAGGGTAGGGACCAGCGGACCCAAGCCTTCCATGCTGACACATCAGAGTATAGATACTGCAGTATGCTATTGTTCCCACAGTTCCATCTCATGGGTTTAAAGCTGCTTTTAGAGTGTCAGTCTTGTCTCCATTTGGTTTCAGTATGTCTGCCCTGCATGGAGCATGACTGATGGGTCTGGCCCGAGAAAGCTTGCTGGTGTGGGTGGTGTGGGTCCTGCATTGCACTTTTCACTGTTGCTGGGCTTATCTGGGTGACCGAATAAGTCTGAACTTGGGGAGTGTGGGGGATCAGGGAAGAGAGTACTCTACCCTTTCCTGACCTTGGGAGGATTGTGTTCTGCTGCAGATAGCTTTGGGGATGACTCCAGGCAGACGGTATAGATAAGGTGGAAAGCATTTCACCCATAGTGCTTTTGGCCTCCATAGTGAAGCAGAGGCTGTTCTGGATGGGGTTCCTGGGATGGGACCATCAGCCCTTCTCAAAGGTCTCAAAGGGCCTTCCTGAAGGTCCCCTCAGCTGGCGTGAATTCTTCATTGGTGGGAAACCAGAGCTCACTCTCAAAATTAGAATTGGCCCTAAGTCATGGCAAGATAGCTCAGCTAGAAGTAGAAGGCTCCAGAGGTGCACTTCTTCCTTGTCTTAGCTCTCCTGGCTTCCAGATAGATAGTTTTGGCTTGTGGTTGAGCTGCCCAGTGTTAGGACAGGGCCAGTATGGGCCCAGGTAGTTTGAACTCTTTCTTAGGAGTCTTAGAGCAGGTGTTTTTGGAGGCTGTTCCCCAAATTGAGCTGTTGGAGTTCTTGCCTTCTTCTCTGAAGATGGCTTTGCATTTTCCATTTCAGTTGCCACCTTTAATGACTTTGGCCTGGAATGATGGTTTTATAAAATAGGACAGAGAATGTTTCGTGGGTGCTGCATGGCACAAAGGAGCTCCCCCTGTGCTCTGGAGGGGGACTGTTGGGCGTGCTGTTTTATACTTTGCCAATTACTGTGCTAATGTTAGGTGGTATTCTATACGATATGTATTTTGTTTTTATGCCTATTTTATGGTACTTGTGGTATAACATTATAGTCTTAATGATGGTAGAATTTTGAAGTTGTATCTTTGCTTTGATGAAATGTATTGAGTTATTTATGATTTATTTCAAGTCGAGTATCTGGCCTGTAATTCAATCCCAAGTTATAATGTTGATTTTGATATGGCTTCCAGTAGTACTTTAGAAGAAGTGAGTGCTGCCAATATGTGTAATTGTATATGTGTTGATGCGTACAAATACTATACAATTGAGTACATGCTTACTCTCTCAGGTAAGGCTTTACTTGGACTATTTTGTTGGGTGTTTTACTAAAACTGCTGTATTTATTTTACCAAGTATATTGGATTGGGTGCGGTTTGCTTGGTGACTTGGGGTCATTCTGCCGGTCAGTCCTGAGCCATCCTGTGATTCAGGGCTACCCTGGGGCCTGTGTCACTCTTACACAAATGGGCCACATTGCTGAAAGTCGGGGTCCTCTCTCCATCTCTGCTGTCACTTTAAAGAGTGCTGGCTGCTAGCCATCCTCCCAATTTCTACACTCTAATTCCCCACCTTAGCAGATCAGGACCAAGCTTGTGAAATCAGTGAACTTGGCGCTGGGTGTAGCATTAACCCTATAAGTTATAGACGGGAGGCTTACCTATACTCTTACCAAGATCAGGTACACATCTCCTGTGCTGCTGTTGTCCCAGTTGCCGGTAGTGCCCCTGGGCCTGGGTGGTTGATACTTCCTGTCCTGCATTGGGTCTTGCAGGGGGAGCAAGTATCCACCTAAGGCGTATGTTTCAGGACTGTTGAGTGATTCCATGGAGAATCACTAAGTATTGACACTAAGGTATGACTTTTAAGTTAAAAAAAAATAATGTGAAGGGCTGTTGTAGCTTCCCTGATTATAAGTTTAAAACTAGCTGAACCGGGGGAGCAGAGGAGATGTTCCTGATTTATTGATAATGGCTGAAGGAGGCACTTTCTGCTTTCTTTCCACTGCACGTTCTGTCACTTTTATTTAAGGACTACCAAATGAAGGTTGATTTCTCCCTCAGATTGCACAGAGATTGCATATCACTTCAAAGACGTGCGTCTCTGACCATGGGAAGGACTCCAGGACTCTCTTTGGTAAATATAGGCAGCCTCCTGCTGAGGCATTTGGCCCTCCAGTTGGGAGGAGAGCTTTTGAAATTGATTTCCCAGGTTGTTATGATGTTACCAGAGGGAACTGTATTAATGATTGTGGATATTTACATATTTCACTCTGACTCATTTTATTCTATAGACTCAGAGTCTATTGTGTTGTCCATAAAATCATGAGGCAGGAGCCCCATTTCAGGGACCAGCAGCAGAATTCACAAGGGGTTATGTGATTTGTCAAATGTCCTGTAGCTCGTGAGGGGCTGAAATGCGATTGTGACCACCTTGTGAAATCCGTGAAGTCCCCACTGCAACACTGGGTCAGGACTCGAGGTGAGGAGAGGTGCCGCCCCAGGTCATATGGATGGTTTCAGCAAAGCTAGGCTCCTGGGGCTCCTGCTTGCCATTCTTTCTGCTGTAAGTGAAGCAACAGTGGTGGAAGTTGTCCATCGCGCCCCCATTCTTCAGCTCCTTGTGTGGGGGCGGCCTCAGTCCCTACCTTAGCCTTTCCTCCTCATACCATCCAGATGGTGGGCAGGTTCGATGGCTTCATTGCATTTAATTCTCACGGTAACTGAGCTAAGTGTACTTGTGAGCCCTTATTTTCCAATGAAAATGCACTCAGAAGTGGTAGAGCTGGGTTCAGACTCACTTGTCTCTGACTCAGAGGCTGTGCCCTCCTGGGCTGGGCTGCCTGGCTCTGGAATCTGGGTCTGGATGGACCAGGGGGCTGGTCCAGGAGTGTGGACCTGACCTAAAGGCCAGGAGGGTCACTGAGGAGATGAGGCAGGAGCTGCTAGGAGGCACCCACACTGCAGATAGGACCGTAGTGGCCGCTGTCTAGTGCAAAGTGGTGACAAGGAGCCTCAGCCATGGGGCGAGGCTGAGGGGCGAACTGAGCCCCGGGGTCAGACTTGGATGTGGAGCGCCGTGAACTTGGGGAGGGCCGGGGGCAGGCGCTGTGAGCACAAAGCGACAGACTTTCCTTAGAAGGAGTCTGTCTGAGGCTTCCTGTTGTGCTCTCCGCTTTCTCTGCATAAAATCATGGTCAACGCCTGTGAGCCTGGTTCTTTTGGCCGTGGAGCTGCAGTTCAGTCATGTGGGGCGATTGAAAGGCTCGGAGAGTCTCGATTCTGAGCCAGGCACAAGTCCGTGGTACTCAGTGTGCGTGAGTCTTGGCCGAGGGTTAGCAGGAGCTAGCCGGGAGGAGGGCCGGGTGGGGGCCGGCTTCAAGCTCTTCTGTCCTCTGGCCAGCTGTGTGACCTGCTGAGCCGAGCCTGTGTCTTCTCCGGCCAGTGCAAGCCTGAAGCTCCCTGTGGGGGGGGATGAGAGTGGGTCCCAGCACTGCATGGGACACAGAGTCACTGTGGTGCTGCCCCGTCCCAGCCCCGACTCCTCTGGTGTGTCCTCGAGATGCAGACTGTGCTACTCCGGACTCTGCTGGCCGCAGGGATCATGGCTGCAGAAGGACACCTCCTGTTTTCCCCCACAGATGTTTCTGGCTATACAGTGGACTCCAGAGAGGACAGAGGGCCTGTGCCCTCTGTGCCTGGGGATGGCCTCCATCCACTTCTTGTGGAAGACAAGTTCTCCTTCTGTGCACACAGAACCTCTCAGCACAGCTGCTCAAATCCCCGAGAGATGCTGCTGTAAATAAAACTGTGGGAAGTTGCTCTGACAACTTACAGGGGCCCCCAAAGCCAAGCTGCTCTCACGCTCCCCTCAATGGCTCCTTTAGCTGTTGACATGAGACGAAGGGTTTGTCTGTGACCAAGTCCTTCTCAATTTTGGTGCCATGACCACAGATAATGCAAGAAAAAACAGTTTCTTTCTAACCTTTGCTTGGACCTGTTGGCTGCCCCCTTTGAAGATGGCTGAGGTGGTCACCTGGCTTAGAGGTTTGCAGCTTCTCCTGGACTGGCAGGCTACTTAGATTTGGGAGGAAGAAAACCCAGGGTATTTATAGTGATGGGCCAGGCCTCGTTCCACCAACTAGGAGGCTGAAGTGGAGTAGACTGTAATGTGTAATGACCTCTGTTTACCTTGGCTGCCAGGGCTGCCCCTGGCCCCACTGAGGGGGCCCGTGGAGTCTGAGAGTCCAGCTCACCCTGGAAGCAGGAGTGAGGGTGTGGGGGTGGCTGTGGCTCAGACAGTTATTTTGGGGATGTGGTTCGTCAATCTTGGGCCCTGTGTTTGGCTTTTTCTCTAATGAAACAGGTGATTAGAGTGTGGGGAGAATAGAAGTGGAAGGCGGACCATTAAGGGTCATCGGAGGGCGGCTGGGGCCCTTCCTAGGTGCATGGAGAACAGATGTTTGAGGCTTGGAAGTCTTGCCGCCCCATAGTTGGTAACTGATATCACAGTCCGGATAACGCAGCCGGCAGCTCACTGTGAGCAGGAAACAGGTCAGTAATTGCCCTGCTTCCTCCTACACAATGTGTTTTCCATGATCTCTCTGGTCTATTACCAGCTCTTTGTGGTTGGACCAAGTATGAATGAAAGAATGCACTTAGAGTTTGATGGATGGGCTGGGACTGATTTCAATTTTGTGATCTGGCCATGTTACTTCTCAGTATCTTTCCCCCCTGGGCCTTTGCTTGACTTCATGTAGGGAGATGATCCAGATTGCTGTGTTTACGTGTTTGCCTCTAAGGTGAACCCTACTGGCTTTGGGGGGCTGAGGGGCTCTCTCTTCTCTCATTGATGTTAATCCCAAGAAATTCTTGGCCTGAGACAATGCCTATGCTTCCCTTCTAGGTTTTTCTGTGGACTCGATGGCCAAATCTGTCTGTTAAGCAGTGTACTATAAGTATTCCTGCTTCTACCTCCCTAGCTTCCTTTTCCAAGGCAGTGGTGTAAAAGCTGGGCCTCTGGGAACGGGAAGGAAAGCCCACTGATGTGTAGCATTTGCTAATTTTCAAGGTGTTAACATTCTCCCCTTGGCTGGTTTCAGTCTACTAATGTGATGTCCACTGGCTTGCAAAACCTCCCCACATTTAACCATCAGCTCTTGAGCTGGTAAAAGCTCATTCCAGGACCCCGCTTTGCTAGGGCCTAGGTTTCTACCTTCTTCTCCCTGTTCTTGACGCTGCAGATAACTTAAAGATTTCAGTGGAGTTGACAGATGATGGTCACTGCACCACAACTGGACCCTTGCGAATGAAAATAACCAACAGTGGGGCGTTGTAATTGTTTTTCTTTTCAAAGCCTCTTCACTGGAATGTAAAGGAAGGCGGCCAGGGTCCTCCAGGGGATCATTTTCTGTTCCTGTTGGCAGTAAGCCTTGACTGAACTTTGTGTTTCCCTGCTAGGGGTGGTTTTTCCTGCAGTTCCTCTCCTCTTTTGATAGGGATACCCAGTGTTAGGTTGACTGCCGGCCCAATTCATGTAAAACCATCACCGGTGCAAGCTGAGGGAAGATGGTGCTAATTCCACAAACAGATCTTTACCACGTGGCTCAGGAACATTTACTTTCATTTGGGAGGTAAGAGGAGCTGCTGGTGGGACTGCCTCTGTGGGATCACCGTGGGCATTTCCGAAGGCACGCCCTTCCCGCTCCTTCCTGCCTCAGATGGGGATGGTGTGCTCAGCTCACCTCAGTGCCACTGCTGGAGGGAACGGGAGATTTCGAGCAGGGGGAGTGGACCCCAACCCATGGGGGTTGGACACTGCCACACCCCCTTGTTCACTGCTGTCTGAGGCTGCTTTCCCGCTGCAGAGAGCAGCAGGGAGGGGGAGTGGTGACAGGGACCTGGGGGCTGCAGAGCTTGGAATATTTTGTGCCTGGCTCTTGACAGACATGTTGCTGACCTGCCTCACAGCAGCCATTCTGCACAGACACGTCATGCCAGGGCTCGTCTGGGGGTCTCTCCTGCCCCAGAGACCTTTTCCCTGCCCAGACTCCCCTCCTCAGAGTCTTCCTTTTTTAGGCACACAGGAGTCCTCCCTTGGCATGAGTGAGGTAAACACGGTTATCTTAGCACATTTCAGTGTATTTGTGGCTCCGTGCAGACATTCCATGTTTTCGTGTGTCCCCCTGGCTAGACGCCTGTGCCCGATTTGAGAAATGTGCAGAGACTCATTTTATGTCTCAGGTATTTGACTTGAGCTCTGTCTTCTCCCCCCCCCTAACTATTGGTTTACTCATTTTCCCATTTCTGTCAGTTTCCCTGGTCATTCTGTAGATAAATACGCTTGTAGGCTGCCTAGGTCAGGTCGGGCTTTTCAGAGTGAAGCCTGGCAGGGGCAGAGCGTAGGAATGGTCCTGCCACACGTGACTGGCTTCGTCTTAAGTTCTTCTGTCAAAGGAATACACCTTTTCATATTTCTGTTGATTTAGTTTATAGTGTTACACCTTTGTATGCTGAGACACTGGTCCCCCTTGCTGAGTCATAGCCGTGTCAAAAAGAAAAGATTATTCAGGGGAAAAAAAAAATCATTCTAAGCAGTTACTTGGAGGGAATTCCAGTGGAGGGAGTGAAGGGAAGAAGTCCCAAGCACAAAGAATTTAGGGAACAGGAAATAAAAACCCCCATAAATTCTTCCTTAAAGCAATATGGAATGTCTTTTTTCCCTGTTCGTCTTATTGGTAATTGTTCTGAGTTCTGGCATGGTATAAGACTCTACCTTCAGTTTTTTTTTTAAGGTTTTATTTATTTATTTGACACAGAGAGAGAGCACAAGCAAGGGGAGAAGCAGAGGGAAAGGGAGAAGCAGGCTCCCTGCTGAGCAGGGGAAGTCCAATACAGGACTCAATCCCAGGACTCCAAGATCATGACCTGAGCCGAGGGCAGTGGCTTAACCAACTGAGCCACCCAGGTGCTCCTACCTTCAGTTTTTAACTATATATGTTAAAGTTGTAATTATGAAATGACAATTCTAAAACTCTTTCCCCCCATATATGATTTTTAAAGTATTATTTTGGAGGCTATAAGGTATGCTTAGACCTTACTACTTAAACACAGATAACATCACTGTGATTTTACATTCAACATGATGTATGCTTCTGCCTTCTTATAAGATGTCCATTCCCTTGATGTGGTCCCCAGGAAGAGAGATAGCTGAGTAGTGTCAGAAGTACAACTCCAGCTTCTCACAGGCATCTCATAGGCATCCCACGGGCATCCCAAGGGTGTCCCATAGGTGTCCCATGGGTGTCCCATGAGTGTCCCATGAAGGCCAGTGAGGCGAATTCAGAGGTGAATTTTTAGCCGAATTGGTGTAGGAGTAGGTCTGAGTATTCCTTTATGATGTGGTTCCTGCCATATGGGATTCTATTCTTCCACTTTTCTAGAGCAGTGTGGCCTGTTAAAAAGGAGAGAAGAGATAGGGGCACCTGGGTGGTGCAGTCAGTTGAGCATCCAACTGTTGCTTTCGGCTCAGGTCATGACCTCAAGGTTGTGAGATTGAGCTCCGTGTCAGGTTCTGCACCTAGCACACAGTCTGCTTGAGCTTCTCTCTCCCTCACCCTCTGCCCCTCTTGCTCATCCTCTCCTAGTCTCAATTAATAAATCTTTAAAAAGAGAAAAGGAGAGAAGTGGCATTTTAGCCCAAAACATGGCTGCAAATTTATTTACACACTCAAGAGAAAGCACAGGGGCAGGTGACATGCCAGAGCCATTATCACAAGGTGGCTTCTCAGCATTTGCAGCCAATAATAGAAGTCGAATTAGTAGCTGTGTCTAATCTTGGCCCATATTTGATTAAAGAATATCATGGAAACTTGGGGAACCTGGTTAGCTCAGTCAGTGGGGTGTGCAAGTCTTGATCTCAAGGTTGTGAGTTCTAGCCCCACGTTGGGTGTAGAGATGACTTACAAATAAAATTGTGAAAAAGTAAAAAGAATATTGCAGAAACTGGATGGCTGATGATGACAGGTGATCAGTGGGTATGAGAGCTCCCCATCTTACTCGTGTTTTTCCTTCTGTTATACCCTGGACTTTTCGTCAGACTATCCTAGCACATCTATTTCTCACTTGAGTGTAAACATCAGGAGGTGAGGGGCTGTAACTTTGTTCATTTTTATCTCTCTTGCATCTGTCACAGGAAAATTCATTAAATGGATGAGCATATTGTATAAGGTGATCCCTCTAAAATGTCACTTTAGAGAGAAGCCTGCTCTGTGCAGGGTCTCCGTGAGACTAATTTGCTAAAAGGAAATCATCTTACAAACCCAAATAAGGTAGGCCTTTTGTTATTTTTAGAGAACCTCCTTGTTATAGGCTTCACATGTCTGCTTTCTGGGAGTCCAAACAGTGAAGAATGCTCTGATTTGCAAACATTTCATCACTGGGTTGCAAATTCAGAGCCTTTCTGGAGGGATCAAACCTACACATTTTCACCATCTGCTGGAGGGTCTGGCTGTTGGGAGATGATAGGCTCGTTCTCAGTGTGATTCTGGCCTGTTGGTGGTTGATCTCAGAGACGGTGCTGGGAAGATCCAGTCCAGAGTTGTCCTGCCTTTCTTGGAGCCAGCTGGGAAGAGTGCCATGACTGGAAGCCTTGGTAATACTAGTAGATCCCATGGCTTGGCAGATGGCTCGGGATAGGAGGGGGTCCGTCTTCAGAGGGGGACCACCTGCAGTAAATCCTTATGCTTTATGGTCACCTTCTCCTGACCTCTGGTGGCATCTAGCTGTCTACTGTGAGCTGAGCGGGCCCAATGTCCTGATGTAGGGGTGGGCCAGGTGGAGCTCCTGTGGTGGTACACATGCGTCTGGCCAGGCTCATGAGATCCCTGGAACGTGGTGTTGTCTCAGACTACCTGCCTGAGCTGGGCATAGGTGGTTGTGATCTTGCAAATCTGTGCTCATCTGTGTCATTAAATTCTCTGAACTCCAACTTCAGGGTGAGCCATTAGAGGTAGCTTTTACCTTCGAGCAGTGATGCTTTTATCAAGGAAGACACTACACATTTGGAAATGGAAGCAGATCTCATGGGTTCTCATGCACCTAATGAGGAAGGTGGGAAGAATGGGATGAGGCCAGGAGGCTGCCTGATGTGGCCAGTTGGAGTGATGAGAGACAGCAGTCTTCTGAGGCTCCTGTGTGACCTCTGGATGTCATCCTGGGGTGGGTCATGGCTCTGCCCTTGAGAAACACACTTCATTTTGAGATTTTCCCTGCTCATACTTTTTAGAATAAAGAGACAAAGTCATTTCCAGACTTCTAGGTTAAGCTTTTAATTTATTCAGAAGCCCGTGGAAGCCTTGCAAGTAGGTCCTGACCATGTGGGTGGGCTTTGGGATGATTTTCATGTTAAATCCTAATAGGTAAGAGTTGATTATAGATCCTTATGAAGATAGGCTTAGTTCTTATCCTTCAGCAAAGATGGGTGTCTGTGCTCTCCAGACACAGGTGAACAGAAGCCATTGGGTTCAGGAGTAGTTCGCTTCCCTTTTCCTTCACTCCCTTCACACATTTCTCCTACCCTGAACCCCAGTGTGCACCTCTGACAACCACCAGTCTGTCCTCTGTATCTGTGAGCTTGGTTTTTTATTTTTATTTTAGATTTAATGAAATCATATGGTATTTGTCTTTCTCCTTCTGACTTTTATCAATCAGCTTAATGTCCTTTGGCTTTGTCAATGTTGTCACTACTGTAGGATTTCCTTCCTTTGTATGGCTGAATAATATTCCATTGTGTGTGTGTGTGTGTGTTTATACCACATTTTCCTTATCTGCCCATCCACTGATGGACACATAAGTTATTTCCATGTCTTGATTATTGTAAATACTGAGGTGAATATGGGTGTGCAGATAGCTCTTTGGAATAATGACTTCATCTCCTTTGAATATATTCCCAAAATTGGAATTGTTGGTAGATCTATTTTTAATTTTTTGGGGAACCTCCATACTGTGTTCCACAGTGGCTACACCAGCTTGCATTCCCAGAAACAGTGCACCAGGGGTCCCTTTTTTTCCATATCCTTGCCAACACTCATTATTTTTTTATCTTTTTGATATTAGCCATTCTGACAGGTATAAAGTGATACCTCATTGTGGTTTTGATTTGCATTTCCCTGATGGTTAATGATGTTGAGCACCTTTTCATGCCTGTTGGCCATCTGTATGTCTTATTTGGAAAAATGTCTATTCAGGTCCTCTGCCCATTTTTTGATTGTTGTTGTTGTTGTTGTTGTTGTTGTTGTTTTGCTATTGAAGTTGCCTGGTTCTTTATATGTTTTGGATAGTCACCTTTTATAGATATATGATTTACATTAAGTGGGTACCCTTTTGTTTTCTTGCTGGTTTTTGTCATCCAGGAGAGGAGCAGTGAGTTCCCTGCCTTTCAGCCTGCCGTGATGCCTCCTAAGATGGACCTGGTGAGAGGCCATTAGGGCTGCAAACCCTTTTCATGGCCTGCTTCCTGATAGAAAGTAGCCTGGAAGGGACAGCTCTGTCTTCCCAGTGTTAAGACCTCATTGAGAATGGTCTTTGCAAGTGTGCTTATGGCTCTCTGCTGTATCTCCATGGCTTCTTACTGACCTCAGTCTTCCTCAGCTCCTTGAGAGAAAGGCAGGGTTTGAGTGTCTGGGAGAAAGGTGGCCCATGGGTTTTTGTAAGGGGACTCACCCTTGGTCAACAAGGGCTGCTCCTCTGATGCCTGGTGACTGAAGCATCATCAAAAGAGGCAGCCTTTTCTGTGGAGCAGTGTTGCTAGGATCTCTACAAATATGCTATCTAATGATACTGAGTTGTAACTTTCTTTGTGGTTAAAAAGCAGCTGTGGACATGAATAGACATTTTTCCAAAGAAGACATACAGATGGCCAACAAACACGAAAAGATGCTCAACATCACTCATCATCAGGGAAATGCCACTCAAAACTACAATGAGACATCACCTCATACCTGTCATAATGGCTAAAATCAACAACACAAGAAACAACAGGTGTTGGTGAGGATGCGGAGAAAGGGAAACCCTCTTGCACTGTTGGTGAGAATGCAAACTGGTACAGTCATTGTGGAAAACAGTATGGAGGTTCCTCAAAAAGTTAAAAATAAAACTACCCTATTATCTAGGAATTGCACTACTAGGTATTTAACCAAAGGATACAAAAATACTAATTCAGAGGGATACATGCCTCCCAATGTAGACAGAACATTATCTACAATAGCCAAATTATGGAAAGAGCCCAGATGTCCATCAATAGATGAATGGATAAAGAAGATGTGGGGTGCGTGTGCGTGTGTGTGTGTGTGTGTGTGTGTGTGTGTGTGTGTAATGGAATATTACTCAGCCTTCAAAAAGAATGAAATCTTGCCCTTTGCTACAATATCGATGGTACTAGAGTGTATTATGCTAAGTGAAATGAGTCAGATAAAGACAAATACCATATGATTTCACTCATGTGTGGAATTTAAGGAACAAAACAAATGAGAAAAGGGTAAAAAAAATGATAGAGACAAACCAAGAAACAGACCCTTTAGCTATAGAGAGCAAACTGGTGGTTACCAAAGGGGAGGTGGGTGGGGGGATGGGTGAAATAGGTGATGGGGATTTAGGAATATACTTGGGATGAGAACTGGTTGATGTGTGGAAGTGTTGAGTGACTGTATCATACACCTGAAACTAATATTGCACTATATGTTAACTAACTGGAATTTAAATAAAAACTTAAAAAAATCAACTATGGGACAATGTTGACCCACCTTCTAGAATTTAACACCATTTTGGGATGTATTTATACTTGCCAGGAGGTAGGTACTTTATTTTTGTTAAATTAATAGAGCCTTCCACTTGTGGTATGAAATTAATTTCTGAGCCTGTAGACATTTCAGGAAGTGCTTTCTTGCTCTATATTATGAGGATGGTGATAGTGATGAAGGTGATGAAGGTGAGGGTCAACACAGCCCAGCTTCCTGAGGAGGAGGATGGTGTTGGTCATAGGGAAAGAGGCCGCAGGGGCGTCTTGTCTATTCTGTGCTAACGTGTTCACGAATCCATTTTCTTTCCTGCTTACTTGAAGGAATCTGGACTGATGTATAAAATTACGTTGTGGTGAACAAACTGACTGTCCTTAGCAAGTAGGGTAGCTCCCTGTAGGGAGCAGAGAACTGGGTAACATGTTTGAGCATAGTAGGATTTCACTGTTTCTGTGACATTATTTAAGTAGCAAAAATAGGTGAATTTCTTTAACTCAGAGACGGGAATGCATTAACTGATAATCACATCCTGTTTACCTGACGAGAGTGGACTTAGGCCTTTATTCTCTTATAGCCCATAGCTGTTATTGCTTTGATAACCATGGCATTTGTCCCAAACCCTTTACCAGAAAGTACAATTGACATGTCTTTGAAAGTTTGCTTAGGTTATAAGGTGTTCTAGAGTGTGATTTGCAGGTGGCCGTGTTATAAGGCAGACAGGACTCAATTTAGAGTAGCTGGAATCCAGGATGGGGCTTGCCACTAACAAGTGTTGTAATTTTACACACACTGTTACTGACTTTTCTGCAGATGAGTGGCGTGATATTTTCTGAGGATTGGTCCTGCTCCAAATCTGAGATTGTTCTTCGTTCATTGAACTGGTATTTGTTGAGCACTAACTATGTGCCAGGCACTGAAGGAAAAATGCTGAAGAGGCCCAGTCTGCTTCCCTCAGGAAGCTGGAATTCAGTTGCTCAGGCAGATTTCCAAGTGGGAAGAGAGACAGCACGTTCTTCCCCTTAGAAGGCTGGCTGGGGTCACCTTCTGCAGTGCAGAGAGGAAAGAGGAGGTGCACGGTGTCCTTGGAATGCAGCCCCTGCCTGCTGTGACTCACAGTAGGCTCAGGGCTCAGAAGCGCCCAGGAGAACAGGATGTGCTCCCCAGGAGCATGAAACCTGGTGGGAGGGAGGTTTTGCAATGGAAATGTGTCCAAGCTTGGGAACAAGGGAGTCTGTACCTTGCCTTGGTTCATCAAAGTCCCACTTTGATGTAACATACCTGCAGTTTGACTTACCTTTTCTTGTGTAATTTACGGAGATTAAACAGCACATCAGATTTTTGTTGGTTGCGTATTTGTCTCATTGAATGTCCTTTTATCTCCTTGTCATATCTGTGTCTTATCTACAGTCTGCTAAGAATTCAGTTTTTGTCATCTTCAAACAAAATGATGCACTTTGCTGTTAGTCACTGTGAAGGTGCAGAGAAAATTAGATGGGTATTGACTTGAAATGCTCCTTCCTACCAAGGATGATTTCCCGAAAGTCTGGTTTTGCTTCTTTCTTTCTGTCTGTCTGTCTTATAAGGATGCTTGGTGCTTGGCTCGCAGGCACCATGAGGCTACCTCTGCCCGTGGTGGGACAGTGAAATGCATGAGAACGTAGAACAGATGGTGCCATTTCCTTCTTGACATCTAGTATCTGTGCAGAACTGCACTGGAGATATTTCCTGTTGGGGAGCGACATCCAGGGCTCTCCAGGCTTGTTTGGTCTGGGCCTCTGGAGGTTCGGTCCCAGTGGCCTCTCAGGCTTAGGTCCCTGCTCTCTACATGGCCCTCTTGGGCTTGCGGGAGCCCTTCCGTGGCCACTCCCAGATTGGATTTCTTGCTCTGCATTGGCATCTCTTTCACGAATCGAAGGCGTTCTATTCATGTTTTATATGGATTCATTTGTGAAAACCTCATTTTGTGTTCCCATAAAATACATGAACGTGCAGAGACCTGAATCATAAATCCTTCCTTTGGTTGTGGTAAAACTGTTTCTTCTCCGTGTGATTCTGAGCTGAGTTGCCCCTGTTTTCCAATCCAAGGCAGTGTCCAGGACTGCGGGCTTCCTGATGGCCTGCTTGGTTGCTTGCTTTGGAGCGAGAAGAAAACTTGATATGCACGGCATTTCCAATGAAATGACCCAGGGGCAAAGCAGGATGGAGAGCGTTTCTCCCCATCAAAGCCATCTGGAATGTGCTGATGAGTAAGCTGGAAATTAGCGCCAAGTGGCAAGACTCGCAGACATCCAAGTTTCTTGAGCACAGCTGCTGAAGCATTGAGTCACTGACCATCTCGTCTGCAGGAAAGACCACTCGGACCACCATCCTCAGCATTGGGCATGCGTGTACCTGAAAAACACCTCTCAGACCTCCCCCGCGTTTAAATAAGTAAACGGTGTGTCAGACCCCTCTGTTCTTTATGCACTAACCTTAACTTCCCTTTTTCCCTGTCTGTGGTGGTCTCCCTTTTTCTGTGGTTATGTTTATAATTTAAAAATATTAAAAAAATATTTATTGCAATATTAAACTTTATCCTCCATGGTGAATGAAAATATATCCTTTAATTGTGTAATTTGCCCCCTCCCTCCTTCCCACTCTCCCTTCCTTCCTGGGTATGTTGTTCTAAATAATGTGAATTACCACCCGTGTTGATGTTTTTAATCAGCTGCTCTGCTTGCTAGAGAGCATGGACAGAGCGGCAGTTGCAGTCTGGGGGGATTGTCCTCTGTGTTGGACTCTTTGTTTTCCTTCCTGTGACTTCAAGTGGGGACATGGCACATGTGCCCAGGTGAAGCTCTGGTGGGAGAGCTGACCACGTGTGGATCGTGGAATGCAGAAGTGGCCTCCCTAGTTTGCTGATCTCAGCACTTAACCTCATGGTGTATATTACAAAGAGGATTGTTTTGGGTGAGGCCAGTATTTCTTTTCCAAAAAGAATATGCAAGTTCAAAGTAATTGCTTGGCTGTGGCTGTAATTGTTATGGCTACTGTGCTTGCCATATTGTAACATTGTGTGTCTCTTTACACAGACAAGACTTCACCAAAATGCCAAAGCCAGTCATCTCTGGGTGGTGGGATTTAAGGGGAATTTTCACTTTCTTCTTTATCCTTTTTTTTTTTTAAGTTTTCATAGGGAACGTATGTAATTCTTTTACTCAGATTAAAGAATTCATAATATTTCAGAGTTTTAGGCTCATTTTCTTCATGGACATTGAATACGGACTGAGTCATAGGTGTTAAAATTATAGAATTGTTGAGTTGGAAAGAACCTTAAAGATTGCCAAGTTCAAAACTTGTAATTCAGATGGGAGGTAGCAGAGCCCATACCTGGGTCTCTCCTTTTTTTTTTTTTTTTAAGGTTTTATTTATTTTTATTTACTTGAGAGAGCAGTGGTGGCGGAGGGAGAGGGCAGAGGGAGAGGGAGAGAATCTTAAGCTCCACTCAGCATGGAACCACACATGGGGCTCAATCTCATGACCCTGAGATTGTGACCTGAGCTGAAACCAAGAGTTGGATGCTTAACCGACTGAGCCAACACAAGTTCTAGCTCTTAGGCTCTTTATTCCTTTTTCTTTTTTTTTTTTTTTAAGATTTTATTTATTTTATTTCACAGAGGGAGAGAGATCACAAGGAGGCAGAGAGGCAGGCAGAGAGAGAGAGGGGGAAGCAGGCTCCCCGCCCAAGCAGGGAGCCCGATGCGGGCCTCGATCCCAGGACCCTGAGGTCATGACCTGAGCCGAAAGCAGAGGCTTTAACCCACTGAGCCACCCAGGCGCCCTCTTTATTCCTTTTTCTCTCTTTCTTTCTCTCTTTCTTTCTTCCCTCCTTCCTTCCTTCTCTCCCTCCCTCCCTCCCTCCTTCCCTACTTCCTTCCTTCCTTCCTTTTGATTTTATTTATTTATTTGAGAGAGAGAGAATGAGAGAGAAAGCATGAGAGGGGGAAGGTCAGAGGGAGAAGCAGACTCCCCACTAAGTAGGGAGCCTGATGCAGGACTCAATCTGGGGTCTCCAGGATCATGACCTGAGCAGAAGGAACTTGCTTAACCAACTGAGGCACCCAGGCGCACCTCTTAGGCCCTTTCAACCACCAACCAAGCCGTCCTTGACCTGGGTGTCTGTTATATGACTATTTCGGGTAGAGGTGGTTATTCTGGTTTGGGATAATTTGGACAAAAGCCATAGTTCCTTATTTCCTTTTCAGTTAAGGCCATACTCACGGATAATATTTAAGACCAGCTCTTGGCAAACTACAGCCCATTGGCCAGCTTCCTGTTTCTAGAAATGAAGGTTATTATTACTGGAACACAGCCATGCCCCCTTGTTTACGCATTGTCTATGGCTGCTTTGGGACTGCCACAGCACTGGTGAGTGGTTGCAGCAAAGACCTCATGGCCTGTGAAGCGGAGAGTGTTTACTCTCCCGACCTTTCAGATCAGATTGTCGATGCCTGTTCAAACTCATAAGATGGTGAATGTTAATAGCAGATTTGCGACAAAGACCATAAATATAAGAATGTCTACTCTTCGGGGTGAACCTGTCCAGGAGAGGACAGAGACCAGTGCCAGCTTGCCTCTGCTGTTTGGGATGATCTCAGTTTCGGCCCCCGCTGACCAAAAAGGCATGAGATGGGGCTGGAAAGCTACTGTTGTCCTTGGGAGTGGATATTAAAGCTCAGCTCTTTTGCTATGTTACTTCATCTGGAATGTTCTCATTAGGAATGTAGAATCTGGTGTGGGCCAACTCTTATGCCCTTTAAAGCAGATGTCAAGTTCAGGCCGTGGGCACTAAGTCCTGGAGACTGGAACCTGCAGTGGAAAATACTGTTTGGGTTTAATTCAGATGAAATATCAGAAGACAGCCAAGCAGAGCAGTCTGGTAGGCTCCTCCTGTAGTGTCCTCACAACTGTTCCCACATGTGCAGTGGCCCCAGGTGCCCCCAGGTTAGGAAGACCAAACACACAGCAGAGCCTCCCAGCCAGAGATGCTGGGGGCCAGGGAGTCCCCCGAGCCATGCCAGTGTTCCCGAAACTGAGTGGACATAGGACAGTTGTGTGTGACAGGCCAGCACGTACAGAGAAAAGGATCAAGTTGTATTGTTTTGGTAGAAGGAGAAAAGGAACCAATATTTGGCTGTGCTTCCTTTGTGCCAGTCAGGATATTTTTGGTATTTGGATATTTGATTTCCAATTTGATATCCAATATATTTAGATATATTTGATATTTTGGATTTTTAAAAAAATTTCTTTCCATGTATTCCTTCACAGACCCTCACTGCAGTTGGTAGCTAACATCTCGGCTTTGTAGCTGGGCTGTGGGTGGGGGTGGGGCTGACACTCAGAAGTGCTGGTGAGGGGCCCAGCCAGGCCTACAGCTCACAACTGCGGTCTTTCTACCACATCACATGGGGCCTGAAACTCCCTTGGTGTGGCCACAGTGTTCATATCCAGAGGGCAGAAGCCTTGACTGGGAATTGTGTATATTTGGTAAAGACTTGAAAGATGAATGTTTAATAAATGCAGTTTTTTAGAAGATAAAATTATTGCAATGAGGGGCTCATGAATTGAGATGGGGGATTTCAGTGGCATCTTCTGAGGCAGGGTTGGGGACTCTGCCTTATCATTGTGGAGAACAACCTTCTGGAGACATGCTCTGAGGACCTGGAGGCCATGTTTCAGGACTGGCAAGAGCACTGGCAAGTTCTGTCTTTCTCTCCGTATATTTTTGGTTGTCCTTTGGGCTTTTTTCAATGGTGATGCCATCTAATAGGGAGATTCCTTCTGGTTGCCTAAAAAATGACGTGTTTGGAAGGTGTTTCTACCTCTTTGAAAAATAATATATTGTGCTGTTGTCTTTGGGCTTCTGTGAGCAGCCTTTCATTGAGTCTGGCAATAGAAACCCATACTGACAGTGTTTTGAGATGGCGCTGAGAAATGCATTCACACCTGCTTGTAGTCCTGGTTGTATTCAATCCTGTTGAAGCCTGGAACCCACTGAAAATCCAGACTGGGAATCTGAATCATCAGCGCCAGAGCCAATGAGAGGTCAGTTTGGTGCCATGGACTGTAGGGCTTCCCTATTGCTTCAACTGGTGCTTGCATTTTTTTTTTAAAGATTTTTAAAATTTTATTTGACAGAGAGAGACACAGGGAGAGAGGGAACACAGGCGGGAGGTGGAGAGGAGGGGCGGGGGGGGGGGCGGGAGCTGGCTTCCTACGGAGCAGGGAGCATGATGCAGGGGTGGATCCCAGGACTCTAGGACCATGACCTGAGCTGAAGACAGACACCAGTGACTGAGCCACCCAGGCGCCCCTGGTGCTTGCATTTTATCAATGCCCCTACCCCCTTCCCCCTATAGGTGCTCTAATCTTTGCAGAGCTTTATCTTGATGAAATATCTGAGGGATCTGTATTTCATCCTTTGTCATGGAAATAAAGAAGATTAGCTTACTGAAAAGTCAATGCTGGTGAAGTTAGACACCCCTGAAAGTAAATACAGATTTCTTCACAGTTGTCTGTCTAAACAGGAAGCATTGTAAATTGGCAGGTGGATTGTACATCTGTCTGGTCTGTTCTTTTGACCAAATGTCAACAGAGAGCAAATAAGGATGAGCTCGTAGCTTCCCTTAACAAAGCTAGTTCTGTGACTATGCTCAAAGAGCAGGAAATCCAAAATCGTATGTTATTGCTTTGGTTCACATGTGAGCTCTGAGGAGAAATATAAGGATCTCCAGAATCCGTAAAAGAGCACAACTGACAAGAGTAATTTTGACCAGTGTGAACTATAGTATTACTAGAAAGGAATCCTGAAGTAGGCAATAATTCACTTTTTACTAACTTCAAGCTGTCATGCCAGTGGATTAGTTTTTTTAACATGCATTTTAGTTTTGCATTTTAGTTATTTATTGGATAAGTGCTGATTTATTTTTCCTGGGAGTCCTTTAAACATTTTATGGTAATACTTTATTTGTCTGGATCACTTACATTGAAGCAAATCAAAAAGTGAGGAGAAAAGACCCACACGGTCCACATGCTACACTATGTGTATGTCCATAAGACACCCTCTGTCTTTGCCTGGGGACTATCTTCTTTTGCTTTTGGAAAAATTCACTTAGTCAACCTGCATTTCCTCGGTGCCTGCTCTTTGCTTGGCACAGTGATAAATATTGAGAATTCAAAGGGTAATAACCAATATACAACCTAGTAGGGGGAAGAACAGACTGTGCAGTAATTATTTTGTAATGCTTGAGTTAAGTGGTAATTATAGAGGTTCATAAAACATATAAAAGTGCAGAGGAGGAAGTCAATTAATTGAAAGGTCATTTCAGAGTGGCTTGGATGGAGGTGTTTTGAGAGAAGACAGATGAATGGCAATGAAAGAGATACTCCAAGTAGAGAGAGCACCATCTGCAAAGGCATGTTGTTTTATTTATTTATTTTTTTGCACATTCCATTTTTAGGAGACCAATAGTTGTTCACAATTTCTGGATCAAAAGGCGTCTAGGTCATGGAAGCGAGAAAGGCAGAAGAGCCTTATTTTATAGATGACAGGACCTTGTTGAATGGCTTTTGGCAGGATGGTGTGCATTTAGTGGAGACAAATCCCCGTGGCTGGAGGGTGAGGATGGAATGTTCCAGGTGGAGCTGGCAGCAAGACATCACTTAGGAGACTTTGTATTCTCTGTGAGACATGCTGGCTTCCACTAAGGTGGTGGACGTGGGAAGAGATGAATGAAGACCTGACCATGGTGTAGTAGAGAGAGCCCTCCCCTGGGGTCAGGTGATCAGGCTTCTCCCCACTTTGTCCCCTGTTTGCCGTGTGACCTGGGGTCAGTGACTTTTCACTGTTCCAAAATCTGAGACCGTAAGTTCTGTTTAGTGGAAAAGGTCACCCATGTAGTGACCTATTTGTCAGTGATGGTGATACTAATCTCAAAGAGAGATCTTTTTCTTAAAGACATGTCCAGCCCTGAGGTCAGGATTAGGGACACTGTTTTCTCATATGCAATAGCCCCTTTGCAGGATTATGAAGCAGTAAGGTTAAATTCCTAGCATAGGGCCAGTGCCTAGAAATGGCCCAGTGAATGGTGGTTTTCTTTCATACCTATAAAGGATACTTGTGGTGGAACCAATGAATGTAACCAAGTAGGTCCTGCCCCCACATGGGTTAATTAAGTATGAAATAGTTTGGGGCAGGGATTTCTTAATTTGGGCCCTCTGGCTCCCAAGAGGGCCCATGAATGGGCTGGGAAGGGGACATAAATGACCCCTTGGCGCCATATGAAAGCTGATGTTATGAGGGACTGGTGGGGCTTTTCTTTTGTGGGGAGTATGGCTGTCGGGTTCCCATGGGGGTGCATGATCCCCAGAAGGTAGAGTCAATAATATGGAGGGATTTGAAGGGATGATCTGGAAGGATGACATGGTGTGTGTGTGTGGTGGGTGGAAGGGAGATGGTTAGATGTCTAAGACTGTGAGGGCCTGCTCTTGTAAAGGAGTCTAAAAACTCTTTAGACAGTTTAGGATAGGAATACTCCAGAGGAAAATTATAGGAGTTCCCTTCCACTTGATCCTCGGGCAGATTTTAGATGTAAGGAATATTGAAGCCTATTTATTAGACAAAGCAATTTGTTTGATTTATTTTGGCTGACTGCCTGATGACTTGTAGGTCAAGAGCAAGTAAGCTTGTTTGTTTAATCCTTCTTCCTCCCTTGAGGTGGGATTTCATTACTAAATTGGAAATTTCTAGGGAGCAGGAGTGTCACTTGATTTGTTTTTCTATTTCCCAAAGCATCTAACTAATCAGAAAGCCAGAAGGCCTAATGACCTTAATCTTTTCTCCTAATGGTTCAAGTATGTTTCTACATTAAGGTGTAAGCAAAACAAACAAATACATCCTAAAACCAGACACTTTCTCTTTCTATCTATAAACTAAATCTGTCCTGTTATACTGCAAGTCTGGCTTTGCTTCAAGTGTGGAGAAGATATGAGACACCATTCTACCAAGGAGAGTATCTTTGTATGGACTTCTTACCTTGCAGACATGTTCTGGAACTGCTTTGGGAACACAGGGGGCACATTTTTATCCTTCTCATTTCTTTAATTTTTAGAACTCTCTTACAGATGTTGTCTATTTAATTTTGAAGGGCCCAAATGAATATATAGTACCTTTCTAGGCCTGCTGTACTCCGAGAGTGTTAGGGAAAGAAGAGTGGGTCCTCTTGGACTTGTCGCTGCCCTGCTGACAGTGGGCCGTGGCTCAGTGGGAGCCTTAGATCATCCGCAGCAGATGCTCTAGGCACATTATGTTTGGATAGTTTACATTCTCTAAGTATATGACTCAGAGATTATTCCCAACATTGCTATGTATTATGTCAACTTTTTGGCCCAAGATTGTTGAACTCACATGGGGCATTTTTCAGAATCAAAAGGGTCCACCGTAGGAGAGCCAGGCAGAGCTAACCGCTTGGCTCTTGGCTTACTTAGATTCTTCTCCTTTCCCTCCCTGGAATTCACTTTGTTAAATTTCTTGTGCTGTTCACTTAGATCTAATTAACATTTGTAATTGGCATGTTGTGTCGTTCTGGAAACTGCTTATTAGATTTCATAGGTGTCTCTGGCAGCACAAAATGTTTAATGAGCAAAATAATTGTGTTACAGTGAAATGAATATGTACATATTCACTGAATTAATAAAAGAGTTAAATGATGACTTCATGGAAACCTCCTGAGAAAGTGGTAATGGACATTCTTTTCAGTGTAAAATATTGAAATTGAGTTTTTGTGTGTGTTTGGAGATTTTGGAGGAAAGAATTGTGCTTTTTCTTTTAGATTATAATAATAATTGTGTGCGTGTGTGTGTGCGCACGCACGTGTGTGCACGCACGCTTAACCAGAATGAAAGTCTGTAAGTAAAATGGGATTCACATCCTTTGACAGAGCCCCAGAAGAATCTAGAATGCCTTGGCAGGTGAAAGTGGGTAGGTTGTACAGTGTCTCTGACCAGGAAACCAGGTATCTCATAGCTCTGTAGAAATCAAGATGATCAAAGTTAGATTCTACCTTCTATTTCATCATGCAGCCCTTTTCCTTCTCTGATTGTAGAAGCGATGGTCAAGGGGTAAGAGGCTGATGTAAAGGAAGGTGGTCAGGAGCTTTCTGGAGTGGCTGAGACCAAGTCTAAACTCTTCCTGTGGTGGATGAAGAAGAAGAAGCCTAGAGGCCATGACTTGCGTGGGGTCATGGTCCCAGGAGCTCTTAACAGCCAGCTCAGGGCCTTCTTGCCTGAACCATACTCTCTCCTACCCTCAAGGCGTTCCTTGCAGGAGGAAAATAGGAGAACCCCCACCCCCCAAAAAAAAATCAGTGAAGAAATAATGAGGACATTAAAGGCAGAGGCTGGATTGTTCTGGTCCAAAGGTATTTTTTAAAGACTCCTTTGGGGATGCCTGGGTGGCTCAGTGGGTTAAAGCCTCTGCGTTTGGCTCAGGTCATGATCTCAGGGTCCTGGGATTGAGTGCGCACATCAGGCTCCCTGCTCAGCGGGGAGCCTGCTTTCTCCTCTCTTTCTGTCTGCCTCTCTGCCTACTTGTAATCTCTCTCTCTGTCAAATAAATAAATAAATAAATCTTAAAAAAAAATAAAGACTCCTTTGGTTGCAAGAGAGAGACTCATTCAAATCTCTCAAGTGGTGGAGGCTTATTGTAAGATCTCCCCTACATGGGGACCCTGGCCACAGCTGAACATTGGACCTCCGAAGGGGTGGAACCATAGAGGAACTGTCTGAGGGGGCAACTGTCTGTTCTTCCAGTCCCATGCCTGGGCTGTTCCCCATCTGCCATCTTCCCTCTCTACGTCTTCTATCACTGACCACTTCCCACCTCTGTTCTGTTTCTGTTTCCTTCCCTTCCTTCTCACGATCTCTGCTTCTCTCTGCCTCCAGACACCATCTGATTTGGCAGATGGTGTCTGTGGCTCTCCTTGTCCTGTTTCCTGATTCCCATTCCCAAAAGAGACCATCACATTGGCCCTGGAATAGTTTCACAACAGTCTTGAGTAGGCCATTAGCCAGCTGATGAGCTGGCCCCTCTGGGGTCAGGTGACTTTCCCCTTCCAGTCAGCTGACAAGGCTGTCTGTCACGTGGGCCTCGGAGGCTGAGTCCAGGGAAGGCTCACCGGGAAGGGACTGCCAGGCACATGGTGAGAACATGTATAGGCTGCAGTAGTTTTACTCTGAACAGATTTCTCAGGTTGACAAAGTTCTCAGCTTACTTATCCCCCATTTGTCCCTTTTTGACAAGGTGCCCCTCTGATGGGCTGGCCTGCTCAATTGGACACTCTGTGGATATAGGCAGGCGGAGGAAGTGAGAAGGAGGAGTGCAGTGGTTCAGCCCTTCCAGCTCATCTGTTTTTAATGTTGGACTTCTGTGTCAGATTTTTTCAAATCAACTTGTTATTTTGGAATAATTTTAAGTTTATGGAAAAGTTGAAAAAACAGTACAGAGAATTCCTGAATATCAATCACCCAGTCCCCCCTAACGTTAACATCTTACATTACCCTGGCACATTTGTCAAAACTAAGAAATTAACATGGATGCATTGCTATTAACTAAATTACAGACTTTATTCAGATTTCACCAGTTTTCCACTCATGTGATTTTTCTGTCCCAGGATCCAACCCAGAACAACCTGTTGCAGTTAGCTATGTAAAATTTTGTGTGAAGAAAGGACTCAACTGTGAAACACATGCACACACACCTGTGCACATACCACCACCACTAGCATAAGAACCGAGAAGCCTGTAGTCCCTTTCTCCTCCAGTCTGACTCATACTGCATACTTTCACCAGATTCTTCTTCATTGAACCCACTTTTATTTCCTTCCTTTCTGCCTTAAGAACCTACAGTAGATGCCTATTGTGAGGCACATCAAGTCCAAACTCCCCATCAGGCACTTGGGCCTCCCACGCTTTGGTCCATAGGCTCCCTCAGGCCTCTGTCCTCTCCAGCTGGGTGATTCCACCCCCTCCCCTCCCTGCCTTTCTTTTTGCTGTTGATTTCCTTGCATCTGTGAGCATGCTTCCTGCATGTCAATTTCTGAAGACCATTTCTCCATGACACACCTTTGGCTGATGTCTGGGAAGATATTAAACTTACACTGTTAGTATATTCTCTGTTTTTCCTTTTTGATCTTAGTGGAACCATACTGCCACATCTGTAAGGGAATCAAGTGGGCCTCCCCAGGCCCCCTTGCTTGGCAGGGATGGAAATCCTGCCAAGTTCAGTGATGTTCCCTTCTTGCTCAGGAGGAAGCAGATCCTGATTTTGGATTCAAAAGAATTCTCCATGTGATAAACATGTATATGCTGCAACGAGAATAATGTTTAAAAATAATGCTAAGCCTGTTGAAGCCTGAAGAAGTTGCATGCAGTTGTTTACATAATCTTCATCTCACATAGCCAGGTGTCCCTCCTGGTTGTGCCTGGGACATGGAAGGCACTTGGACGTTGCACACAAATATTTGTTGAATGGACCAGGGAGTAAGGGGATGAGTGAATGGGTAAATGATGGCTCCAGTTAAATTCTAATGCCTTATGGCTAGCTTGCCGATATATCTTTTGAGTCATCTATCATACTTATCTTAATATAAAGTGAGTCTCAATTTAAATGAGGTCATGTTTTTTCTGTATGAAAATTAAAGTGAGCATCAGGCCAACTTGGACATTTTAATTTCTGGGAATGTAAATGGAATACTCACTTCTAATATTTGGTTTATTTAATTATACATACTAAAAATGCACATAATTTTATTACTTTTAAAATATTCTATCATCCTCATGTTTTAGAAAATAACTCAGGATTTTCCCATGAATTTTTGCCATTGGTGGTTTTGTTATGGCAGATGCCCTCTTTGGGTGTCCTAACTGGTTTCAGTGCATGTCATCCTTAAACAGGACTGAGTTTGGGACACATTTTCTTTTCTTTTCTTTTTTTCAAATGAATTTTTTCATTTATTTATAAAATTGCTCTGTATGGAGCCTCTGTGAAGTTTGAAAAACAAAACAGAACAAAATGATAGTAGGATACAGAGGGGGTAAAGACCATCACTGATAAAAAACTTCTCATTCCATCTGCTCTCAGACTTCTGGCTGATCCTTGCATTGTGGCTCTTATAACAGGGTGGTACTTTGCAAAGGCTTGAGACTCTTCAGTCTAGTGTTCTAGATCAGTGCTACCCAAAAGAAATCCAATGTAAGCCACAAATGCGATGCATATAATTTTAAATTTGCTAGTAACATAAAAAAAGCAAAAAGAAACAGATGAAATTAATTTTAATAACGTATCTTACTTAACCCAGTATATCTAAACTTTTCTCATTTTGGCATATAATGAACATAAAAATTATTATTATTATTATTTTTTAAATTTTATTTTTTTTTAATTTTATTTTTATTCTTTGCCCAAGGGGTACAGGTCTGTGAATCATCAGGCTTACATCTTTCACAGCATTCACCAAAGCACAAACCCTCCCCAATGTCCATAACCCATCCACCCTATCCCTACCCTCCCACCCCCCAGTAACCCTCAGTTTGTTTTGTGAGATTAGGAGTCTCTTATGGTTTGTCTCCTTCCCCATCCCATCTTGTTTCATTATTTTTCCCTCCCTACCCCCCACAACCCCCCACCCTGCCCCTCAAGTTCCTCATATCAGAGAGATCATATGATAATTGTCTTTCTCTGATTGACTTATTTCGCTCAGCATAATACCCTCCAGTTCCATCCATGTCGTTGCGAATGGCAAGATTTCGTTTCTTTTGATAGCTGCATAATATTCCATTGTATATATATACCACATCTTCTTTATCCATTCATCTGTTGATGGACATCTAGGTTCTTTCCATAGTTTGGCTATTGTGGACATTGCTGCTATAAACATTCGGGTGCACGTGCCCCTGAGGATCACTACCTTTGTGTCTTTAGGATAAATACCCAGTAGTGCGATTGCTGGGTCGTAGGGTAGCTCCATTTTCAACTTTTTGAGGAATCTCCATACTGTTTTCCAGAGTGGCTGCACCAGTTTGCATTCCCACCAACAGTGTAGGAGGGTTCCCCTTTCTCCGCAACCTTGCCAACATCTGTTATTCCCTGACTTGTTGATTTTAGCCATTCTGACTGGTGTAAGGTGGTATCTCGCTGTGGTTTTAATTTGTATTTCTCTGATGCCGAGTGATGTTGAGCACTTTCTCATGTGTCTGTTGGCCATTTGGATGTCTTCTTTGGAGAAATGTCTGTTCATGTCTTCTGCCCATTTCTTGACTGGGTTATTTGTTTTATGGGTGTTGAGTTTGAGAAGCTCTTTATAGATTTTGGATACTAGCCCTTTATCTGATATGTCATTTGCAAATATCTTCTCCCATTCTGTCAGTTGTCTTTTGGTTTTGTTGACTGTTTCCTTTGCTGTGCAAAAGCTTTTAATCTTGATGAAGTCCCAATAGTTCATTTTTGCCCTTGCTTCCCTTGCCTTTGGTGAGGTTCCTAGGAAGAAGTTGCTGCGGTTGAGGTCGAAGAGGTTGCTGCCTGTGTTCTCCTCGAGGATTTTGATGGATTCCTTTCTCACATTGAGGTCTTTTATCCATTTTGAGTCTATTTTTGTGTGTGGTGTCAGGAAATGATCCAGTTTCATTTTTCTGCATGTGGCTGACCAGTTTTCCCAACACCATTTGTTGAAGAGACTGTCTTTTTCCCACTGGACATTCTTTCCTGCTTTGTCGAAGATTAGTTGACCATAGAGTTGAGGGTCCATTTTTGGGTTCTCTATTCTGTTCCACTGGTCTATGTGTCTGTTTTTGTGCCAGTACCATACTGTCTTGATGATGACGGCTTTGTAATAGAGCTTGAAATCTGGAATTGTGATGCCGCCAACTTTGCTTTTTTTTTTCAACATTCCTTTGGCTATTCGGGGTCTTTTCTGGTTCCATATAAATTTTAGGATTATTTGTTCCATTTCTTTGAAGTAAATTGCTGGTATTTTGATGGGGATTGCATTAAATGTGTAGATTGCTCTAGGTAGCATAGACATTTTCACAATATTTATTCTACCCATCCATGAGCATGGAATGTTTTTCCACTTCTTTGTGTCTTCCTCAATTTCTTTCATGAGTACTTTATAGTTTTCTGAATACAGATTCTTTGCCTCTTTGGTTAGGTTTATTCCTAGGTATCTTATGGTTTTGGGTGCAATTGTAAATGGGATTGACTCTTTAATTTCTCTTTCTTCTGTTTTGTTGTTGGTATATAGAAATGCAACTGATTTCTGTGCATTGATTTTATATCCTGACACTTGACTGAATTCCTGTATGAGTGCTAGCAGTTTTGGAGTGGAGTCCTTTGGGTTTTCCACATAAAGTATCATATCATCTGCAAAGAGTGAGAGTTTGACCTCTTCCTTGCCGATTTGGATGCCTTTTATTTCTTTTTGTTGTCTGATTGCTGAGGCTAGGACTTCTAGTACTATGTTGAATAGCAGTGGTGATAGTGGACAGCCTTGCCGTGTTCCTGACTTTAGGGGAAAAGCTCTCAGTTTTTCTCCATTGAGAATGATATTCGCTGTGGGTTTTTCGTAGATGGCTTTGATGATATTGAGGTATGTACCCTCTATGCCTACACTATGAAGAGTTTTGATTAAGAAAGGGTGCTGTACTTTGTCAAATGCTTTTTCAGCATCTATTGAGAGGATCATATGGTTCTTGTTCTTTCTTTTATTAATGTCTTGTATCACATTGATTGATTTGCGAATGTTAAACCAACCTTGCATCCCAGGAATAAATCCCACTTGGTCGTGGTGAATAATCCTTTTTATGTGCTGCTGGATCCTATTGGCTAGTATTTTGTTGAGGATTTTTGCATCCGTATTCATCAAAGATATTGGTCTGTAATTCTCCTTCTTGATGGGGTCTTTGCCTGGTTTGGGGATCAAGGTAATGCTGGCCTCATAAAAGGAGTTTGGAAGTTTTCCTTCCAATTCTATTTTTTGGAACAGTTTCAGGAGAATAGGTATTAATTCTTCTTTAAATGTTTGGTAGAATTCCCCTGGGAAGCCGTCTGGCCCTGGGCTCTTGTTCGTTGGGAGATTTTTGATGACTGCTTCAATCTCCTTACTGGTGATGGGTCTATTCAGGTCTTCAGTTTCTTCCTGGTTCAGTTTTGGTAGTTTATATTTCTCTAAGAATGCATCCATTTCTTCCAGATTGTCAAATTTGCTGGTGTAGAGTTGCTCATAATATGTTCTTAGAATTGTTTGTATTTCTTTGGTGTTGGTTGTGATCTCTCCTCTTTCATTCATGATTTTATTAATTTGAGTCCTTTCTCTTTTCTTTTGGATAAGTCTGGCCAGGGGTTTATCAATCTTATTAATTCTTTCAAAGAACCAGCTCCTAGTTTCATTGATTTGTTCCACTGTTCTTTTGGTTTCTATTTCATTGATTTCTGCTCTGATCTTTATGATTTCTCTTCTCCTGTTGGGTGTAGGCTTTCTTTGCTGTTCTTTCTCTAGCTTTTGTAGGTGTAGAGTTAGGTTGTGTACTTGAGACCTTTCTTGTTTCTTGAGAAAGGCTTGTATTGCTATATACTTTCCTCTTAGGACTGCTTTTGCTGTATCCCAAAGATTTTGAACAGTTGTGTTTTCATTTTCATTTGTTTCCATGAATTTTTTTAATTCTTCTTTAATTTCCTGGTTGACCCATTCATTCTTGAGTAGGGTGTTCTTCAGCCTCCATGTATTTGAGGTCTTTCCAACTTTCCTTTTGTGGTTGAGTTCTAGTTTCAGAGCATTATGGTCTGAAAATATGCAGGGAATGATCCCAATCTTTTGGTACCTGTTGAGACCTGATTTGTGACCCAGAATATGGTCTATTCTGGAGAATGTTCCATGTGCACTGGAGAAGAATGTGTATTCTGTTGTTTTGGGATGGAATGTTCTGAATATATCTGTGATGTCCAACTGGTCCAGGGTGTCATTTAAAGCCTTTATTTCCTTGTTGATCTTTTGCTTTGATGATCTGTCCATTTCAGTAAGGGGGGTGTTCAAGTCCCCTACTAATATTGTATTCTTGTCAATGTGTTTCTTTGATTTTGTTATTAATTGGTTTATATAATTGGCTGCTCCCATGTTAGGGGCATAGATATTTATGATTGTTAGATCTTCTTGTTGGACAGATCCTTTTAGTATGATATAGTGTCCTTCTTCATCTCTTATGATATTCTTTGCCTTAAAGTCTAGTTTATCTGATATAAGGATTGCCACTCCAGCTTTCTTTTGCTGTCCATTGGCATGGTAAATTGTTTTCCATCCCCTCACTTTAAATCTGGAGGTGTCTTTGCGTGTAAGATGAGTTTCTTGTAGACAGCATATCGATGGGTCTTGTTTTTTTATCCATTCTGATACCCTGTGTCTTTTAGTTGGGGCATTTAGTCCATTTACATTCAGAGTAACTATTGAGAGATATACATTTAGAGCCATTGTATTGCCTGTAAGGTGACTGTTACTGTATATTGTGTTTCTTCCTTTCTGGTCTATGTTTCTTTTAGGTTCTCTTTGCTTAGAGGACCCCTTTCAATATTTCCTGTAGGGCTGGCTTGGTGTTTGCAAATTCCTTGAGTTTTTGTTTGTCCTGGAAGATTTTTATCTCTCCTTCTATTTTCAGTGAGAGCCTAGCTGGATATAGTATTCTTGGCTGCAGATTTTTCTCATTTAGTGCTCTGAATACATCATGCCAGCTCTTTCTGGCCTGCCAGGTCTCTGTGGATAGGTCTGCTGACAATCTAATATTTCTACCATTGTATGTTATAGACCTCTTGTCCCGAGCTGCTTTCAGGATTTTCTCTTTGTCACTAAGACTTGTAAGTTTTACTATTAGATGACGGGGTGTGGACCTATTTTTATTAATTTGGGGGGGGTTCTCTGTGCCTCCTGGATTTTGATGCTTGTTCCCTTTGCCAGATTAGGGAAATTCTGTATTAAGATCTGCTCCAATATACCTTCTGGCCCTCTCTCAATCTCGTCCTCTTCTGGGATCCCAATTATTCTAATATTGTTTCGTCTTATGGCATCACTTATCTCTCGAATTCTCTCCTCATGGTCCAGTAGTTGTTTGTCTCTCTTTTCATCCTCTTCTTTTTTCTCTGACATTTTGTCTTCTAAATCACTAATTCTATCTTCTGCTTCATTTATCCTATCAGTAAGAGCCTCCATTTTCAATTGCACCTCATTAATAGCTTTTTTGATTTCAGCTTGGTTAGATTTTTGTTCTTTTATTTCTCCAGAAAGGTTTTTTATTTCTTTAGAGACAGCATCTCTATTTTCTTCCTTTTTTTTTTCAAGCCCAGCTAGCACCTTAAGAATCATCATTCTGAACTCTAGTTCTGTCATATCACTAATGTCCGCATTGATTAGGTCCCTAGCCATCATTACTGGCTCTTGTTCTTTTTTTGTGTGTTGATTTTTTCCACCTTGTCATTTCATGCAATTAAGAATAGATGGATGAGAGACCCAAATACTAAAGGGTAGCAATTACCCCAGAGAAATATGCACTACCCTACTCAGAAGAGGCCTGGAACTGGGGAGATAAGAAAGAGGGGCAAAAAAAGAAACCAAAAAAAACCAAAATCATACAAAAAAAATGAATAAAACAAAATCCTATATCTATATTATCTATTTTTGTTTGTATATCTATGCCTGTCTATGACTCTATCTCTATCTCTATCTATCTATCTATATCTATTAGATTGGTGAATTGAACAGACCCTATAAGTATCCAAAAAATAAGGTTAAAAACAATGAAGGGATAAAATATGATTATAACAATGAAAATTTAAAAAAGAATAAAAAGTGTTGATAAGATATAAGAGTTAAGAACGTTAAAATAGGAAAAGAGAAAAATTTTAAAAGAAAAAAGTAAGAAAAAATTCAAAGAAAAAAATTCAATGAATTTATCTTTGAACGCCTGAAGAATCATGGGGAAAAAGCCATGAATTCTCTGTGTTGCTTTTCCATAGCTCTGGAGTTCCACAATGCTCAGCAATCTTGAACGTGACTTTGACTGGATGGTCTTTTTTTCCCTTGGTCTTCTGGGGGAGGGTCCTGTTGCTGTGATTCTCAAGTGTCTCTGCCCGAGGCGGATTCCCTCCGCCCTCGCCAGGGGCCAGGCTAAGTAAGCAGCTCGGGTTAGCTCTCGGGAGCTTTTGTTCCCTGAACGCTTTCCGTACCTCGTTGGAGGACGGGACTGAAAATGGCGGCTCCCAGTCTCCAACCCAGAGGAGCCGAGAGCCTGGGGCCTCAGTCCTCAGTGCGCCTCAGAGAAAAGCAGTCCCTCCCATCTCCTGGTCTCCGGCTGCTCTCCGAGCTCACCCGGCCTGTGACCAAGTGTCTCTATCTTTGGCGCGGCCCCGTTTAGAATCTCCGAACCCGGCAGATTCCTGTAGTCACTCCTGCGCCGCTCCTCCCGGAGGAGGAAGGAGGGGGTCTCTCTGGGTCTGCCGCCCGTGGGGTCCCCATTCACAGATCAATGGCCCGGCTGTGCTTCAGATCTCAGCCCAAGGTAACCCCGAGATGAGAGATGCCTCAGCTCAGCTCCGTCTCTCCCGCCGGCTTCTCTCTGAGACCTAGGAGCTCGGTCACGCTCAGACACCCCTGGTGTTTTTGTGTCCCCGTGGGTCCTGAAACCACACTGTCCCTGCAGGGGTTCCACCCCCCGCTTGGTGTCTGGGGCGATGTCCCTCAGTGGAGCCGACTTCTAACAGTTCCGAGTCTGTGCTCCGCTGCTCGCTCCCTTGCCGGCAGCCAGCCCCTCCCCCCGGGGTTTATCTTCCCGTCGGCTCAGATTCACTTCTCCGCACAGCCTACCTTCCAGAAAGTGGTCGATTTTCTGTTCCTAGAATTGCTGTTCTTCTTTTCTTCAATCTAAGGTAGAATTTGTAGGTGTTCAGAATAGTTTGATAGCTCTCTGGGTGAATTCCTGGGACCCGATGATAATTGGTCTCTTACTCCTCCGCTATCTTGCCGGTCCTATGAACATAAAAATTATTAATGTGGTATTTTGCATTCCTTTTTCGAATTAGTCTTCAAGGTGTGAGCTCTATTTTACCCTTACTTCACATCTCAGTTCAGATAGTCCCATTTCATGTGTGCAGTAGCCAACGTGGCTGATGTCTCTGTTGGACAGTGCAGCTCTAGATTTCGCTGAGGGGGAGTTTGGGGTTTAGGAAGACCTGGGTTTGACTGCCTGTACCATCACTTACTTCCTGTGTGGCCTTGGAACAAATTACTATCCTACAGAGCTGTCATGGGCCTTCAATGAGATGAGTTATCTGAAAGCACTTCTCTCAGCATCTGGCCCATAGTAGGTGTCAGTATGGAGGTGCATGGTGGGGCGGGAGAAGAGCAGAGGGATTAGCAGCAAGAAAAGCTGGGTCAATGTCCTGACTTCAGGAAGAATTGAGCACGATGCAAAGACTTGTTGGTTGGGGAGAGGCTGGGATGCTGAACTGGTGAGCAGAGACACCGCATGACCCTCACATCCTGCATACCATATTTGAACTCCTTGTACCTCACACAGGAATCCTTCTTACATCGTCCGCTCAATTCAGGACATACTCGCTAATCATTTTTATCCTGGGTGACAATGACTGATTCACCCAACCCTGGAATAGTTCACTGCTTCTTCCTTTTTTTTAAAGTGATCCTTAAAGGATTGTTTACAATATCAACCAGCACTTGGAATGTGGACCATTCTTTTCAGGTTCATTACTGGCTCTGTGTTAACTTTGTCCCTTGTACCACGATTCTCAAAAAGCACTTCCTGAGACCACTGTTAACTGAGTTCATCTCAGGCCTGTATGTTTCCTCCAAGTACTTCTTTGGTGTTGCTAACAAAGTCGATGGTAGAGTTCTTTCCACTGTGAGAGTCTGAGCGGGAAGCTCAGGAGTGGGCGTCTCCTCACTTGCTGCTTGGTGATTTTGGAAACACAGCTTTGCCTTGTATGTAGGCACATGTGGTACAGTTCGACACGCACACATTAAGGATGAGGAAACTGGCACCTGGAGAAGTTTGAAGGGCCTTTTGAAGGCTGTGCCTTTTGTGTGTAAACCAACAAAGAACATTTGAGTTCCACACTAGCTCTTCCCAATTTAGTCTTACCTTTTTTACTTTCTTTGTGGAAGAACCTAGAAATTAACATCTTCCTCTCCTGCCTGTCTGCTCACTCATTTTCCTTGTCAAAATGCACACTTTACCCTTCAAAACAAAAACAAAACCTATGCAACCTCCCAGTACATTTCTGCATAGAGTATTTGATCCTCACAAGCTCTGTCAGGTCAGAAATAATTTATCCACTTTACAGATAAGGAGGTAAGACCCAGGGGCACCTGGGTGGCTCAGTTGTTAAGCGTCTGCCTTTGGCTCAGGCTATGATCCCAGGGTCCTGGGATCGTGCCCCACATCAGGCTCCCTGCTCAGTGGGAAGCCTGCTTCTCCCTCTCCCACTCCCCCTGCTTGTGTTTCCTCTCTCGCTGTGTCTCTCTCTGTCAAAGAAATAAAATCTTTAAAAAAAAAAAGTACGTAAGACCCAGAGAGGTTAAATTACCCATCTGAGGTCATAGTACTAATAATGCTAAGAAGGAGCGGAGCCAGGGGCCCATACCAGGTCACTGCTGTCCCATGTAGGCTCTGGAATCTCAGGCCTGACTTACTAGCTGTAGTTGAGCTCCTCAGTGTTTTGGAAGCTCCGTTTTTCTCAGATAAAGACTGGAGATGTAACAGTCTTTAGTGGGGTTAAATGGCATGATGTGCGTCGAGCCTGGGGTGCTGCCCTGCATGCCACAGTGTCTCCCTGGGTGTGGTGTGTGTATTTGGGGCTGCGTGGTGGTGTCCTGTACTTCTCAAGCACCTTCTCATGCTCTGTCTGCTGCTGGGCCTGCCGCAGCTGGCGCCTGGCTGTGGGGGTTGGGTAGATCTGGATCTCTTTCTAGCGGGGTCTGAAGTTCTGCTCTCTCCCTTGGGAGTTCTGTGAGACTCTTGGATTGGCCTAACCATTGTTAAACTCTCCCCCCCCAATACCCCTCTCTTTGAATGAGCAGGTTCATATCCCTGTTCATAAAAATAGAGATATTTTGTGCAGAGGCCTGTAGTTCGCTTGCATGATGAAGCACAGAAAGGCAGTTTTTTTGAGGGATGAAGACAGACATAGCTGGTACACCTTTGTCCCTAGCAGTGGGCTCCTTGGGTGGGGTGCTGGTCTCCCACCTGCCCTGTCCCAGGGCTCACTCCCTGTCCAGCCTGGGCTGAGGTTGGAAGTGGGAGCTCTAAACTGTGGCTCAGCCTCAGGGTCCCTCCCTCCCAGGTTGTTTGGTCACCTCCACCCCCTCCTGGGGTGCTCCGGTGCCTTCACAAGCTTCCCTAGAGAGAGTGAGCGAGCTCCTAAACCCACATCCTACACTAGGCTGGGTCCCCCGCCTTGCCGCCTGGAGGGAACACCTTCTTGTCCTTCTCCCACTGAGTATATGGGGGTTTTTCCGCAGCAGGGATCCCTGGTTGGGTTTGCTGAGTTTGGAAGGTCAAGAACTTGTCTGCCACGCACAATGAGGTAGTCAAGTGGCTGTCTGGAACATGGGCAGAAGTCCATGTTCATCACTGAGGCAGGTGCCAGGGAGAGTAGCTTCCTCAAACAACAGAGAGCCCCCAAACAATGTTTACAGTTGCCACTATTTCCATGAGGAAAGCATGAAGAAAATTGTGGGTGCCTCTGAATAATATGTTGTCCCCATGTTGTGGCTGCACCAGCCTGTGGTTAAAATATGGGACCCCCATCTCCGGTGTTTGTGTTCTTCCATTTCCTTCATTTGGGTCTGAGTTATGCCATCAAGACATCAAGATAATAAAATGTGAGCAGAGTAGAATGTATGCATCAGGAGACCCTTGGGATTGCATCTGGAATGTTTTTTTCTGATTGCTGAAAGTTCTCCGGTCGGGACTTGAAGGGTGATTATTTTTCTGTATATTGACCAGAATAATTTGACAGGGACATGCTGCAGGTAAACGGTTCCTTCTGAATCGATGTGAATAAAATCCCTTGTAAGACGAGTTCAGTGTGTGTGCATTTTTTTTAAACAATAAAAGATTAGATTGTTAGAGCTTCAGAGAAGAGTGAAGACAGCTGTGTTTGTTTTCTTCGGGAACTTAAAAAAAAATCTTGTTTTAAATCCTTAATCTGAAGAGGCAAATGCATGTAACAAAATAAAGGGAGGACATCACATTTACTGGAGGACAGGACATGTTGCGCAGCGCAGACATCGTGAGGAGTGGGGGGCGCAATCCCTGGGCTCTTTGGGCCAGAGTTGGTTTTCCTGCACCCTGGGGATGGAGAGGAAGCCCAAGCCAGGCCCTGCCCGGGACAGTCGAGGACACTCCTAGTTCACGTTAGTTCACCAGGCACCCAGCGAGGTGGAGAAGTGATGTTCTGGACAGGAAGTGGGAACTTAATACATTTTACACAAACAAAACCCATCCAGGATTTTATATTGTGATTTTAGCTGATTAAATTGGCACATTAATGCTGTTATAATTAACCTTCTGTACTACAGTAGACGGAATGGGGAGACCGTGTCTCCTCCTTGAAGGCATTCTTATGCTCCTGGAAGCGGCCAAGTCACTCATTACTGTAGACTTGCTCTGTTGTTCTGCTGTTAGTCATTGTTCCCCTGGTTCTGTTAGGGCTGGCTCCGTGCCCCCCTGGCCGGCCAGTGGTGACCTGGCCTTGGCTGTCGTGAGCACATTTCAGTGCCATTCTTGGTGTGGTTTCTAGCCCCTTAGTCCCTGGGTTGTCTGTTTTGTACACTTAATCCAGTGTCGTCACCTGTGTTTTGTATTCCCAGAGCGATTTTGATTTCAGAAGAGGGAAGGCATTGTCTCTGCATCCTTGGCATGTGCCTTTCAGTAATTTTCCTAGTGGTCGAAAATGTCATTACTGAGACTTACAGTTTTGCCTTGTTGGGACAAAGATGATGCAACCAAGTGCTACTGCTGCCTTAGTGTTTGCATAGATTAATTCACACAGTCCCCACTGCAGTCCTAGAGGGAGGGACTGCCATCACCTCCACCCCACAGATGAGGAGTGTGTGGCACAGAGAGGTTGAGTAACTTAGGTGAGGTCACACAGCACTAAGAAGTAGAGCCAGGATTTGAACGCGGGGAGTGAGGTGTTATAGTGTATGCTCTCTGCCATCAAATGAATTTGCTAGTCTGTTTGATGTAAGTGCAAATTATATGTGAAATAAGAGTACCTCGGGCCAGTCACTCAGATGGAGTTAGAAACTCATTTGTGTTTAACATTTCCAACAACTGCTGAAACAAATACCTCCTTGCCACCAAATAAAGAAAAAGTTAATGTTGAATGGGGTTTTAGATTGGGATAGAGAATCCTGTGATGTCAGAGTGGGAGATCTGTCTTATTAGCTCTTCCCCAAGAACAGAACCTACCCTATGATGTTGAGATGAGCACTTTCCTGACTGCTCATTTGTAAGGCTATGGGAGGCTGTGGGAGAGAAAGGCCCCTGTCCAAGATTGCTTGCATTATAGTCAACCTACTAATTTAGCATCTGTCTTGGTTTGCCAACCATTGGGCTAGAGTTTAGTTTTATTTCTAGTAAATGTGTGATTCCATGGGTCTACTTATTTTATAACATAAAAGAATGTTAGAGCTGGACGGGAGCCCAGAGGCCGCTGACCTGCCGCCCCTGTTTATGGACTTGGCAGGTTTGTGTGGCTCCCACAGACTGAGCCGGGCCCAGCCCTGGCATCCTGCTGCCTGGAAGCACTGGCCCGGCCTGTTGGATTGGTGAGCACTGTTTACTGAGCACCTCGGCTGTACTCTATGGTGGGCTTCAGAGCTGCACGATCAAGAGGGCAGATAGGACCCCAGTCCCCTCAGTGTCGTTAGTCCCTTCTTTGTCGTTAGGGCAAAGTATTCCCAAAGGTGTCAGTTTACCTTTTATCTGAGAGGTTGAGTTGTACAAATTGACTTAAAATTCCAGTGATTGCTCGATTAAACAAGTTCACTGTGCTGATTTAACTCACTGAGCGGCCTCTATTTAGTCTGAGACAGTGAAGTGTTTGGTTCTAGACTTTTGGAAATTGACATTGTGTAGAGAAACCCAACATGGTACTTGAGGCTACATACATGTAAGCATATATGTGGATATGTGCCCACTGCAGCACGGGTGCAACATGGGGGACTCCCTCCACTCATTTCACCCCCGTGAGGGCAGGGAGGGGTCTCTGCTTACCAGCCACATACTCCCTGCTGGACCCTTTGAGCTCTGATGAATGGGAGAACAATATGTGATTTACACTAGTGGAGGGAACTCCTAAGACCCAGACCTGTTCCCTGGGCCCAGAAAGACTTCCCCACTGCCAGCATCACAGTCTTCACCTGCCACCAGCTGATGTCTGTGCCCTTCTTCCTGTAAGATCTGGAAGCAGAGAAGAAAAACTATCTGATCTGGAATATGGCTAAGACACACCAAGGGCCACACTGTCTACACATCAGGGCTGGACAGTGTGTGAAGCTTTGCCTGGGACTTCTGCTCTCCGTGGACTTGGCTCATTATCCAGATGAAAGACCAAGTCCAGAGGAACAGCAGACCCAGCACCACGGCTGCATGGGGAAAGGAGAGTCAGACACGTTTGTGCGGTGAGAAGGAAGTCGTCTTGTCCTGCACCACCGAGCTCACGATTAAGCGCCGAGTGCCTGGGTCTGCTTAAGTTTTTCTCTATCACATCGAATGGTGCTGTTGTCCATGTGACTCTTGAGACTTCCTGAGGGATGCCATCGCCAGAGCAAAATATTAGAATTTGGTTATTTATTGATATCCGTGAATAGAATAAAAAAATGGTTCCTACTTTCTAGGCTCCTGCTTTAAGTATAATTGAAAGGGAGAGAGTGTTTGCTTTTCTGGGGCACTGTATGGCAGCTGACCTTTATTCTAGCATTTTTTTATTTAATCAAAGAATCTGAAAATCTGCTTAAAGTGCTCCTTTCAGTCTAAAAAATAGAAGCTTCTTCAGAGGGAAGGAGGCAGCCCTGTACCGGCAGCCTCCAACTTCCCCCAGGGCCAGACGTAAGGGAGGATGCAGGCAGTGACTGGAACTGGGACTAGAGTGCTCCAGCGGAAACCTTTCGCGGTCTCACAGATCTAGGGGGAGAGCTTCCGTGGCCCTGTCCACAGAATCTCCTCAAGGACAGTGTTGTGTTTCTCCTGGGATGGAAAATGCTGCCTCGATGCCCCGTGGTGATAGAGAAGCCTCAAGTGACATGGTGTGAGGCCTGGCCAGGACCGATCTGGAGTTACCTGGTGGTGGGAGGGCTGTGCGGCGAGTGTGTGCTTTTACTCATCTGTCTCCATCTGATACCCCGTCACCCCACAGCAGGTGAATTTATGTATTCAACCCTTTTGACTTTCTGTGTTGTACCTCTTGGAGAAAAATGACTATCTTGATCAGACTATAATTTTCCCCCCAAAGAGTTTTATTTAGCAAAATAAAGAGCCTTCTATTATTTATAGCTGTATTCTCCATTTTTATACTCCCCCACCAAATGACTTCATAGCTTATCACAAGTATATACCTTGGAAATATTATCAATTTCATTTCTTATTAAGTAATCAAAGTTGAAATTAAAAACCCTGTAAAAAAAACCTCTTATGTTTGCATCACTGTGAGCTACTTATCTGGAGCTTCTAGCAGGTGTGTCCTTTATGAATTTCCCCAAAGTGATACCGGCTTTGCAATGCGGGTCAGGGTTGTCAAGATGACAGTGACAAAAGACCGCATTCTGAGGTGTATCCAGCAGTTGGTGAAAGGCTGGAGATCATTCTCTCTGTACGTAACTGCATAATGGATGCCTCTGTGAAGTTAGGAGCCAAACTGTGGTTGTGTGAAATGGCACCAGAATGTTTCTTTAACCGACCTATCCACTGCTTATGATAAGGGAAGTTTGTGGCACTAAATAGGCGAGAAGACTTCCAAGTGCGTCTTGACATCATACATGTTGTTGCTTTAAACTTTCCTGCAATCAGGTGGCATAATTCTGTGTATGTGAGCTTTAGCAAAAACTGTAATGAAAATCTCCTTTCCCTCTATTACAGTCAGATTGGTGTCTTACTTTTATGGGTTGTGGCTGATGGGTTGTAAACTTCCAAAATGTTGATTCTTTTTCCTGTGGAGTTGTGTAGCACCTGAGAGAACAGATTGTTAATGGGGATGGGTAAATTACCAAACTCCCATCGTGCCTAATTATGTTGCAGTGACTTGGTGCGAATTTTCCCTCGTTTTATTCCCACAGCCTGCGTGCGCTTAAAATCACCCGCAAATTGTTAAAAAAAAAAATATTCACTAGTTGTCTGGCATCTCTCTTCCTTTTTTAGTGAAATGGCCTGACACACAGGAGGTGGGATAACCAGCAGGTGTAACGTGCAAGACTGAGGCCCAAATTAATCATTTCTTAGACCATTCAGTTTGGAAAATATTTGATTAAACGTTTAATGGTATGCAAAGCACTATATGCTATACATAAATATAAAACATATTCAGAGAAATATAAAGAATATTGTGATATTTTGCCCACTGGAAGCAAACGTTTTTGTGGGGAGGAAACTCCAGTTAACTGTAATAATTGATTTAATATGGTATAGGATTTAGTAACTACTATGAAAGACCAGATAGTCACTATTTTAAGCTTTGTGGACCACATACAGTCTAAGCTCTGGGCGGTAGCAGGAAAGCATCCCCAGATGATCTGTAAATGAATGGGGAGAAGGCAAGATCAGCTTGCAGCTGAGAGGGGAGGAGGTCCCTGTGTGCCATGGACAGGGTCGGAGGAAGGACAGCGGTGGTGCCACTTGAGGGGAGTTGTGGGGGGTGTTCTTAGAAAAGTAGACAGAAAGATCCTTTGTTGACACCCAAAGGAGAAGAGCTGATTGTGAAATTGGCACATTCAAAGTGTTTTAGCGTGGCTACAGACATGTGCCACCATCACCACCGTCAGTATAGAACGTTTCCATCACCTTGGGGGGCCACCCCACGCCCTGTATTGCCACTACACCCCACATCCGCACCCTTTACCCCCGGCCCTAAGCAACAGTCCCTCCTCTGGACTTTTGGATGAATGGGGTCATACAGCACGTGGTCCTTTGTGACTGGCTTCCTTCACTCAACGTAAGGTTTTTGAGGTTCATCCATTGTAGCGTGAATCAGTCCTTTGTTCCCTTTTAAGTGGGAGTAATATTCCGTTGCACGGATATACCACATTTTGTTTACCCATTCATCATTGATGGGCACTCGGGTTGTTCCTACCTCTGCCTCATTTTTAATGATTGTATAGAAAGATGAATATACACTCTCCATTTTGAGAACCAAATCATCCTTTTCTTCACGTGACAACCAGCTGACAAAGGGCAAATATTGGCATAATGCTGAGCCCCTTGGAGAGAATGTTTCCTACCCAGCTTCATTAACTCCTCACCAGACCTGGGTCCAACTTGGGGCTGGATCACAAGACTTTCCCAAGGTTTCCTGGCCAGTGAACAATGGTGGCTGTGGAGGGTCCAAAGATCATGTTCTGGTACATCGGACGAGTGACTGCTGCCCAAAAATAAATGCTGAAGACTTTAGAACAGTCTGTTCTGTCTGTGCATGGACATAGTGTGCCAAGTCTGTGTGTCAGGGTATGCTAATAAAAATTCTGCAGGACGCTAGATTGGTGGACAGTCACTGTTGATGAACTGCCCGCAAACCTCCCCACACTCTTGCAGTCTGTGGAATTTCTGAAGTGTGGCTTGAGGGCTTTCATCACAGAGAACATTTGGGAACTCGGCATCAGTCAGCTGCAAAGCACAGGTGGAAATATAAACCAGGAGATGCTGCTTTCTGTGCTTCTCACCTCCGGGAGGACTTTTGAAAGCTCAGGCTAGGATCTCCTTTGGAGGCACCCCTTCCCAACTTCCCACACTCCCAGGATCCCCGGCTGCCCCTGGTAGTTGTGAACTGCTACCCTGTGCTAAGCCCTTCGTGGGCTGTCCCCCTGCCATCCCCTCCCGGCTTGTGAGGGGCAGGCAGGCTTTCTTCCTGGTGGTCCATTCTGCTGCCACCTCCCCTCCCCACCGGCCATAGTTCTTGGCTGAGCTGTTGGCTGATGGCAGGTGTGTCACAGCTACTTGTAATGGGAGAGCCCACTGATTGGCCCAGGTCTGTGTGAGTCTGAGGAAGAGGGGTATTTGATCCAACAGCTAGTGAAGGGTCACAGTTTCAGGGTGTGGGGCATCGACTCAACAGAGTGCTGTGCTGGGTGAGGCAGTGCTGCACACGTAGGTGTGTGCTGTGTGTTTCTCACACTGGAAACAGTGTGTGCTTCTAAATACTGGAGTTTATGTATCATTACAGTAGGCGATGCACTTTCTGCTCTCCACCCCAAAGACTGTTCGGCATGCAGGAGAGACTTCCTAGTGTTGAGTGCCCAGAATATGGAGGTCAGGACAATGACAATAGTTCACAGAGCTCTGGATGGTAAACAGAGGATTTCTTGCTTACCTACTACAAACTTTTTTTTTTTTTTAATGCTAGTTGGAAAGGAAAAGGAGGAAAAGTCCAAGAGAGGGAGAGAGAAGAGGAACCTGTGGCATGAGAAGGCAGGGGAAATCTGTGGCCCACATCAGGGATGCCCATCTGCAGCTCTGAAGGCAGCAGCTTTTTAGAAGCAGGGTAGTGAAAAGGAAAGAGTGAAACGATTTTTAAAAGGAACCCTGATATTTTGGCTCCTTGACTGAAAAGGGAAGCACTTTACAAATGTATTTGCAGCTGGCAGATGGTTAAAAAGAAGACGGATTTGGTTCTCTCTGAAGTGAGGGAAGCTCACTGGAGACAGGAATAGGTAAATAACAGATGTCTTCATCGGCCCACTCCCTCAGTGCTCAGGAGGCGGAGAGGTGAGGAAAGGCTCTGTACGTGGGGGATGTGTGCCAGGCTGCAGTGTCCTCCTGTGCCCTGGGGGTGTGTGTGTCAGTGAGGAGCAGGTGATAGAGGGGCTGGACAGCCCCACCCCCCGCCCCCTACAGGACGACCCTGGCTCTGCAGACTGCCTTGTGTGTAAGATTGGCTCCGAGCACCCAGCCACTGGGTGTCCACACCCCTTCCCGGCCTGGGCATTTAAAGAGCTGTCTGTTTTATTTGGGAAACCCACGTTCTTCGGAGACCTGTTTAATTAAGTTCCCATTTGCACCTAACGCTGGCATACGTGGTGGATTTCTCTCACTGGAGTTATTTTTAGGTCGTTTTCTGGAAAGATGCCTCTTTCCCCGCAGGCAGCCTCTGTCTGTGTGCCAGATAGCTCAGCTTTTGCGTTTTATTTTTCTGAGGACTTACTATTTTTGTGGGGTTTTTAGTGCTTATTTGACCTGGACTTCTTATAAGGTGTTTAAAATAGCTTCTGGGCCTCCTGTGGGCTATCGGCCTTTTACAATTACTCTTCCAATTTAAAATACCTACTTTTTGTCATCACTTCATTCTGGAATGGAGTTAAGTCCAGGTATTTCGAAGATTTCTTTAATTTCCCTTCCGGCTCTGGGTGTTGACTGGCCTTGTTACCTGACGCCCATCCCACAGGGTAAAGGGCCGGGGACCTGTCCATTTTGTGGGCCTTCTGAAACTGACACTAGAAACTTACGCAGACTGGTTGCGTTTGCTGCTCTGTAGGTCTATGTGTTTTTCGATAGCTGGAATCCATGTTATCCTAAGGGGTCTACAGGAGGTGTCTCTAGCCCATTTCCTTCAAAGTCTCCTTTGTGGGATGAGAAATAGAGGCCAAGAGGGGTCGAGTCTCACTCGAGTCACACATCCGGTCACTCGAGGCAGAGCTGGCTCTCTGGAATCCCGAGGCTGTGTCAGGTGGCATCTGGGATGTCAGTCCCTGAGACCACCATGGGGCACCTCTGAGAGGGAGTGATGGTCGAGACTGTCCCCTGGCTGTGGGTGCCGTCCCGCCCTTCCTACACCCCTTGCCTCCCTGGCTCACTGTGGCTGGCTCACAGTTCAGTCATCCTCCCCCTGTAGCCTGGCATTCACCGTGGTCCTGCCCCTGACACTCTGTCATTTCATCCCTGGTATGCAGCTTCCAGCCCTGAGCGTGGTTCCTGCACTTCTGCTTCTCCCCTGGGGCCTTGCTGGGAAGAGGGAGCCAGACATTCCCGTGTAGTCTGCTTGGAGAGTATCTAGGACCAGCTGCTGGAAACATGTACAAAGAAGGCCCTGGCTTGTCTGTCTGTAGGGTGGCTCAGGCAGTGGGACTGGATTTGGACAATGTGCCTGGGACCTGGGCTCACAGCTGCAGGAGTGTTGCTGTTTTATGATCACAGGCTGTGACCTGAACTGCGTGGCTCAGGTCTGGGCACGGTGACGAGAGTAGGTCCTGGTGTGTGCAAGGTTTGCGGCAGCAGGGAACGGGGGAGCTGCACCTCACACCCTTCCCAGGCCCACTGAGGCTGAGGAAGACAGGAAATCAGGACTCAGCATGGTGGACTGCACCTCCATTTACGGTCTGAACCCTGACTTATGGGGCCACAGTCCTGGGGTCGCTGATCCCCGATAAACATCCTTGGAGCCTGGGCACAGGTGCGTAGAGGCTGGGGTTATCTGCTGAGTAGCGTCACAGCTTCCGTTCGCCTACAAGGGCTTCCACATGCTGGGCTCGGTTTGTATCAGTTCTTTTAGCCTCTGGCCACAGCTCGATGAGTGGGTACTGCTGTTTTCCCTTTTTTTGTGGGTGAGTCTACTGAGGCATAGTAAAAAACTGGCCTAAAGTCAAGAGAGGGTTTGAACCCATGCAGTGGTCTGATGTGCTTCCCACCCTTGCACTGCAGAATCCCAGGGGCCAATGCTATTCTGCCTGAGTCCAGGGAGTCCTGGAAGGCTGCCGGGTGGAGGCGGCTGGGAAGGGGAAGACCAGACCCATGTGCATTTCAGTCTTGCCTCTGCTACTTGCAGGCTTTCTGTCCTCAGGCTGGTGGTGTAGTTTCTTGGACCCTGTGTGTTTCCATTCGTGGATGGGGGCGGATGAAGCTCTTTTCCCTCTGGGAGCAAAGGAGATCCTGTTTGTAAGAGTGACGTGGGACTCTGATGCCTGCATACCCCCCGGTGCTCCTTGAAGCAGGTTCCTGGGGTTGGTTGCGTGCAGAATTGGCAGCAGGCCCTCACGGGGACCGTGAGCTTGGGGTTAATATTCTTCATAATCTTACTTTTCAGTTTGTGTCTTGTGAGGTGCGATGGGGGCAGTGAGCATGGTGACACTTTGTGCCTGGGCTCCCACGTGGTCAGCTTCCCCAGGACAGCTTCTCCCTTCTGGGGCTGCTGCTGGTGCTTCCTGCTGGTCCAAGGGTGGCTGGGCATCCTTGGGGCTCTGCGCGGGCTCTGCCTGTGAAGCCAGCATGAAAAAGCATGTAAAAAACCCTGTAACCAGTAGGAGAGTGATCGCCATAGAAAAGAAGAGCCTTTGCGGGCTGCGTGTTTACAGGCCCTGTATTTTTGCACGGGGTCCCCCAGTGTTAGGTAGGTGGCCAGCCTCAGTTATTTGGGATATAGAAGGTAGAAGATTTTCGTGGAGTTGGGCCTGGGATTAGTGGGGAACAGGCCTCCTGTGTGGCTGCCCTGTGGGTGGACATGGCAGCCGCAGCCCTGCTGGTTCTCCGCGTGGGCAGGCTGTGCTCAGGAACGTGGTGCCCTGTGGCTAGCATTTGCTGTCTCTCCGTGACCAGCACCCTCGGAGGTCCCTTCTAGGTGCCAGGGACAGCAGGAACTGTAGGCACTGTAAATGGCCTTGCCTACATGCATTTAAATGAAAAAATAAAACAAACCCACTCTCTAAACCCTGTGAGATTACAGCTGCAGTAAGTAAATGTGCATGACAGTAACATTTTTGTCTCTAAACAATCAATTCTCAACAGTGCAGGACAGGGATTCCTTTAAAAGTTCATGTGATGAATAATCTAAAAATAAAACTCTGTGAGCTCGGGGTATGCAGGGAGGAGGGGGCCCGATGGACTGCCTCACAGAGTGGGGGGACTGGCTGTCAGTACATGCCCTGCAGGGGGCATTTGGCAATGTCTGGAGACAGGTCAGGGTGGGGGAAGTTGCTGAGCATTCTCAAGTGCGTATGACAGACCCCACCACAGAGAACTATCCCTGGTGCCAAGGCTGAGAAGCAGCATCTCTCTTTAAGGAGATTGGGGGACGGTTGCCCTGGCAAACTGGGGAGCACCTCCCTGACAGCCTGCCCTGTTGGTGACAACTCTAGCACTCAGTTCTGGGATGCCACTTCTCGTCCCCACATTATCTGCTGCATCACCAGGCCCTTCAGGTCTCAGAGCAAAGAGAAGGAGAAAAGGCTTTTCCTTGCCAGTGGTATCTCTCCACCTGTTGACCTGACATGGGGTTTTCTATTTGCCATGGGGGCCTGCAGACCGTCATAGTCTGGGGGCCCCGCGTGGCTTGGTGCAGGGCCATGTGGTCCACACAGCCACCCCCCACCCCAGCTCTGTTGCCTGTGATGTTGGGGACAGATAGTGGAAGGGGAACAGGGAATAGCACTGAGGACAGACAGACCCAGGAGGCAGGCAGGACCAGCCTGAGTAGCGGCAGGCTCAGCCCTTCTCCGTGTGATCTCACGAGAGAGAGTATCTGTTTACCTATTCCTCAGCTCAGCCTGCAGAGCCCCTGCGCAGCTCCAAGCTGCTAGGGAGGTTTGCACACCACCCAGAGGGCACAACCCCAGTGGTGACAGGTGTAAATAGGGGTGTACATGCTGGTGGCTTGGGAAACCAGCGTAAATGCTGTCTTCCCAACACATGTCTTCATGCTCCTTAGAGAGAACATCCTGCCCTCCTAAGAAAATTATGTCCTGTGCTGCTAAGCCAGCAACATCCCACTGATTTGTCTAACAAGTCTGAGATCAATACTGGGACCCATGGAATCAGAAAAGAATGTTGGTTGAGAGGGAGCTGTTTTAATGAAAGGCTTTGGTTAGACAGCCCAAGAAGATGGGGTTCACAAGCAATGACTGCAGGCTACATTTGGGTTTGCATGGAGGCCTGGCTAGGTTTGTTACTGTGAGGCCACTGCAGGCATGCAGATGTTCCCAGAGAGTCCCCCTTGGCCCATCAGCTTGTGATCGGTCAGAGAGGGTGGCCACCTCCTCCCCTTGCCCACACTCACGAGACAGAATAAAGTGTTCACAGCTGGTGGAGCGGAGGAAGAACGCAGCTCTCTCTTCCCTCATCCCGGACCACACAGGTCACCCTGAGCCCTTCTGTGGATGGCAAGCCCCTGGCCTGGTGTCAGCATTGGTGAGGCTGCTCCAAGCATCCCAGCCTGTCATGGCCCCATGAGACCGGAGCGTCACCTGTTCTCAGGTCTAGTGCCGGCAGGGTCCTGAAACCATTGAAAGAGAGATGGAAGAGGAATTTTCTGGCGACCACATTTCAGCAGCTCCAGGGGCCGTCTCTCATCTAAGAGTTCCTGATCTGAAGCCCTGACCAGATGCATTCGACTTACGGCTTTCCTGGTGTCTTCTCTCCCTGCCTCCACCCTCGAGATTCTGTTTGCACCACCTGCCTCCGTGGTGACAGCCAGAATCGTTTGCAGACACTGCCCAGTGCCTGCCAGCAGGCGAATTGCCCTTGTTTGAGAACCACTGCCTAGAACAGTCTCCCCAACTTTACTTCCTAAGGCATTGACCTTTTGAAGATACCAGCCCCGTAGTTATTTTGTAAAATGTCCCATATTCTGGATTTGCATTCCAGTCATTAACTTGTTTCTCAGTTCCCTGTATTTTCTCCAAATTGGAAATGGGGCCAAACTAAGGCTTTATTACATTTCAATTAAATGATATGCAAAGCCTAACTTTTAAAGTGGAGCACCTTCTGTGACTGTGTACACTCAGAATGAACATAACGTTTGGAGCAGGGCACGCTTCTCACACGTGGGCGAGAGCGGCCGCGTGTCTGCCGTGAGCTCCTCAGAGCAGGCTGGTGGCCGTCACTCTCATGGAACACGCCCTCTTCAGAGCTCGGCAGGGCTGTTGTGTCATGTCTGGGTGACTTGCTCACTCGCTGGTAGTGAGGGCCGCCCAACTCTGTGTGGTGCCCCCAGCAGCGTTCCCCTGGGGCAGGGGAAAGCTCCGTGTACGCGTGTCCCTGACGCTGTCGGACCCTCCAGCTCATGCGGTCTCTGTCTACGTCCTGTTTTTCCATAGAAACCAGTTGAAGGTTCTGCGTTATTTGTTGACTTAAAGAAAAAAGCAGTTGTGTGTTTCTTTCAGCTCCGTGGAGTACTGAGACGATCATACTTTAAAGTGTTTGAAAGCCCGTGGGTCACCAGGACTGCTGGGGAACTGTCACCTGGACTCCGAGGCTGCCCTTCAGGCTCTGCGGTCACTCTTGAGGAATTTCATGAGCCAGAGTGCATGAATGGGAGGGCAGTGGGCCCTCCCTGCCTGGAGATTCTGCTCGGTGTCCAGGGTTGTTCCGGGGCCTTGAGGGGTGTTCTCAACATGTCACACGCTAGAGAATTTGTGGCAGGAGAGACCCAGGGTCACTTAACTCTAGCAGGTCTGTCCTGTACCAGCACCAAAGTCAAGATCTTCTTTTTTATTTATTTATTTGATAGAGAGAGAGAGAGAGAGAGAGAGAGAGAGAGAGAGAGAGAGAGAGAGCGCACAAGTAAGCAAAGCGGCAGGCAGAGGGAGAGGGAGAAGCAGGCTCTCGGCCAAGCAGGGAGCCCAATTCGGGACGGAATCCGAGGACCCTGAGATCCTGACCTGAGCTGAAGGCAGTGGCTTAACCGACTGAGCCACCCAGGCGCCCAGTCAAGATCATTCTTAACACCTTCTGCCCAGCTTGCATTTGGGTAGTAAGTCTGTTTCATGGCTGAAATCAAGCTTGATTCATCTGTGTGGTTGGGCTCTGCCTTCGCGGGAGGTGAGAGTCATGCATGAGCCCCTCAGGTGCCCAAGGTGGGGCCTGGTCGGCACCAGCTGGAGGGAAGGCTGTGGGGCTGGATGTGCTTCTCTGAGGAGGGGTGCCTGGCTGTGTGGGGTTACAGAGGATGGTAAACGGGGGGACGAGGGCACAATGGTGAGAGAAGACAGAGCGCCGTGTTTTATAATTATGCTGTCATTGAGTGTAAACAGAGAGGTCTGTTTACAGAGGTTCGTTTTTAGGAGCTACAATTATTATTTCTGGATAATTCTGGTGTATGGTAATCATTAGAGTAAGCCGTGTATCTGATTAAATAAAGAATTTGTCTCTAATTTATGCCAATTTAAAGATGTCTTCTGTGTTCTCTTTGTCTCTGGGGGAGGGGAGGCAGGTTGCTATGGAGACAGCATAAGAAAAAGAGACAGCAAGGAAGCTTAGCAGTTTCGATTTGGAAACTATTTGTGATGTAGGTAATTATATATGTAATAATGTTAGGCAGCAGAGCCATCTGCCTTTGGAAAGATGTGTGTCATGGAATTTTACAGTCAAACAGTGTTTCTGTAAGGCACAAAATGCTATTTGTGTGTTATTAGGATGTTGAACAATAAAGATGCCGTGGAGGCCTGAAGTTGTTTGGAGGGGTGCAGGTGCTGTGTGCTGTCACGTGCCACCTACAGAATTTGGGAAGCTATCTCGCTTGGAAATAAAACATTTATACAGTAAGGCTTACCTGAGACTCAACTGAGTATGTAGCTAAAATCAACTTTAGTTGGGTTAATAACTGTTTCTGAACCATTTCAGTGGCACCATTTTCTTTCTGTTTCCTTTTTTTTTTCCTTCCCCAAGTAGGCTCTACACCCAGTGTAGAGCCCAAGGCAGGGCTTGAACTCACCACCGTGAGATCCAGACCTGAACTGAGATCAGGAGTTGGACACTTAACCAACTGAGCCAGCCTGGTGCCCCTTTGTCTCCTTTTTTATTAAACTATATCTCGTATTGTTGGGGGCCAGTTTAACAAATGGACACATGGTTTCCTTCCATCCTCCTTTTCCCTGGCATTGCTGTTTGGTTTTGCTCTAATTTGGAATTCTTTATTTCACTCACATGCAGTTTGTAATCTCTCCCTTCCCCCATCCCTAACCCTACCCCTAGTTTTAGAATTCTGATGTGATTGGGAAGACAAAGCAGGGCACTTGTTAAATGTAACAGCCCAGGACACGTTTATTGAATGCCTATGCCAGGCAGTGAGCTGGCCCCTCAGTGTTGATGGAGCTTGCACCCTGAATTTAAGCTCTACTAAGACATGATGGAATGCTCCTGGGGCTCCTCAGTGACTTCTCTAGCAGAGCTGAGGTTTTAGTTCACATCTTGAGGTGGTAGGTTTGAGAGGGATGCACATTCATGGACATTCCTGCCTTCCAGACGTGAGGGCATGTTCCTTCCCCTTGAACCCGGACTCTGGGGCAGCCTTGACCCATAGATTATAGCAAACGTGACTGTCAGTTTCTGGGTCCAGCCTTCAGAGACCGGCAACTCACACTTCGTTTCTTGGAACACTTGGCCTGGGAACCCGACCATCCTATGAGGAAGCCCAAGCAGCCCTGGGGGAAAGGCCCCTGTGGGGAGGAGCCAGCTGATGTCCCCAGCTGATGGTCCTGGCTAAGCTGCAACAGCCAGTATCATGGGTCTGCCCTGAGAGTGAGCTTCTCACAGGCGGGTTCTCTGGCCCCAACTGACCTGCAAGGCTGTTCTCATGGGGAACAGAGACACACTCTTCCTGCCAAGCCCTGTGCATGCTTCATGTTTGTAAGCAGAGATGACTTGTTTTATGCCACTGAGTTTTGGGCTATAGCAATAGATAACTGGAACACTTAGTTGTTTCTCTAGCCTCTCTATTGTTGTTCTGGGAATGTGCAAGTGTGGAATAGTCTTTTCATAGGAAGGGAGGTAAAGGATGCTTGCCTAGGTCATACACATGGTTGACAGATGTCCCAAGGGTGTAATGCACAAGCAACTCCAGCAATAGGCAAATTCAGGATAATTATCTCTTAACAATAACTTTTGTTTTACTGATCTGCTAGAGAAGATCGTGAAAGAGGGCCAATGTGGGTAGATGGAGAAGGTCTGAGGGATCTAGGTCACTTGACGGAAGTGCGTTTGGCCGACAGGCTCTGATGGAGGTTCAGCATCGATGGGGACACACCTAGAGCAGACAGAGCTGACCATGGCATTGGGTGTCCCAAGTCAAACCCACACACTTTGCCCCCCCTTTTCCTAAATGCTCCAGGTTGGATGAGGTCTTCTTGTGGGCACAGCCAGCGTACTCAGTGTGCTAGTCTGAGGTTGGCTCTCTGTTTACTTAGCCATTCTTAGGATGAGCAAATTGGGCCTTTGGTGGGTAATTGATGCAAAGGATGAAGAGGACCCATCAGTTCTGTCTTTCTTCCTCCACGGTGTGGTTTGGCTGTCATTGTTGTGTAGCTGAGGCCTGATGGTCTGATATCCTCTGGAGTCATGAGGTATTTCCGGACTATAGGAAAACCAAGAGGTCATCAAAATTTGAAGTTCCCTCCAGCCAGATCACGTGCGGGTGACTTTGGCAACATGACCAACTTTTCTTGGCTACAGGGATGTGTCAGCAATTGTATCATGGTCAGTTCTCCGGAAAAAACCTCTGATGGCATATGCCAATTTGGGGGTATAAATACATCCATCACGGCAGAGTCCAAGCCACCAATGTGATGTCACTGAGTTGGGAAGAGATGTGCACCATTGGCTCACCTGGCCCAGCGCAGGTGGCTCTGGCCTTGGTGCTGGGCATGATGAGGGAATGAGGTCATTGTGAGGTGTGTGTGCACACGTGTCTGTGTCACGTTATCTGAGTGAATGTGCCAGCTGTCCCTGGGCAGATACTGCTTCCTTTTGAGCTTTCTGTCCACTCTTTCTTTTTGGTGTTAAAATCACTTTTGTTTTATGGGTTGACTTCTTATTTTTATTGTGGTAAAATAAGCATAACACAAAATTGACCACTTTAGCCATTTTTAAGTGTGCAATTCAGTGCATTTAACAATCACAGTATTATGCAACTACCACCATGATCCATTTCCAGAACTTTTTCATCATCCCAAACAGAAACCCTGTACCCTTTTAACAGTTGTTCCTCATTCCCTCCTTCACCCAGCCCCCTGGTAACCTCTGTTCTACTTTGGCTCTCAATGAATCTGGCTGCCCACGTAAATGGAATCATACCATATGATGTAGCACGTGTCAGAATGTCCTTCCTCTCAAAGGCTGAATAGAATTCCATTGTGTGTACAGATCACATTTTGCATGTCTATTTATTCATCGTTGGACATTTGGGTTGTTTCCACCTTTGGACTCTGTGAATTATGCTGTAGTGAACATGGGTGTCTAAATACCTATATGAGGGCGCCTGGGTGGCTCAGTGGGTTAAAGCCTCTGCCTTCGGCTCAGGTCATGATCTCAGGGTCCTGGGATCGAGGCCCGCATCGTGCTCCCTGCTCAGTGGGGAGCCTGCTTCCTCCTCCCTCTCTACCTGCCTCTCTGCCTACTTGTGATCTGATCTCTCTCTCTGTGTCAAATAAATAAATAAATAAAATCTTTAAAAAAAATAAATACCTATATGAGTCCCTGCTTTTCTGTTTTTTGAGCAAACTAGAAGTAACATTCCAAGACTTTTAATGCAACTGGTCCATTAAAGTCCAAAATGGGGAACCACTGGTCTTCTTAGTTTTTCATTCTTGTCTGTAGGAATTGAGCCTAGAGAAGCTACATGCTATTTTCAAAGTTGCTCAGCTAATGCATGGCATGGTAGGTACTGGAACCCAAATCCTTGGGGCACAGGGTTGGCTGGAGTGACATGAAGCAAACAATTTGAATGAACACCTGAGCTTGGAGCAAATGGTCTGAACGGGGAAGATTTTTCTTGACACCTGCAGGCACAGGCAGGAGGAAACTCTTGACCAACTCTGTCCCAACCCAGGGAGGTATCTGGGTGGGGCTGGACAAAGTGGGGAGGTGGAGTCTGGTGAGCCTCTTCCAGGTGAGCAGTCAAGGAGAAGAAGCTGGGTTTCCTACTGAGGTTCTCTTGGTTCAGGCAGGGAGAAACGCTACAGAGCTTTTGACTGTCCCTGTTTTTAAAACATGAATAACTATAAAACATAGTATTTTATTTTATTTTTTAAAGATTTGTTTATTTGAGAGAGAAAGTGTGTGTGCACATGCACAAATGTGCACATGTGTGAGTGTGAGCAGGGGGAGGACCAAAGGGAAAGGGAGAAAGAGGGAAAAGAATCTTAAGCAGACTCTGCACTGAGTGGGATCTCAGGACCCTCAGATCACGACCTGAGCTGAAACCAAGAGTCAGATACTTAACAGACTGAGCCACCCAGACATAGTATTTTAAATTGAAAAATTAATTTATAAATCCAGGTAAGAAAGTTTCTTTTTAATTGAAAAGAGAAAAGCCCTGTTTCCATGTGGTAGCGTTACTGCTGTCCTTAACCCATGAGGGCACCCTTCCCAGCTTGCTCGCTACATCTGCAGGGGCAGGAGTCCTCTGCTCAACTCCATCCCCTCTCAGGGCATGGGAATTGCTGGTGGCCCGTGGGTTGATTTTGCTTGGCTCTGGTCTTCTGTAGAGAATGCTTCTACTTTGATTAATATACCCGTTTATGCATATCTGTGCATATCTGGCCTCTGGAGAAAACATTACTTGCAGAATTAAGCTCCATTAAAGGAGAGTTGAGCCCTGCCACTAGGCCTGAAAGCTGGTGGGGGAAGGCTCAGTGGCAGAGATAAAAAGCAAGAAGATGACCATGATAAATGGCGGGATGGGAATTGGGGAGGGGGTGTCCCACCATGGCAGCAGGCGTTGGTTACAAGCCTGGGTTTTGTTTAACATCTTTATTAATGATGCTGGAAGCATCAGTAAACAGCAATTTAATGAAATTCACAGCTGATGCCAAATCGAGAGGTGTTACAAACAGCAGTGAAGGCAGAGCAAAGCCCTGGAGACGGTACAAAACTGGAGAGGACATAGCGTGGACCTTTTTGAAGGAAAATGCAGACAGGGAGAAAATAGACGGAGGGAAGGAACCAGCCTGCACAGGGGTTTAACAGGAGGGCAGGCATCAGGAGAGCTAAGGGACCACTGCAGATGGGGAAAGGTGAGCTCTGATTAAGGAGGGCATGTGATGTGATGAACCCTGGGTGTTACACACAACTGATGAATTATTGAATTGAACTCTGCATCTGAACTAATGATGTACTGTATGTTGCCTAATTGAATTTAAATCAAAAAAAGAAAAAAAGAGAACATGATGGCCATGGAGAACGTTAAAGATGCAAAGACCAATGGTATTCCTGCATTCCCCACCTTTCTGTTACCTCTTCTTAGAAACCTGAATGCGGATTCTGTTGGTTCGATAAACAATTCATTGAACACTTATTTGGCACAGCCGGGCCAGCTTCAGAATTCCAGGAAGATGTTCAAGCTTCAAGGGTGATTCTGTGTTTGGTGAATGGGTTGGTGGGTATGGTTTGCCTGATGATGGCTTGGAATTATGGCTCTGGGTGAGGTGTGGTTTTGTTTGGTTTCTAATTCTCTCTCTCCTTTCCTTTACTCCTATATCTCCAATTCCATGAAGTAAGGCTCCCCAGAAAAGGCTAAGGAAGGTAAGTTGACTATAGTTAAATTCTAGTATAGGTGGCCTAATGAGGAGACTGCTTTGACCCATCATAGCTGATTAACAGTCCCAACTTGGACAACATTTCATTTAGGACCTTGACAAGGAGAAACAATATAAGTGTCTCAAAATGAATCCATTCTAATCACCGTGGCAACTTGTGGGGCTTAATTATAGCACCAAGGAAGGCCTAGCATTGCTTTCCTGTCTGGTTAGAGGAATGAGATATAGGAGTTGAGCTTGTATGGCATAGCTACTCTCCCAGGCTGGGTGCTGAGAGAACAAGGGAGCACCAGACACAAGCGATTTTCTGTCTGGTGGGGAAGAAAAATGGTTGGAGTATAATGTGACAGATCATAAGATAGACATCTGCCTAGGCTCTCTGGAGGAGGCCCTGCCCTGAGCGCTAGGCAGGTAGGAATGACTTTCGGAGTAGGCAGAGGAAACAGTCTGGAGGCAAATTCAGAGCAATCTACTAATGTAGTCAAGTCAAGTAGAGATGTTGTTTGGATGCTCTTGGCTACAAGTAACAAAAACCCAACTGAAAGTGGTTTAAATCCTAGGGAAAGTCATGATCTCATTTGTCAAGAACTCTGGAGATAAATGGCCCCATTTATCCAGGGTTGAACCTGGACTCAAAGATGTCCTCAAGGATGCAAGCTCATCCTCCCACTCTGCTCTACCTACCACATCCACTATGTCCCTCACGATGGAAGATGGCTGATGCAGTCCAGGCATTGTGTCCTCCAACGATGAAGTCTCATGATAGGATGGAAGGGCCAGAACTCGTGGAGCTGCTGTCCATTTATGAGGGAAGAGAATCTTTCCCTTGCATCTCACTGGTAGGAATGTGGCCATAGGATCTGCAAGGGAGTCTGGGAAAGTGAGTGCTGTGCATTTTCAGCCTCTGTCTCAGGCATGGGCTCTTAAAGCAAGAATGACAGGGGTCGGTGGGGGAAGAATGGATGTCCTACAGCAGGCCCAATGGGGTGGTGTCAGGACTGCAGATTGTGAGTGTGGACAGGCATTTCGGATCAGGTCAGTGGGGGCCTCATGGGCCACATTCTGGAGTCTGACTTTATCCTTTTCCTCGGGTGGGAGACCATGGGATGGTTTTATTTATTTATTTTTAAATTGTATTTATTTGACAGAGAGAGTGTGAGTTCGCAAGTAGGCTGAGAGGTAGGCAGAGAGAGAGGAGGAGGCAGGCTCCCTGCTGAGCATGGAGCTCGATGTGGGGCTCGATCCCAGGACCTGAGCTGAAGGCAGAGGCTTTAACCCACTGAGCCATCCAGGCGCCCCATGGGGTGGTTTTAAAGAGCAGTAGGACACGATCACTGTGGTTACCTTGTGGGAGACAGCAGGGAGGTGTGCTTAGGGACCATGCATCTAGTTTGGAGGTTATTTTAAGAATCCAGGCAGGTGAGGGCGCCTGGGTGGCTCAGTGGGTTAAAGCCTCTGCCTTCGGCTCAGGTCATGATCTCAGCGTCCTGGGATCGAGGCCCGCATCGGGCTCTCTGCTCGGCAGGGAGCCTGCTTCCTCCTCTCTCCTCTCTGCCTGCCTCTCTGCCTACTTGTGATCTCTCTCTGTGTCAAATAAATAAATAAAATCTTAAAAAAAAAAAAAGAATCCAGGCAAGTGATAGTAGTAGAGAGCAGAGAAGGCAGCCTCAGTGACCCCTAGTTGGGGGGGGAACTTAAAGACAGGCCTTGAGGCTAGATTTGATGATTGTGTTGAATGTGGGGACCAGGGGAGGGAGAAAGTCTGAAACGTGCCCCATGTTTTTGGTTTGAGTAAATGGAAGAGAGACAACAGGCAGGTGATCAGGTTCAGAGAGTGGAGGAAGACAAGGTTTTCTATGATTTGTTTAGATGTACAGGCTTGTACCTGTGCTACTTGTAACATCAGAAGTGATTGAACAAAACAAGCTAAGAGGTAGACTGGAAATAGAGCTCTCAACACACGGTTTATAGTTAAAACCACAGGAGAGGATGGGGCACCTAAGGCAGGTGATGGAGGAACTAGGCAGAAGGACTCATGTACTCCTTCTGGAAGCCCCCGTCATGATGGCTGAATGGATGAGGAGTCCAAGGGCCCCAGAGGTGAGGCAAGAGCCCGGAGAGGTCAGAACTCTGAGCACTAAGGAGCAGAGATGTTGAGATAGGAATGAGGCCGGGGATCACCAGGTGCAGTAGGAGTGAGCAGTAAGATAGGATTAGGCATTCTGTTGATAAGAAGCAACTGGATGGGAACTTTTTTTGAAGGACATCTGACTGTTGACTTCCCCTGGAAGAAAGGGTAAGCCTGACCTTCAAGCTCATACTGCTGGTGCTTCTGTGAACTCCACCACCAGAAAGTTGGGGTCTGGCTACTATTTAGTGCACGACCTTGAGCCAGTCACTGTCCCCCTCTTCACCTTACTTCCTCATCTGCCAAGGGAACAAGGTCTGTGGGCCTCAGGGGGCTGAGGCTACGGAGGATGGGAAGGTGAGCAGGAAGGCTTTGGGAAGAGGAAGGCCCAGTGGGGAAGCCACAGAGATGTGGGGTAGGGGCAGAAGTGCTCTTAAGTGAGGCTGTGGACCAGGCAGGGCCTTGCTGTTCTGGTGGGGACCAACGCTCCCTGAGAACCAGCCAGTCATTCTGGTCACACTTCTCCTTAATGGCAGAATGAGGTATCAGATAATCTGGGAAGCAACTTTGGTACTTCTAAATCTAGTCATTGTGGCTTTTATTTATTAAGCAGGCTTCATGCCCAACATAGAGCCAAATGCAGGGCTTGAACTCACGACTCTGAGATCAGCACCTGAGCTCAGATTAGGAGTCAGACGCTTAACCCACCGAGTCACCCAGGTGCTCCTAATTTTGCACTTTTTTTTAAATGAGCAGCATTAAATTCTAACTGAGATTATGAAGTGTTGCAATTTACTGTGCTAAAACATTTCATGTGTCTCTCTGTCTCTCTCCCTCTCTCTCGGAGCATTTGTCACTTTTGTGATAACAAGTCTGCAGTTCAGCTAATGCCAAGCAGGGAGGGAATGGAAGGGGGAGAAGGCAGCTTTGGGTCCTGGGAGAAGAAAGGAGAATGAGTCTTCATTGCACAACTGTTTTCTTGGTTAAAATCACGACAGTCAATTTAACAGAGGAGGAGAGAGTTGCTCTATCAAGAAGAAACGTTTTGACGAAGATCAATGAACCTAGATGATCTGTAAAATATGCAGTTTAGCCAACCTCTTCACAAACCACTTTAAACCTTCGTAAGAGCAGCAGGGGGAAAATAAGTCCATTTAAGCAGCATGTTTCCTGGGAGTGCACTGTGAGTTCTGTGCATGTGACCTCCATGGAGAGCCGCCTGTCTCAGGCACTTGCTGTCTGCCTCAGCGGAGAGCCTTACAGTATGGGCTTCATCGTTGCTGATGCTGGGGTCCCAGCAGTGGGGATTTGTTCTTCCCCAGGATGCTACTTGTTGGGATGAGCTTCTGGAATTGTACCATGTGCCATGTGCTTACCGCTTCGACCTTACCAGAGACATTGCACAGTTGTTTCTGAGGGTGGAGTTGGGAGGGTAGACTCCGCGCCAGTGTGGGTTGTACTAGTTTGTCCCATTTCCTTCTCCTGACGTGGAGGTTGGAGGTTTGGAGTCCCAAGAACACATAGCAGGGGGTCCACTCAAAGCAGCAGGTGTGCGCTTGGCTCCTGCCGTGGAGGGCCACAGCGGGGTCGTGTGGGCCTTTGGGTCAGTGGTTGAGTGGTAAGTTCCCAGGCTCCTTAATTTCCATGCCTCGTGCTTCACAGGCATACATGGTCACTAGCAATGAGAGGGTTCCAGGCAGATAGACACCAGCTAGTTAACCCGAGCTGGGAACACATCAGCGTCCCAGGTAGAGCCCAGACCTGGCTGCAGCGCAGAGGGGAGAGGAAGATGGGAGCCACCAGACCCTATGGCACCTGACCACCATCGCATATGGCCCAAAAAGAGTAGCCACCGCCGCCTCACTGCCTCCTTCAGATCCTGAGCAAATTCCTCCCTGGCCAAGTCTAGGGGATTCTAGGAAACCTAGTTCCCACCCCCGGCCTTATTTTCCCCTCGAATCCTGTACTCAAAGCAGCCCTCTGTGCGAAAGTGCTTACATCCCCTTTGCAGAGGAGGAACCTGAGTCCCAGGGAGTAAGTCACCTGAGGAGGGCCCCATGTCTGGTCAGGATGCTGCAGAACCCTGTGCTCTTTCCCTTCTGGGAAAGGAACCGCAAAGCCTGAGGGTGGAGCTGCGTGTTCGGACACTGGGCTGGTTGACTGTCTGACTGTAGGGCTCTGCAGGGAGCCACCTCGGCACCTCACTGGGGACCTGCCCTCCTCCCTGCTCCAGGTGGGTGTCCTCAGGGTGGCAAAGGCGGGTCAGACTGCAGGGTCACCCACTTAGCTGATTGTCTTCTAGAACTTGATTTAAAGCAGCATAGAAATATCTAGTTTTTACTTGTACTAAAATACACATATATTTTACCACTTTAAGTATTCTTAAGCACACGGTTCTGTGACCTTAAGTACATCGCTGTTGTACAACCATCACCAGCATCTGACTTTAAGACTTTTTCCTCTTGCACAATTAAAACTCTTCCCATTACATACCAACTGCCCCTCCCCATTCCTCCAGCCCTGGCCCCCCTGCATCCTCCTACAGAAGTCTCTGTGACTCTGATGATCCTGGGACCTGATGTGAGTGGGATCATACAGTACTTTGCCCTTACTGAGCACAATGTCCTCAAGATTCACCTGTGACATAGCACATGTCCAGATCGCCTTCCTTTTTGAGGAATGTATGGATAGACCATATTTTGTTTATCCATTTGTCTGTCAAGGTTTGCTCTTGTAAAAATATTTTCATAGGCTCCATTCTGGGAGCAATAACTCACTCAATACAGTTTTATCTTTTCATTGAAGCTTTTGAGTATGCTTTGTTATTATTTTTAGTCCTCAAGACTCTGGGCATCCTTATCCGTCGATGCACAGGGGGGGCTGCAGTTAGCATACACAAGTGAGGGGACAGCTCAAGGCTGATGGCTCTTTTTTTTTTTAAGATTGTATTTACTCATTTGAGAGAGAGAGCATCCAAGAGTATGATTGGGGATGGGGGGATGCAGAGGGGCAGAGGGAGAGGGAGAAGCAGACTTCCCACTGAGCAGGGAGCCCAGTGACATGGGACTCAACCCCAGGACTCCAGGATCATGACCCGAGCCCCAGGACCTCAGGAAAATGACCTGAGCCAAAGGCAAACACTTAACCCTCTGAGCCACCCAGGTGCCCCTGGCTGACAGCTCTTAATTTGTTCCTCTGGGACCACGGTCCATCCTCTAGCCCTGGTGCACATGAGCCATCCCTGGTCCCAACCTTGCTCTGCTCAGCTGCTTTCCTTCTCCAGCTCAGGGTTTAGGGCCAGGATTGAAAAATAGACTTACTCCTCATCTTACAATAGGAGGAACTCCTCTTGGCCAGCTATCTTTAGGATGCCCAGCCTCAAGGCAGGTTTTCCCCTCCTCTGACTTACTGTATCACACATGTTTCATAGACATGCTTAGTCCATCAGAATGGGGAACACAAGAGTTATCAGCAAGGAGATTAACATTCCAAGGCCTCTGGGGAAACGAGAGCTATTATTTAACACCAAATAACCATAGCATAACAATAAGCACAGATTATTGTCCCCACTGAGTTAAATTAATGTAAGGTTGGGCACGGTGGTGGGGCAGGCTGGGTCCATTTGTTGGTACCAGCCATGGAGGGCCCGAATGTCACAGTCTTGTAAAGCCCTAAGCCTACATTGCACCATCTGCCAACATCCCTTCACTTGGGCTACCTTCTAGAGCAGCTGGGACCCCACCAGTCCCCTCAAAGTCATCTCAGGGCTACTTCGGTGCCTCTCACCATGCCCCAACCTACCAGAAGACTCTAAAAGTTCTATCTATAAGCTAAAGGCCTCTGACAGAGTTTAAAAAGAATGGGCTGAGCTACAAATAATAAACCTTAAATATCTTAAGCTGGTAACCAGCTGCTAAAAGGCAGGCTTCCTAGGTCTCAGACCCACCCCTCATTCCTGTAGCTTACTTTCTTCCCCTGTCCTGTGTGTCCTAGATGAGGGGAGGTATTGGTGTTCTACCCCCATTTTCCTTTGCACAGGCTTGGCCATGTCTTGCAGATTCCTGGCCATGTCTGTGGGTTCCTGGCCACATCTGCGGGTTCCTGGCCACGTCTGCGGGTTCCTGGCCATGTCTGCACATTCCTGGCCACGTCTGTGGGTTCCTGGCCAGCTAGTGTTCCTTCACCCCATGCAGCCTTTGTCGCTAGGTGAGGCACAGTTCCAAAGGGTACAGGGAGCCCTCTGCAGACCAGAATCCTGCCTGTCATGTGTGTGATTAATGTGGGCAGAGGGTTGGCGAGGGCACACTTGGCTTTTAGACTCGCTCTCCCTTTGTCCTGTTCTGACTTTCTCACTGGTATGGATCAGACCAGGCTCTTGCACAGATGCAGCTATGTGACACCTTCCTTCCCTGGCTCGTTTACTTATGGCATGCCTCATTTCTACCTTTGAAGCTTCTCTTACAAGGAGAGGAAAATACAGTAGTAAAGGAAACAGGGAATGCAGTTCCTACTGCAAGTGGGAGTGTCAGGGTGGCCTTTGGGGACGAATGGCAGTTGGGTAGGACAGGCCCAGCACCTGCCCAAGCCCAGCCTGCAACCAGTACGAGTAGGCCAGATAACTCCAGAAGACCTCGTGTGCTGTCCTTTGGTGACAATGCGGAGGTCGGACTTGCCGTCAGACTGCCTACCCCCAACCCTGATGGGGCATGTCTTAACGGATCCACACAAAAGGAGCTGCCCAACTGCTGGAGATCTTCCAGGGCAGCTCAGCCTGGAGTGCACATGTGGCCCTTCCCCTCCAGAGTTTCTGCTGTTGTTCCCATCCCCTGCTTTCCCCTGGGCCCTTGGACTTTGCAGAGAATAAGGTATACACTGAGGGTTGGCCACGGTGCAGGTGACCACAGTTGACAGGCTAGTAGAGGGTTTTGGATACAAAGTTGAGACAGAATACTTTTAATCTCCTTTCTGCTCTTAAAAAAAAAAAATTCCTTCCTGGCCTCACCAGCTTTTTAAGATGCATGACAAAACCTAGTTTTAATCAGGGCTTATGCATATGACATGGAACCAGAAAGGACATCATTTCAGTATTTGGAACTTCTTGGCTCTCCCGCCCTTGTTTTTGTGGCTGAAAGGAAGGTGTGGATTTCTTCTACTTCACCAGAAGCTGTCCTTCTTTTGATTTGAAATATGAGCTTCTGAGTTGCTGGATGGAATGTTCTCGAAATAGCCTCTGAGTGAAAATGTTATGCTTAACAAAACTGGGCTTCAGTTTCCACTTCCTTTCTGCTGTATGAGCCTATGTGGTGCTGCTTACTAGGCAGAAACACGGAAGCAGATGAAAGGTGTGTGTTACTGGCGCCTGCGACCACAAAATCAAACAATAGACCTTTTCATCTCCCAGGCAAAACAGAGCCTATTGCCCCTCTCTTAGTCAAAAAGCAACACCGAGCTGCAGTATAGGTGCAGACGTGGTACTGGCGCAGTGGAGGGTGGTGCTGTTTTCCTATCCTGTCGTGGGAGCCTTGCTTTGGCATCTTGTTCTCTAAGTGAAAACAAAAAGAGCTACTTACTAGGGCTCTACTACATTTGCTGTTTATTTAATTCTCCTCTGCCTGGCTGCAATTAAATTTGAAGTGATTTATAAAAAAAAAAAGATCCATGATGAACACAATTAGAAAAATAAAGATGAAGAAGGTGATTAGATCAAAAGGGAGAACAGGGCTAGGAGCATCCCATGTGCCCAGAGAAGGAATTAGGATTCAACACATTTTCTGAATTCCAAGTTTAGAGCTTAGCGGCCAAAGAAAAAGGGCAGGGAATTTGGAAGTCCCAAGGAATTGTGTGTCCACCAGACTGAGGTTCTCTATCTCCCATGATAGGAGGACATGGATGAACACTGAGGGCAGAAGGAATATTTCCATTTTAATCCCATGAAGGCCCATAGCATTGACCACAGAGAGGTATGATTCCCAGTTACATGGTGGAGATGGACACAGAAGAGTAATAGTGAGGATGACAGGTGGTTCCCTAATACTTTGTACTACACCCTCATGGGCATGGCTTCCTCTCCTTCACAACAACCCTAAGAGGTAGGGGATGGATTGTCCCTATTTCACAGTTGACAAAACTGGGGTTCAGAGAGGTTAGGCAACCTATCCATCAAGTCGCAGCTTGAAACATAGCAGAGATTTGACCCTGGAACCAGTACCTTAACTTGAGCTCATAAAGCTTGTTTTCACACCTGCAAGTCAGAACCAGAAGCAGAACATATGTGTGTGTGTGTGTGTGTGTGCGCGTGCGCACGCGCACGCATGTGTGTATGTATCTGGAGTAACACTTCTCAAACTTGTGCATGTATCAAGATCATGTGGGGCTTGTGAAGTTGCAGATTGGTGTCCCCTACCCCTGAGTTTCAATGCAGCGGTGTAGGTTCTCGAAACCTACATTTCTCACAAGTTCCCAGGGGACTCTGGTGCTACTGACCTAGGGAGTGCTTTCTGAGAACCACTGGTGTGAAGTACCTTTTTTCATTTGTGCCTGTCACTCCCCTTCCACTTTTATTGATGTTACCATGTGTGTTTTTTCCCTTCCCCTAGATGGAGAAACACAGCTCTAGATTGAGCCCCTACAGATGATAGGACTGAGTATCAGGGCAGCAAGGGATCTCTCTAGGGTCACCTACATGAGAGGGGTAAGGATGGAGAGACCAAGGACAAGGCTCCCGAAGTTCTTTGTGACCCATGGGGACCCAAGTGACAAGGGGGCAGGCGAGGGGAGGGGTGATGACATAGTTACTTACAATGTCCATTCTTCTGGGTGGGGAAGGGGCGTGTGCCATCCTCTTCAGGGCCTGCATGTGCTTTCATCTTATTTACTCAGCCAGAATCTGGTGAGAGTTCTGCCTTCTCTACTGGCATCTAAGCTTGTAGACTGGTAAGTTCCTTCTCCTTTCTTTTTTGGGATTATGCCATTTATGGGAACTGACCCTTTTTTCTTGGTTAGAGTGCTACTGGGGGCTCAAGTCCTCACTTAACTGACCTTGATTTGGATGATTTTCAACTTTCCTTCAACTGGTGGTCCACTTGATCGGCCTTGCAGAATCCTAGTCTCCCTTGTCCCATGCATGCATCACCTGTAGTAGGGTGTGGAGGGGCCATCATTGCTTAGAGAATTGGAGAATTGGAGAATCTCCTGCCCAAAGGTATGCAGCATAATTCTTATCAGACTTCTGTTTTTGATCAGTATTTGTTTTGGGCTCAGTATCATTTCTAAAACATTTTGTGTAACTACATGGTTTCTACCTCTTCATTTTACGTAGTAAAATGTTAAATTTTTTTTGCTGTTACTTATTAAAATAATGAATATTTTAATATTCCCCACATAGAAAGGACAGCCATTTCAATTCAACACAGTCGTGGAAGTTCTAGCCAGAGAAATTAGAGAAGAAAAAGAAACAAGAGGCATCCAAGCTGGAAAGGAAGAAGTAAAATTATTTCTGTTTGCAAGTGACATGATCTTATGTAGGAAACTCTAAAGAATTCTCAAAAATAGTTTAGAGCCAATAAATATATTCAGCAGAGTTGCAGGATATAAAATAAACCTTTGAAATTCAGTTGTATTTCTACATACTTGCACGAAACAATCTGAAAAGAAAATAAGGAGAATAATTCCATATACAATAGCATTAAAAGGAATAAAATACCGAGGAGTAAATTTAACTAAGGAGGCAAAAGACTTGTATGCTGAATAAAAAACATTTCTGATATGGATGGATGGAGAGACATCCCATGTTCATGGATTGGAAGACTTAATGCTATTACAGTGACAGTACTCCCCAAAGCAATCTACAGAGTCAATGCAATCTCGGTCAAAATCCCAATGGTGTTTTCTACAGAAATAGACAAAAATTCTAAAATTTGTATGGACTATCCAGGGATCCCAAATAGCCAAAACAATCTTGAAAAGAACAAAGTTGGAGAACATACTTCCTGATTTTAAAATGTACTACAAAGTTACAATAATCAAAACACTATGATACTGGCATCAGAGTAGATGGATAGACTAAGAGAATAGAATAGAGAGCTAAGGAATAAACCCTTACGTAGATGGTTAACTGATTTCTGGCAGGGTGAGAAGACCAATGAGGAAAGGACAGTCTTTTCAATAAATGATGCTGGAAGAACCAGATGACCATATGCAAAAGAGTAAAGTTGGACCCTTACCTAACACCATATACAAAATTTAACTCAGAGTGGGTCCATGACCTAAATGTAAGAGCTAAAACCCAAATATAAATGTTTAAAAAGCCCTCAGAAGAAAACACAGGTGAAAATCTTCTTACCAGTGTATTAGGCAATGATTTTTTAAGTGTGACACCAAAGGCACCATAAAAGAAAAAAGTAGGTAACATGGACTTTGTTAAAATTAAAAACTTTTGTTCATCAAAAGACACTGTTGAGAGACTGAAAAGACAGTGCAAAGGGAGAAATATTGACAAATCCCCAACTGAAAATGGATTAATGTCCAGAATATGTAAAGAACTCTTATAACCCAACAACAAAAAAACCCAAGTCAATTCATAAATGGGCAGGTGATTTAACAGATAGTTCTCCAAAGAAGACATACAGATGGCCATTAAGCACATAAAAGGTGTTCAGCATCACAAGTCATTATAGAAATGCAGATCAAAACTATAGTGAGATACTGTCTCACACCTATTATGATGGCTACTATAAAAAAAGAAAAACAACCCAGAAAATAGCAATCATTGGTGAGGATGTGGAGAAATTGGAACACTTGTGTGTTGTTGGTGGGAATAGAAAATGGTACACCTGCTGTGGAAAACAGTATAGAGGTTCCTCAAAAAATTAAACATAGAATTACCATAGGATCCAGCAATCCCACTTCTGGGTATGTGCCTGGAAGAGGTGAAAGCAGGGTCTTGAGATATTTGTACACCCACGTTCATAGCAGCATTATTTACAATAGCTAAAATGTGGAAGCAACCCAGGTGTCTGTTGATGGAGGAGTGGATAAGCAAAAGATGATGTATACATATGGTTGAATATTATTTAACCTTCAAAAGGAAGGAAATTCTAACACATGCTTAAACTTGGATGCACCTTGAGGACATTTTCCTAAGTGAAATAAACTGGGCACCAAAGGACAAATATCATATTCTTTCACTTCTATGAGGTACCTAGAGTAGTCAAATTTATAGAGAAAGAAAGTAGACTAGAGCTTCCCAGGGGTGTGAGGGAGGGGAAATGGGAAGTTAGTATTAATGGGGACAGAGCTTCTGTTTGGGAGGATGAAAAAATTCTTGAAACAGTGGTGATGGTTCCACAACAGTGGAGATGTACTTAATGCCACTGAACTGTGTAGTTAAAATGGCGAATTTTATGTTATATATATTTTATCACACTTTTTCTTAAATAGAAAGAACAGAATCTGAATGGTACACCTGTTCCTGAGAAAGCTCAGTAGGCAAGTTTATACAAATACATTCTAAAGAAAAGCAAGACTGTGTTAACTTTGCATGGCAAAAATTACAAGGTTAAATTTTATGTGTTATTAGCTTTCTGGATATGAGGTTTTGGGAGTGTATATTGGACAGTCTGGAGTTACTTGAGCTTGGTTAAACAATTCCGTTTTCTCCATCATGGCCCATAATCCACTTTCAGACAGGTGGGTCCTGTGAACATCGTCCCCCTCCCTGGCCACCAGATGCCCTGGTCCTGTGTCATGGCCAAGTGCTGGCACCCCAGCCCTGCTGCTTCTCTGTCTACAACAGGTGAGAAGGAAGTGGCTAGAGTGAGGTCAGGGACGTGGCAGTCCCCTTCTCACCTCAAACTAGATCATTGCTGAGAAGGGTCCTGAATATTTCGTCCCCTTTCTTGCTATCCCCCATGTAGTCACATGTGCCCTTAGAACAAGAAACCAGTTATGGCTAGGACTTCAGAGCCCCCAAGCCCTGTTCACCCTCCACCCCCTTGATGAACTGCCCTTGTGGGTTTGTTTCCCCTGTTCGAGGTATCAGAGCATTGTGGAAGCTGCCGTGGGCTGACTTTGACCAAGTTGTGAAGTACTTTGATTCCTGCATGATTTCAGGCAGTCCTCTTTGGGAGGGGTGGCCGGCCCAGGTCAGCTTCTAGCTCAGCAGCTGGTCATGAGTTGTCGGGGTCTCTCCTCTCAGCAGCCTGGGGGGACGTGGCCACATGCTCATTGGTCCACTCCACTTCAGAGTCTTCCAAGGGCCAAGAGCCCGTGTAGAGACATTAGGCACTCAGGGCCTGGAAGAGGGCCCCCTTGCAGCTTCTACATGCCCTCCTCCCTGCCTCTATGCCCATCCAGTGTGACAGCATTATCTGTGGTTGTGTGCGTCATGTAGTTGTCTCTCCTCGTGCTTTCAGCGCTCAGGGCATGTTTGTGCAAGAAGGGAAATGTGTCAGCTTGGCATGGAAAGGTATAGAAAGTTAGAGCTGGTACAGGGCCATGCTCACTTTACACAAAGAGAAACTGAGGTCTGGTCTCTCATTTCTGCATCTTCTTGGGCAGATCTAATCAAGTGTGTGTGGGCATATGGGGGAGTGTGTCTAGTGAGAATCAACTTTGCTTGCATAGCTTACCAAATGTATTAAAATTAGACTTACTTAGCAAACCAGACTTTTTTGGAGGGGAGGTATTATTAGTGACACTAAAACTATATGTCAGATATTGGTTAAATAAGATTTGTCAGCTTGCATGCAGATTTTCAGTTGCATGCTGAGTTCACTCCTTTTAACCTATATTTGCTCCTGCTGTAACTAGAATTTGGAGCCCCTCTGGGAAGCTTGTGCATCTCTGAGGTGCTAGCATTGTCTTGTATCTGCTTTGTTCAGTACAGAAGCTGCTAGCCACACATGGTGACTGAACTGGTCAGATGTGGCTAGCGAGATTTAGGAACTAGATTTTAATTATATTTACTTTAAATCAGTTAAAATAGAAATTGCAACAGCCACATGAGAGTCGTGGCTACTCTAATAGACGGGGAAGTGTGACATGACCTTTTTCTTCCTTTTTAATGTGTTTAATCTGATTTTAACAGGCATTTTGTGGATGTGAAGCAAAGCTGAGGTCTGCAAGAAGGCGGTGGCTGAGCTAGGACTTTCTGATGCCTTGCCTGGAGCTTCTGCCTCTGTGTCACCTGTCCAGTGCCTGGCTGTGCAGGGCGATGGCACAGTAATCACGTGATTTCTGGGTCTCAGTTTCCTCAGGCATGAAGTGAGGTTCAAAGGTTTCTTCTAGTTGTGTATTCTGTCTCATCTCATTCTTGGCTACTGGAGATCAAAAGAACTCTATTTTAATAGGAATATTGAAAGGTTTACTAAAGGCTTGGCCAGGCTGGGTCCTTCTCAAGCCCCTGTACCTTCTGCTGGGTGGACAGACCTGGAAAGGCAGAGGGTGATTTCAAAGTGCAGGTTTCTGGACTCCACCCAAACTGTCTCAGAGGCAGGAAATTTTAACCAGTTTCCCAGCAGTTCTTATACAGATGACTCACTCTGAAAGGACCTTGCAAGTCACCTGGAGGGCCCGGTCAATGCAAACACCCACTGTAGAGTTTTTCCTGAAAGCCAGGGACAGAGGCTGTCCCTGAAAAGCCAGGTGTCACCTGGTGTCACCTGGTGTCACCTGAAAGCCAGATGTCCCATGTGGGATACTCCGAGTCCCCTCTGTGGGACCTGCCAGTGAGGCAGCTGAAATTACCTTCCTGCTTGAATTCAGAAAATGGGAAATTTACCTCTTTCTTTCCCATAAATATTATAGAGAGGGATAGGAGCAGGTCCGTGCATTTGTCCTTGACTTAGCTTTAATACTTAGCAGTGAGCTTCAAGTTTGCATTTAAAGGGATCCTATTCTAATCTCCTGTTGTTTGATCCAGCCACAGTGGATCACCAAAATGTGATTTTAGTATTAGAGTATTACTTTGTCATGAAAAACAGACCTAACCAATTCTTCTGCCTGACTATAATCATACCGTCTTGTGCTCAGAACAAACTACTTTTTCATCTCTGGGAGGACATGGGGGAGACATCTTTTATCAAATAGAAGCTGTCCTCTGTCTTCCTGGTTCACAAACCCAACTCCAAGTTCTGCTTGGAGCAATGGTCTCTCCTAAGCCCTTTTAAGTTCTTTCCTGTTCTTTAGGATGACTTTGTGTCTTGGTCTCACTTAGCTTCTCCTTATTTCTTCTGGTGCCACTGCTCCTTCCCACATCTCCATCCCCCATTGTGTTTGTCCTCATTGGGCCCTGGCTCAGTGCCGTCCTGGGTGCTAGCAGGATTCACTGTGCAGATGGCCTCCTGCTGATTCTTTGGGGATCCTCAAAAGTGTATGACACACGTGATACATCAAGGAGCTCAGGACCTAGTAAGAAATAGTTGGTTACAGAAATGAACCAGGATTCTTACACTTGAAAGAGACAGAAAATCTACTTGAACTTGCCCAAATGGAGAAAGAAACCAAGCAATGTAGTGGCTTAGGGACTGAATGTCCTGAAGATAGGTGGTGTCTGTCAGATTCAGGGTCCAGGTGATACAACAGAGTTTCTTTCCAACCCGGGGCCTCAGTTGGGACTCCTCGTGATGACATGGCAGCTCTAGGGTCATTTTCATGGGAGTAGGATGGTGTAGGGTTTTTGTCTTCTTTCTGGAAGCCTTTCTGGAATTTCTGGAAGCATCTGCAGAACATGTAAGATTCACTCTATTGGCTGTGAGAGCTTGTGACTATGACAGCAACTGGCTCAGGGTTAGGTCCTGGGCTTTGTCTGGAAATCATGGGGATTCCACCCAGGCCTCGAGGTCAGAGGGTTGGGGGAGGGTGTACAAGAGAAAATTGGTGGCTGTTGCCAGAAAGAGGGGAGTGAATGCCAGGCAGGTGGGAGGCTTTTGAACCATCCATGCGCTCTCCAGGAAATTACCATACTAAGGGGCTTTAAAAGAGGCACAAGTCAAGTAAAAACCAAATGTAAGGAAGTGCTGAGGATGGAGACAGTGGGAAAAAGCAGGGACTATTAAATGTGGGACTTCCTGGGTCTGACTTCATCCATATGTGTTTCCCTAGGAAACCACTGATTTTTCTTGAGTATCTCTTTATGGGGGCTTCCCCTCGAGCTAGTCTGCACCTTGGGCTCCTTGGTGTGCTCTGGGAGCCCTCCTCTTGTCCCAGGCTGCCCTCCCTGCCGGTCATATTGTCCACCCCTCCGCCCATATCGGAGCTCTACACAGCCCTTTAAGGTCCATCCTGATTGCCCTTCTCCTGGGCAGGTCCCCTGCCCAGCACCCCTCTGAATCCAGAGTGCTCTTCCTTTGATCCAAGGGTCTGTGGTCACACTGACCTGTAGGCTTCCATGCTCGAGACCATCACTCCTGGTGCCCCCAGTTTCCTCCCAGAACCCCCAGCTCGGCAGACACTGATCATGCCTTGGTTCTGTCCTGGCTCCGAGGCACATGCAGGTCATGTGTGTCATGGGTGGTGAAGAGTGCAGAGCTGCTCGGCACTTTCCTTTCTCTTCAGGAAAGCAGTACCTGGACGCTACTCTCTGTGTCTAGTGTGATACTCTGGCTCTTTCCCGCTATATACAGACATTCTCTAATGGTTAAATTTTTTCACATTATGTACTTGCAATGTTTGGCAAACATTGTGCCACTCGCTTATAATACTGTCAGAAATTCAATCAGCGGCCTTCACAGTCCCTGGAATGTGCTTGGTGGCAGGTGTTACATGGTGCGTGTTTATTCCCCAAGGGCTTTTATTGTCTCATTAATGAGCAGGTGCAATAAATTGTGTTGTAGACAGCATCTCTGTTAGTCTGAGGGTGTGTGGGGATGTGTATTCCCTCCTCATATGCCATCCCTTCTCTCTTTCCAATAACCCTTTATTTTAAAATAGCTATGAATATAGTAGAGAGTATTTCCATGTACCCCACATCCCGTTGTCCCTCTTGTGAACACTTTACATTAATATGGTGCACTCAATCTATTACTATTGACTAACAGCCATACTTTATGCAGATTTCTTTAGCTTTCCCCTTGTCCTTTTTCTGTCCCAGGACGCCATCCTGACACCACATTTCAGCCCCTTTTATCTCCACGTCGCCTCCAGGCTGTGACAGTTTCTCAGACTCTCATTGCTTTGATGACCTTGACAGTTTGGAGCAGTGTTGGTCAGGTGTTTTGTAGAAGGTCTCTTAACTGGGGTTCATTTGATGTTTTCCTCATGATTCAACTGGGGTTATGGGTTTTGGGGAGGAAGACCATGGGGGGAGAGTGTCCTATTCATCAACTTGAGTCAAGGGTACGTACTATGTTCCTTTTGTTTGTTTATCCATCTGTTTGTTTATATTGTGGTCCAACATACATTTATACAACAAGAGCTGTTTTAGCCATGTTAAGTGCACAGTTTAGTGGCAGTGAGCAATTCACATTGTTGGGCCACCACCACCATCCATCTCCAGAACTTTCTCATCATCCTCACTTGAAACTCCATCCCCATTAAATAGTCCTTCCCCATACTCCCTCTCCCAACCCCCAGCAACCATCATTCAACTTTCCATCTCTATGAATTTGACTCTTCTAGGTGTTTTAATATAGGCTTTATTACTCTTCAAGTACAGTAGGGACAGTGGGTCAGGATATGACTGCCTTTGAAAAGACAGCTTGTTCCTAAAAGGGGGACATGCTCCACCAGAGGATCCCCACAGGGAAGCGCTGGGTCAGTCAGGAGGCAGAGGGAGCAGGGGGGTTGGGAGCAAGAGCCTTTGTTGTAGATTGTGGGGAAGGAAGGGCTGAGGCGGAGTAAGTGGGCTGAAGATCTGGTTGTGGAGTGACTTTGCTGGGCTCTGGGGCACAGGGGCTCTCCCTCACTGTCTGGGATCTGGCCCTGGGTTATCGGGGTGGCTGGATAGTGTGAGAGCCTGATAAAGGACATGGTGGCGTGTGGACACTGGATTGGCTGGTTTGCATTTGGGAGGCACATTCAGAGGGATCTTGTTTACTCTCTAGAAATTGGCTGACTCTGTGAGGGGCAGGCTCTCTAGGGTCAGCAAGGCCCCAGGTGTGGAGCATCAGAATACCGAAAACAAGACATGGCTAATCTATCTAGATAGTTCATGTACATGGACTCATACAACATTTGTCTTTTGGTGACTGGCTTATTTCACTGAGCATAATGTCTTCAAGGGTCGTCTGCATGTAGCCTGTGTCAGAATGTCATTCCCTGTTAAGGTTGAATAACATTCCTCTACATATGTATACTGCACATTTTGTTTATCTGTTAAACACATTTATCTTTTTTAAAGAAGACAAAAGTCCATTTTTGTTTCTTAGTCTGGGAATTCCTTGTCCACTCAGTGTCCCTTTGAGGGCTTCTCCCATCTCCGCTAAGGGATGGCACATGCCAGAGGGCAGGAAAGGTCAAACTCATTTGTGGTAGGAATTAGGCTGACTGCGCAGAACAGAAGTGCCCTTCGTTACTTGTAATTAATCCTCACGGTTCCTGAGTGTCAGCGTTCAAATGGAGCAGGAGAGCTGGTTTCTGGGATGTAATTACTAGTAGCTCACTGCCCATGACCGTGAAGAGGACTTGGGTGCTTGCCTCACCTGTGTGCGCATGACCGCCTGCCTCCCCTCCAGGAGTGGCCTCTTCAGAGCGTCTTTGTAGGAGTCTCAGGTGGACTGTCAGGCTAGAGCAGTTACTCATCCAGGGGCTGTTTCCTGCTCTAATTACTGCTCTTTCTTCCACGGCTGAGAGGGATCGGTGGGCGGATGTGGGACAGGCAGGCTAATGTGATGACATTTTGACAAGTGTGTTACAATAAAAAATAACTCCCTTAGGAGAAGGTTAATGCAGTTATCAGCCGTGTTAGCATTGACATCCTTAGATTTGTGTCTTGTTGGGCAGGATACTGTGCTCTCCTCACACAGACCAAGTCTCAGCAATGTTCTAATGGGTTGTGCTTGAATTCTGTTTCCAGAAACATCTACTGAGGATGAATATCATTATCTGTTCATAGATTTTTCCATGGGGGTTTCTTCAGTATTTCTTTATTCTGTGATGGGCTTCTTTCTACCTGCTTGTTAACTAGGCTGCCTCCCCTACTCTCTGCTGACATGTAGCTCAGGACTATATACTAATTTTAACATTAGCCTGAGTAAAAATATAATTAGTATTTTTAGTCTGCTTCCATTTTAAATCTTACCATGAATTCTAAAGGCAGCTACAGAGCATTTGGGATTTATTGTTGTCTTTTATTCCTTGTTCCCCTCTTACTCAGTTTCAGTAATGTAGAATTTACTATAACAGGGGTAAGTAAATGCCATTTAAAAAATAGCCTTATAGAGATGTGATTCATATACCACATAATTCGCCCACTTGCAGTATATGATCCAATGGCTTTCAGTATATTCAGAGTTGTGTGTCCACCACCGCAATCAACTTTAGAACATTTGTTCCTTTCACTGCCAAGTCTTCCTCCATGGTATGAATGTATCATATTTATCCATCCAGCCATTGGACATTTAGACATTAGAGTTGTTTCCATTTTTTGACTATTGTGATTAACTCTGCTATGAATATTCATGTATAAGTTTCTGTGTGCCCTTAGTAGAACCTGGGCTCATGCGGTAACTATTTAACTATTTGAGGAACTGCCATGCTGTGTTTCAGAGTGGCTACATCACTTTACATCCTCCCCTCCAGCAACTAATGAGAGTTCCAATTTCTCCACATCCTTGCCAACATGTACTGTTTGTAGCCATCCTAGCAGTGTGAAGTTTTTTTTAACCCCTGGAAGATAATATCGAATTGCTAGAAGTATGGGTATGTGTTCAAGTTACTAGTTTACTAGTTTACCACTTACTAACTGTGTGATCTGGGTGAGTTGCTAGACTTCTCTGTTTAGACCCTAGATTGCCTGTTTTTAATTTAGAGATAATTATGCCTATCTCACGGGATGCTTGTGAGGATTGACAGAGGGGATGTGAGACATAACTGCACCTCACAAGAGCCTTTATCATTATGCATAAAATGATGCCAACTGTGAGTTGCTGTCCTTTCCTTCTACCCTGTCTCTCCCTGAATGAAGTGAGTAACAGTACGTTTTAGAGAAATGTGGGATCATCCTGGCTGAGCAAAGATGAGTAAATTGGAATAAAGGTGATGGAGACCAGGAGCTCTGACTTTTCCCTGATGGTCCTTAAAGGGGTCACTTAAACACATCTGGCTTGGAAGCAAGGGCAAAAATGAACTATTGGGACTTCATCAAGATTAAAAGCTTTTGCACAACAAAGGAGACAGTCAACAAAACCAAAAGACAACTGACAGAATGGGAGAAGTATTTGCAAATGACATATCAGATAAAGGGCTTGTATCCAAAATCTATAAAGAACTTCTCAAACTCAACACCCATAGAACAAATAACCCAGTCAAGAAATGGGCAGAAGACATGAACAGACGTTTCTCCAAAGAAGATATCCAAATGGCCAACAGACACACGAGAAAGTACTCAACATCACTTGGCATCAGGGAAATACAAATCACAACCATAGTTAGATACCACCTCACACCAGTCAGAATGGCTAAAATCAACAAGTCAGGAAATGACAGATGTTGGCGAGAATGTGGAGAAGGGGGAATCCTCATACACTGTTGGTGGGAATGCAAGCTGGTGCAACCACTCTGGAAAACAGAATGGAGGTTCTTCAAAAAGTTGAAAATAGAGCTACCCTATGACCCAGCAATCGTACTACTGTGTATTTACCCTAAAGATACAAAGGCAGTGATCCTCAGGGGCACATGCACCCAAATGTTTATAGCAGCACTGTCCACCATAGCCAAAGTGTGGAAAGAACCTAATGTCCATCAACAGATGAATGGATAAAGAAGATGTGGTATGTGTGTACACACACACACACACACACACACACACTGGAATACTATGCAGCCATCAAAAGAAACGAAATCTTGCCATTTACAATGATGTGTATGGAACTAGAGGGCGTTATGCTAAGCGAAATAAGTCAACCAGAGATTATCATATGATATCTCTGATATGAGGAACTTGAGGGGCAAGGCAGGGGGTCATGGCGGGTAGGGAGGGAAAAAAATGAAACAAGATGGGATAGGGAAGGAGACGAACCATAAGAGACTCTTAATCTCACAAAACAAACTGAGGGTTACTGGGGGGCAGGAGGGTAGGGATAGAGTGGATGGGTTATGGACATTGGGGAGGGTTTGTGCTATGGTGAGTGCTATGAAAGGTGTAAGCCTGATGATTCACAGACCTGTACTCCAGGGGCAAATAATAATAATAAAGAAATTTTATGTTGATCGTATGTTAAAATAATAATTTGGATATGTTGGAGTAAATAAAATATATTATTAAATTTATTTATTTATTTATTTATTTTTTAAAGATTTTATTTATTTATTTCACAGAGGGAGAGAGATCACAAGGAGGCAGAGAGACAGGCAGAGAGAGAGAGGGGGAAGCAGGCTCCCCGCTGAGCAGGGAGCCCGATGCGGGCCTCGATCCCAGGACCCTGAGATCATGACCTGAGCCGAAAGCAGAGGCTTTAACCCACTGAGCCACCCAGGTGCCCTATATTATTAAATTTAATTAAAAAACACATCTGGCTCTTCATTTTATACCTGAAACCAAGTTAATAATATAGTTTTATTGTGGTATAACTTATGTGCAGCAATTCACATTTTTTGGTTGACAGAGCTGTGAGTTTTGACAGTCATTGCAGTGGACTGACCACCACCATATCCGGACACAAAATTTTGAGCAATTCCATCCTGTCTCTTTGCTGTCACACTTTCCTCCACCCCCAACCCCTGGCAGTCAGTCACAGATCAGTTGTTGTTCCTGTAGTTTTGGGTATTCCAGAACGTCATATAAATGGGATCACGTGGTATATAGTCTCTGAGTCTGGCTTCTTTCGCTTAGCATACCACATTTGTAATTTATCTTTGCTGTTGTGTCTAACAGGAATCTGTTCCTTTCTACTGCTGAGTGATAGTCCTGTATATGGATGAACCACAGTTGTATGTCTACTCAACAGTGAAGGGTATCTGCATCATTTCCAGTTTTGGGCAGTTATTAATAAAGTAATTATCAACATTCACATGAAGGATTTTATGTTAATGTAAGTTTCCATTTCATTTAGTCAAACACTAAGGAGAACAGTTGTTGGATCATATAGTGAGTATATGTTACCATTAAAAGAAATTGCCAGATTGTTTTCCAAAGCAGCAATAGCATGAAATTAATATTTGTAGGGGTGTCTGGGTGGCTTATTTGGTCAAGTGTTGGACTCTTGATTTTGGTTCAGGTCATGATCTCAGAGTCCTGGGATTGAACCCCATGTTGGGCTCTGAGCTCAGTGGGGAGTCTGCTTGAGGATTCTCTCTCTTTCTCTTTCCCTCTGCCCCTGACCCTGTTCATGCTCTCTCTCTCTCTAAAATAAATAAATATATCTTAAAAAATAATACTGTAACCAGGCCACTGTAATCTCTGAATTGGTTGAATATTCTTGAATAAGCTTGAGCCTTGCTATTCATCTCTATGCTTTCTGAAGGGACTGCAGTTGTGATTTTCAGGTTGTTGGTAGGAGTGCCATGAAAGGCACATTCCCTGGTCAGATTTGTGTAGGAAAACTTAGGTTAAATAAAGTTTAACTATTTCTTTATTGTAATACATTTTAGTATCTAAAACTTATGGCCCTCCGGGAGAGAGATGAAGTAGATAGTTTTTCTAAATGTATTTGATGACGAATGTCTTACAGAGCCAGTGCTCTTTGGAACCAATTTTAGGAAACACTGTGCTAGAGTACATGGATTCTCTCAATGAGGTGCTTCTATTTCATCTGAAATATCTCTAGATTGGTCAGGATGTGTTCTGTTGTGTTGTAGTAACAAATAGCCCTTATGCTCAGCTGTGTAAAACAATACAAGTTTATTTGTCATTACTATTGTGTGGGGCCCTGCTTCTTGTTTATTGTGCCCAGTGGCACAGGCTGATGAGAGGGGAATGTGGCAGATGGCAGTTGGGCACTCAGAGTGACACACGCCATATCCACTGAGCTTTGCTGAAACAAGTGATGTGACCACAGCTGGCTTCCTGGGAAAATTCAACCAAAACATACATGTTGGAGGGAAGAGAAATGGAATAGTGTTGCACAGTCCTTGTTACCACCTCAGATTCTGAGGGGCTCAAAGCAAAATGATTTTGTTCTCTTTTACGCACTTACATATTGGGGGTGTTAGGCAAGTGCCCTTCCCTCAGCGGCACCCATTGTCTCCTGATCCCACAGTTTAGTAGGCTGTTGGGGCTTGTGTCTGGCGCCTTTGGCCACCATGTTCTCCTTCCTCAGGGGGCAGAGCTTTAAACCCAGAGCGCAGAATGATACCTTTTGGAGTTGGGAGCTCTCCTGGAGACTGTAGCTTATGGTTTCCAAACACATTGCAACAGAAGAACCCTTTCTTTAAGTGAAAGCTTACAAGGCAAGTCAGCATGTACACAGACCAACAGTGGTTCTGGGAGATGTGAATTGGGGGGTGGAGGGAGGGGACAAGGACCCTGACTGCCCAGCCTTTCTTCTTCCTCTCCTCCTTTTCTTCCTCCTCCTCTTCCTCTCCAACCCAGTGATCTTCAAAGGCCTCCAAAGACCCCAGTCTGAGAGTCCTAATCTTGTCTAACCGTTTATCTGGTGGCTGAGTAGGGTGAGCATGTACCATACAATCAGGATTCATGCTAGAATGACAGGTGTGCATCAGCAGGCCAGGTCGTTTGGAACTAGAGAAGACAGGATGGAGGTGACTGGCAGGAGGGTCCACAGCTCAGTGTGAGAGATGCTGTGGGCGCTGGGCCTACAAGGCTGTTGTTTGTTTTGCTTTTGCTGTTTTTGGGGGTCAGTAGAGGGAGAGAGGGAGGGTATACATGTCTACTACTATAGAGATTTAAGATCTGTGGTCAGGTGTCCATGGGGGAAGTGTGAGCTTGGTGATAGCATTTACATGATTCGTCACCATGAGTCACCTTCCATTCTTTTTTTTTTTAAAGATTTTATTTATTTATTTGACAGAGAGGGAGATCACAAGTAGGCAGAGAGGCAGGCAGAGAGAGAGGGGAGAGCAGGCTCCCTGCTGAGCCTGATCGAGAGCCCGATGCGGGACTCGATCCCAGGACCCTGAGATCATGACCTGAGCTGAAAGCAGAGGCTTAATCCACTGAGCCACCCAGGCACCCTCACCTTCCATTCTTTTCAGTCTTTATATTCACCCTGCATCTGAGGGACGCCCCCCCACTTCCCTCAGTCCCTGCACCTGTTCAGCCTTATTAACTTTTTAACCCTGCAAAAATAAATTGCACAGAGGAGATCTCCTAAGGTCACTGCCCTTATTTTGGGAGGCCGTGGGGTTTCACTTTGACCTACTAAAATATGCATTAAGTCTATTTAAGCCTTAAACCTCTCCAAGATTAATGATTTATTTCTGGGGGACATTTTTTCAAGCTGTTAATCACTCTGCCAGAAAGAAAAATCTGGAATTGAAAACTGGCTCCCGGTGCCTGTGTTACTTTGGACCTTGTATTAATGACCAAACTCCCCTGGGCTGGAGGGACCAGGATGTTTCTGTAGTCAGGGATGGGGGGTGATGGCCCAGAAGGTGCCTGCTTTCAGCAACACCTGTGAGTTCTCCCAGCGAAGACTTCCGGGGGCACTGTCTGATGTTCTTCCCTCCTGTGTACATCAAAGAAACACCACCAGTGAACAACACCAATTCCCAATTATTGGTGTAAACTGTTCATTAAAGGAGCGCCTGGATGGCTAGTTAGCTAAGCGTCTGCCTTCGGTCTAGGTCAGACGATCCCAGGGTTGTGGGATCGAGCCCCATGTTGGGCTCTCCCAGCTCACTGGGGAGTCTGCTTCTCCCTTTCCTTCTGGCTTGTGCTTGCTTGTGCTCACTATCGCTATCTCTGACTCTCTCTCTCAAATAAATAAATAAATAAACAAACAAACAAATAAATAAATAAATAGTTCATTATTCCTGTTGTCTCCTCCCTGAAATATACCACGGGCACATGATTGTGAGCCATGCTTTTTAGGAAGCAGAAAAAAATCTTCATGAGTTAGTGCATATTAGGAAATAAGTATTTCATTATGGCTAGTCCTTTGTTTACACGTGGTGGAAGATGATGAGGCATGCTGGCTCTGTTTTGTTTAGAAGCAGGGACAGTGCTGTTCAGTGCTACCACTAAAAGAAGCTGCGTAAACAGAAATTAAAGGCACCTGAAGGTCAAGGTTGAGAAAAGGAAATCTTGAATGACCCTTCCCTGCCCCCTTTATTTTTACTTCCTGACACCCATGGCACTGTTTCTTGTCTGCAGATGGGTGCTGTAACTAAAATATGACATGGACCAGATTCATGAGCCTGGGGAAACAGCCCACACAGTTCAGGGCTCGGATCCAAGGTCAAAACCACAGTTTCTATGACAGGTTGTAAAGCTTGTGGATGACCTGAGCTTATGGGCTCAGGTGGCAAGTCTAGACTATAGCCAGGGGGTGGGAAGAAGCAGCCCCCAAATAAATTTTAACTGGCCCAAGAGTTAAATATTAAAATGCTAGGCCACATAAGACCAGAAGAATCAACGCCTAGTGCAAGATACCTGTCCAAATTTTAAAGGGGGCCAAGGCAACCAATGAAAATAGTGTTGTCATGTTGATTCATACAATATTAAAAACAAGTTTAAAAAAGACCAGTTAAACAAAAGAACAAAATACACATGGGGGAAAATATTTAGAGTATATTTCAACGAGTTAATATTTTTAATACAAGAATTTGTTAAAAGCAGTTGTTTAAAACTACCAAAGCCTGGTCATGTAAAGCATCAAAGAATTTACATAAATAATTCATAATAAATTCATAGTAGAGGAAGTGCCAATAATTAATGCTGGAAAATATTTGATCTTGGTAATCTGACAACTTAAGGAAAAATGTTTGATTTATGTAATCAAAGAGGTATACACTTGAAAAAATACCATTTCTTAACTGCCAAGTTACCAAACAATGTTAAAAAGTGAAAGTCTTGGTAAGGCTGTGGTAAAAGGTCAGTCACTAATCCTTTTGGAATTCAACCTGATGGACTGAAAGCCCTTCAGACATCCATGTCTGTGACCCAGCAATTACACTTGGGGATCAGCCATAAGAAAATAATGCTCAAAACAAAGAAACACAAAACCCAAACACCTTTTACATGAAGTTTCAGAAAAGAAAGTAAAACCTCAATATTATTTATTAATAGTGTGGGGATTGCTAAATAAACTCCTGTATATCAATTAGGTAAATGTTATACATCTTATTTAAGATTATTTTTACTAAGATTAATTCAACAGAAAAGTTTTGGTTCTTAAAAAATACCCAGGATATCGAACGGTATATACACTGATACTATGACATTAAAAAAAGTCTTCTAAACCTATGCACAGAGAGAAAGCTGGACGGCCACTAACAAAAACATGTACAGGTATGTGGGGTTCCTTAACACAAACTTCTTGTGGTCGGTATGTTACCATTTGCTTATTGTTATGTATTCTGATAATGATGAAAAAAAAACTTAAATCTTTAAGCTCTGGAGGGATAGCAGTGCAATGTGATGTCAAAGTGTCCTTGCTCTCCTGCAGATTTTTGGCCCGAGAATTCCTGACTTAAAAGCAGTTGATATGTGAGTTCCTCTACCCAGTGGCTGTGAATTTGTAGTTTTATGTGATGGTCATAGTGCAATGATCGCTTCTTCCTTTCAACGCAGCCCTCACTACAATGCCTGGGAGAAAAAAGGTGGGTGAAGAGGAGGTCCCAGGGAGGGGGTCGCGGCTGGGCTCCATGCCTCCCAGGAGGGCATGTGTCCACCTGTGTGCCGGTAGGAGGGAAGGAGGAAGGAGGGAAGATAGGAAGGAGCGAGCTCCCAGCTGGCCGGCAGCGATGCTCTAGATCAGTCTCCCACTCACAGATGATAATCTGAGGGTGTGGGTGCTGTGAGATTCGCAACCAGACCCCACCCGTTCTCTAGTGCGTGGTACTGAGCAGGGTGCTCTGCGTGGAGTCGTGACTCAGTAAAAGGGTGTGAGTGGATGACGGAGTACTGGCTTTGGCTTTTTGCGTGGCTTTGTGTTCTTGGGGGCCTTTGTAAGGGAAGCGTTTACACATTTCTCGTGCTAAAGGGAGTGCTTTTATTTTGTTATGTTTTCAGTGGATTGTTTCCAGAGCAGTCTTCTCTTTCTCCTCATAGAAAAATGAACTGAGTAAGGATGCCTGTTGCTAGTGAAAAGCTGGGCCTTTTTGCCCTCTGAAGAATTTGTCAGAATGAATGAACCCTGCCTTTCTGAAGAGATTTTGAGTATAGACCTTCATTTGACTTTCAAGTCTGATGGGGGAAGTGGAGTCAACCTGCAGACTCTTTGTTTGCAAACACAAGACTGGTTGTGGGGCTCTGGTTTGGTCATCCAGAAAAACAGGAGGAATAGAGGTGAATGGAGGGTGATGATATTCAGGAGTTGTCTTTGTTGGAACAGTAGCTTTTGGGGAAGGGGGTGTCCTGCACAGGGCTCTAGCTGGAACAGAAGTGCCCGTGGAGGGAACTGGTAGCTGGTCCCATGGCCACCTGCCTCTCATCACCAGAGGTCCATAACTAAGCGATGGCCTCTCACAATATCTTCCAGAATCTCTGATTTGAAGCTTAGAAAAATGTGGGCCCATGGGTGTGAGGAGCCATCCGGTCACTGGGAGCCTGGCCATGATTACTTATTTCAGAAATGTTTTCTGGTTAGCTGTGGGGTTCGCAAGCAGGATGCCAGGTGGTTCTCTGAGGGCTTGCTGGTTAATAAGGTGGATAAATCACATATTCCCTCCAGGACTGCCAGCCTCTAGCCCAGATTCCTGTTCTTAATTTGCTTACTTGAGTTAGGGCTGTTGTATTACTCGATGGAGGGGCTACATCTGAGGATTCTCCACTGACGTTGTCATTTCTTCCTGGGGAACCATTGGTTACCCACCTCGTGCCTGCACACCTCAGTTTCCTCGCATGCCAAATCAGGGTTGCACTTGCTGCCCTCTTCCCATTCCATCTGTGGGGAGCCCCCTGGGGGTAGAACTACATCCAGTACTTTAGTTTATTGATAAATAGGTCCTTCTATACCATGGTTTCAAACCTTCCATGCCTCCAGTCTCCCCTACTGCTGGTGTGACGGATTATCTCATAAGCCCAGGAGGCCTGCGGATGGCAGAATCTTAGCCTTACCTCTCTCTCTCCACCTCTGAGCTTGTTCATCTTTCCTCCTGTTGTCCTTCTCCTCCCTAAAGCCCAAGAGGCTTTCTTTCCTGTTGCAAGGCCACATCCTCCTTCTGGACTCCTGAGGTCACCTGCCTCCTTGAGGACTGATAGCCCTTCCCAGCCTTTTTCTCCCATAACCTCCCAATCCACTTCCGGTCAGGCCCCCGCCTCCCCAGACCAAACTGCAACTTCCTTTTGGCCAACAAGTACTCTACAGAGCATTGGAAGAATTACTAAAAATATATGTTTAAAATACATGGCCTTAAAGGTAAAGTCTAAGAATGAGAGTCCTCCTTGACTACAAAATTTATGAAAATTATTTAATATTCAACGAGGAAAAGAATGAGGCAAACTTGCACTTTCACAAGTTGAAAAGCAAACTCTGAAAAGCAGTTTGCCTAAAACTAGAAAAGGCACAGATCATCTTTCATCTGGCAATTCCAGTATGAGAATCTAACCCAAACCCAAACAAAACAGCAGCAACAATAGACAGTGTTTCAGTTATTCAGTTGTGAAGAACTTTGTCACAATGACAAAGCCACTCTAAAGGATGGAAGGATAGTGGAACATTTAAAGTAAAAAAAGTGATACATAACTCTTTATGTGGTGTGATCTTCCCCCTTTTTTTCAGTGCGATGTGTATTAGGGGAAAAAAGACTGTAAGGAATATTTTAGGAGTGTCTTTTTTTAGGAGTGCCTTTTTTGATAAATTTGTTTCTTTATCTAAAATTTTTTTCTTTGAAAAGGATTCCCCCCATTTAGTTAATTAATACATCTATCACTTCACATATTTATTATATCTTTTATGAGAACATTTAGCATATGTTCTCTTAGCAGATTGCAGTTATATAATACAGTGCAATCAACTATAGTCACCATGTTATTATACATTAAATCTGGAGACATTATTCATCATACAGCTGAAAGGTGGTGTTGTTTTACCAACCTCTCCATTTCTACCACCTCCCCAGCCCCTGGCAACCACTGCCTACTGGGTTTCTATGAGTTTGACAACACCACCACCATCGTCTCTTCCTCCAGTATTTGTCTTTCTCTGCCTAACTTTTTTTAAAACATTTTTTTGAGATTTTATTTTTAAGTATTCTCTACATCCAGCATGGGGTTTGAACTTACAACCCCGAGATCAAGACTTGCATGCTCCACCTACTGAGCCAGCCGGGCACCCTGTCTGTTCTGGCTTACTTCACTTGGCAGAATGTCCACAAGATTCATCCATGTTGTGACAAATGACAGAATTTCCTTCTTTCTCATGGCTGAATAATATTCCATTGTACATGTATCACATCTTCTTCATCCATTCATCTGTTTATGGACACGTATGTTGTTTCCGTATCTTGGCTATTGTGAATCATGCCGCAGGAAACATGGGGGCATCTATCTCTTTGACATAGTGATTTCATTACCTTCAAATATATACCCAGAAATGGAATTCCTGAACTGTAGAGTGGTTCTATTTTTATTTTTCTGAAGAACCTCCATACCTTTTCCCAGGGCGGCTGCACCATTTTGATTCCCATCAATGGTATGAGAGGGATCCTTTTCTCCATTTCCTCGGTAGAACTTGTTATCTCTTTTCTTTTTGATACTGCTATTCTAGCAGGTACGAAGTGATATCTCATTGTGGTTTTGATTTGCATTTTCCTGATGATGAGTGATGTTGAGTACCTTTCACTGTACCTGTTGGCCATTTATATTTCTTTGAAAAAATGTCTATTCAGTTCCTCTGCCCATTTTTTAATTGGACTTTTTTTGTTTTTTGTTATTGAATTGTGTGAGTTCCTTACATATTTTGGATATTAACTCCTTATCAGATATATGATTTGCACATATTTTCTCCCATTTAGTTTGCCTCTTCATTTCCTTGATGGTTTTCTTTGCTGGGCAGAAAGAATGCCTTTTTCCCCCCTTTTTTTTCTTTTTTTTTTTATTATGTTATGTTAGTCACCATACAGTACATCATTAGTTTTTGATGTAGTGTTCCAAGATTCATTGTTTGCGTATAACACCCAGTGCTCCATGCAATTCGTGCCCTCCTTAATACCTATCACTGGGCTCACCCATCCCCCCACCCCCTCCCCTCTGAAACCCTCCGTTTGTTTCCTGGAGTAGAAAATTCTTACAATGAGTTTGTATAACAATTTTTTTAAAGTCTTTCCTCCCTCCCCTTCCTCACCTCACAGGTACTCCTCAGACCTCAGGTTCTTAACCATCTTTTCCCTCAAATCTTTGGCTTCTAGCAAGGCTGCCCTCTCTGTGTGGTGTCTGTCAGTGCTCTGCCCCATCCTCTGAAACTGTCATCTTCGGTTTCGTTATCTTCCAGTTTTCTTTCTCTCTGTGTGTGTTTCTCTAATCTTGTCAGACATTTGTGAACCAGAGTTCATTAGTCTCTATCTTTTTAACAGCAATTCTCTTTCCTTCCATTTCCCCTGGTTGTAACCTGTTCCAGGCAGAATCAGTTCCTCTCTCCTCTGTGTTGCTGTCCTTTCTCCCAGAGTTCTCAGAGCTTGGCAGTACATTGGACTTACCTGGGAGAGCTTCAGAAATCCCAGGCCTGAGTCCTACCCCAGTGATTTTGGTGTCTTTGGTCGGGGTGGAAGCTGGACTTCAGGAGTCTTTTTTTTTTTTAAGATTTTATTTATTTATTTGAGAGAGAGAGAGAGAGAGGGAGAGAGAGAGAGAGAGAAACAGAAAGAAAGAGAAAGAGAAAGAGAAAGAACATGAAATGGGAGAAGGTCAGAGGGAGAAGCAGACTCCCCATGGAGCTGGGAGCCCAATGTGGTACTTGATCCCAGGACTCCAGGATCATGACTTGAGCCAAAGGCAGTCACTTAACCAACTGAGTCACCCAGGTGCTCTGGACTTGAGAAGTCTTAAAGTTCCTGGATGAGTATATTGGCCACAGGGCTGAGAACCCCTCTCCTACCTGGTGTCTCATTGTATTGGGATGGGGTGTCATGTGTGTGTGTCAGTCTCTGGGGTCCTGACCCTTGGATGTCACAAATGCCACCAGACCTACAGATCACCAGTACCAGGCACTGGGAAAGCAGTAGTGTGTGAAAATAAGTCTGAGTGAGGAAGTATGTTTCTGCACCAACTGCCCTGCCTTGGTGCTGGTCTAGCTAGGCATTTGATCAACTCAGACAGACCTCCTGTCTCAGCTTCACTCCCTGGCATTGTGCCTCCCTTTTAATGAAGAAGAAACTGGTGTAATCCATACCAGTGGCCTGCTTGGGCAGACAGTTAGGACGTGTTTCTCAAGCCTCTCTTACCTGCTCTGTTGCTCAGACAGTGAGGCCAAAACTGTGGACTCCTCTTCTTTCACCATTGACGTCCTCAGACAGGGATGCAATACATGTGGAGGGAATTGTGACCCTGACTCTGTGGCTCACAGAGGTCAGTAGGATTTCCTCTCTGCTTCACATTGTCTGCTCTCAGAAAGGGAACAGGCATCAGAAAACTTTACAGGGAATCAGGAATTGCAGCCAAAGGGAAACTTGTCCTCTGTGTGAGGCTGGGTTGGACTTTCATGACTTATGGTTCTGCGATCCTCAGTGTATGGGCCTACTGGAGGAACTGGGTTCAGAGTGTCAAGATTTGTGACAAGGAGAATGTGGACTGTTTGTATTCTCATACGATGATGGCCTATTTAGCCCAGCAGAGCCAAGCTACAACCATGGAAGAAGAGGTAAGATGTTGTATTTTAGGCAGAGTATTTGGAAGAAGGCTCTCACCTCCTATAGGTGCCTAGTGAGGGCTGACGGGAGCTCCTTGGGGATATGTGGGCACAGTGGTAGTTGGGGACTGCAGGCCCAGAGGCCCAAGGCCATTCTGGAGGATGACAGGACTCTCAGTGTATGGGCGTAGCCAGTGTCACATGCCTGTCCTGGCTCCTTGTGGCTCCTGCAGTGCACTTGGAACCCCTGAGCTCTCTTTAGCTCTCTTTCCATTCATCCACTTACCCACATGTACAGGGGCCCTGCTGGGTGCTGTTGTTACCCAATACACTTGACTGGTGAACCACAAAGAGGATGCCCTTGTTTTCACAGAGTTTACATTCCAGGGGGCGGGGAGGTTGACAAACAAAATATTAATTAAAAAAAAACAGATGTGGGGAAGCTTTTTATTTTGGTATAGTCCCAGTGGTTTAATTTTTCTTTTTTTGTTTCCCTTGTCAGAGGAGACATGTCTAGGAAAATCTGTCCACAGCTGAAGTCAGAGAGGTTACTGCCTGTGCTCTCTTCTGGGATTTTTATGGTTTCAGGTCTCACATTTAGATCTTTAATCCATTTTGGGTTTATTTTTGCGTATGGTGAAAGAAGGTGGTCTAGTTTCATTCTTTTGCATGTGGCTGTCCAGTTTTCCGAGCACCATCTCTTGAAGAGACTGTCCTTTCCCCCAATTGTAGAGTCTTTCATCCTTCCTTTGTCATACATTAATTGACCACATAAGCATGGGTTTATTTCTGGGCTCTCTATTCTGTTCCATTGATCTCTGTGTCTATTTTTGTGCCAGTACTGTACTATTTTGAGTACAGCAGCTTAGTAGTATATCTTGAAATCTGGGATTGTGATACCTCCCACTTTGTTATTTTTTTTCAAGACTGCATTGGCTATTCAGGATCTTACAAATTTTAGGATTATTCTTCATAGTCAAGGGAACCAACGACAAAACAAAAAGACAACCTCCTGAATGGGAGACAATATTTGCAAAAGACATATCCAATAAGATATTTACAAATTATATATCCAATTTGAAAATTATGTATCTAAATATCTAAAACATATAAAGAACATTTACAACTCAACACAAGAAACCCAAATAATCCAATTAAAAAATGGGCAGACAACTCAAATTGACATTTTTCCAAAGAAGACATACAGATGGTCAACAGGCACATGAAAAGATGCTCAGCATCACTAGTCATCAGGGAAATGCAAATTAAAAACCACACCTGTCAGAATGGCCAAAATTAAAAAATGCAATCAATAACAATTGTTGGCAAGGATGTGTAGAAAAAGGAACCCTTGTGGTAGGAATACAAATTGGTGCAGCCACTGTGGAAAACAGTGTGCAGTTTCCTCAAAAAATTGAAATAGAGTTACCATATGATCTAGCAATTTCACCCAGAGAAAATGAAAGCACTAATTTGAAAGGATATATGCACCCCTATGTTTATAGCAGCATTATTTAGAATAGCCAAAATACGGAAGCAACCCAAGTATCCACTGATAGATGAATGAATAAAGAAGATGTGATATATATGTACATATGCACCCACAGAAGAATATTATTTAGTCATAAAAAAGAATGAAATCTTGCCATTTGTAATAGCATGGATGGATCTAGAGGGTATAATGCTAAGTGAAATAAGTCCATCGAAGGCAAATACCATATTATTTCACTCATATGTGGAAATTGAGAAACAAAACAAACAAAAAGAGAGACAAGCCAAAAAACACTCTGAGAACAAATGGATGGTTACCAGAGGGGAGGCTGGTGGGGGGATGGGTTAAATAGGTAAAGGGGATTAAGAGTATAATTATTGAGCTCTGAATAATGTACAGAGTTGTTGAATCACTATATTGTACACCTGAAACTAATATAACACCGTATGTTAATTATACTTAAATAGAAAAAAAAAGAAAAAAAAACAGATGTGGGGCAGGCAACATTCAGATAGTTAACACTATAGGAAAGGAAAATGGAGAATGACAAACGGTGACTTTCACATTTGGTGGCTGGGGAACATCCTCGAAGAGATGCTATCTCAGCCAATATCTAAAGATCTGAGTGATAACAAGGAGCCAGCCAACCAAAGATCAAAGATTGAGCATGGGGACACCTGGTGCCAAGGTGCTAAGGTGAGAATGACCTTGGCATTTTCTTTCTTTTTTTTTTTTAAAGATTTTATTTATTTATTTCACAGAGGGAGAGAGATCACAAGGAGGCAGAGAGACAGGCAGAGAGAGAGAGGGGGAAGCAGGCTCCCCGCTGAGCAGGGAGCCCAATGCGGGCCTCGATCCCAGGACCCTGAGATCATGACCTGAGCTGAAAGCAGAGGCTTTAACCCACTGAGCCACCCAGGCGCCCAACCTTGGCATTTTCAAAAACCACACAGCAGCCTGAATAGTTGCACAGTCCAGGCAAGGAGTTTGGATCTTGTTCTCAGTGTACTGGGAAGTCATTGAAAGGTTTTAATTGGAGCAATGCTCGATGGGGTTTGCTCTAGAAAGATCTTGCTCACTGCTGCTCAGGGACAAGATGGAGGGAGGCAAGTTTGGAAGCAGATGACCAGATATAGGTGATTACAATATCATAGGCAAGAAATTATGATGATTTAGACTAGGTTGTAGTAGTAGAGAGGAAAATAAGTGGACAGACAGAGGATTTGTTTGGAAGAGTAATCAACAAGTCTTGTTGACACATTGGATGTTTGGCATGAGGGAGAGGTGAATCATGGATAATTCCTAGACTTTTGGCTTCAGCAACTGGATGGCTATTAATACTATTTACCAAAGCTGAAAAGATGACTAAATATTCAAAGGGAGTATAAAAATTTCTAATTGGAACATGTGAAATTCGATGGACTTGTTAGACGTCAAAGGAGATATGTCAAATAGTCAATGGGTTATACAAGCTAAAGACATAGGTTGTTGGAGTTGGTCAGTGGCATTTAGAAAGAGTGACAACATGATCCTGTTTTCCCAGGACAGTCCTGGTCTACATCTCTTGTCCCAACATCATTGTTAAAGGACCCCCTTTTCACTCTCAGCCTCATATCTGTTTGTGGTATATCTTGTATTGTCATCTTTCACAGAGACAGTATTTAAAGCCATGGGACTGGAGAGTCACTAGAGAGAGGGGTAAAATATCAGCAGAACCTGGTGCGCTTCAACATGTTGGAGTTGGAGGGGACTGAGGAAGCAGCCACTGGAGCAAAAGAAAAGCCAGGAGGAGGTGGAGTTAGCTCAGCCTGGAGAGGAACGTAGCTAGGAAGGGAAGAGTGGTCACACGTGACAGAGTGAGATAAGGATACAGAGTGATCACTGTGTGTTGCACTTTCATAAGAATGGTCCCAGTGGAAAGGGGAAGGTGGAAGCCTTAAGGAGCTAGAATGTGTGATGAGCTTGCTACATCCTCTCTGTTGCCCCACTTTTCAGAACAAAATCATACTTACTTATGAGGAGCTAATTTAAATGTTATCTCCTCTATTAAGCTTACCTTAGGTTCCAACAGTGAACTTGGTTGGAATTAACTGTCATTCTGTGTTCCCATAGCTCCTTGTTTATAACTTTTCATGTGACTTTTTAAAAATTGTTCATTGTGTTATGGTCATGTGTGCCTGACTCCTTACTAGACTACAGATTGCTTGCGGGCAGTGACTATTTCTTTTCCATCTTTATCTTGTCTGTGAATCTTAGCCTGTCACAGTTCAGTGAACCTACCAGATATTTGAGAAATGTTGAATGGGTGAGTGAATGCATATGTGAATAAGTGAGTGACTGAGAGAATGAATGAATGGATGAATAAGTGAGTAAATCACAAGTGATTGAACATATAAATAAACAAATGAGTGAATGGTTGGATGAATGAGTGTGAATGGTCAAGGGAGTGGATAGGTGAGTGGATGGGTGAGTGAGTGAGTAGGTGGTTGAGTGAGTGAGTAGATTGATGAGTGAGTGAGTGGGTGGGTGGATGAATGAGTGAGTGAATGGGTAAGGGAGTGGATAAATGAGTGAGTGGATGGGTGAGTGAGTGACAAAATGGGAAAGGGAGTGAATAGATGAGTGAACGAGTGAGTGAATGCATGGATGAGTGACTGAGTGGGTGAGTGGATGTGTAGGTAAGTGAGTGGATAGATGAATGAGTAAGTGGTTGGATGAGTGAGTGAGTGGATGGATGAGCAGTTGAGTGAATGGGTGAGTGAATGGATGGATGAGTGAGTGAGTGAGTGAGTGAATAGGTGAATGAGTGAATAAGTGAATAGATGAGTGAGTGAGCAAGTGGTTGATTGAGTGTATGGATGAATGAGTGAATGGATGGATGAGTGAGAGAGTGAATGCGTGAGTGAGTGGGTAGATGAGTGCACGAGTGAGTAGATGGGTGAGTGAGTGAGTGGATGGGTGAATGAGTGCATGGTTGGGTGACTGAGTGCATGGTTGGTTGAATGAGTGAATGGATAGATGAGTGCATGAGTGAGTGGATGGGTGAGTGAGTGGATGGGTGAATGAATGAGTGGGTGGATGAGTGGGTTAGTGAGTGGATGGGTGAGTGAGTGGATAGATGAATGAGTGAATGGATGGATGAGTACATGAGTGAGGGGGTGGGTAAGTGAATGAGTGGATGGATGAGTGAGTGAGTGAGTAAGTGAGTGGATGCGTGAATAAGTGAGTGAATGGGTGAGTGAGTGGGTGGGTGAGTGAGTGGATGAATGAGTGAATGGATGGATGAGTGCATGAGTGAGGGGATGGGTGAGTGAATGAGTGGATGGATGAGTGAGTGAGTGGATGGGTGAGCGAGTGAGTGAATGGGTGAGTGAATGAGTGGGTGGATGAGTGGGTGAGTGAGTGGTTGGGTGAGTGGACAGATAAATGAGCGAATGGATGAATGAGTGAATGAGTGAATGAGTAAGAGGGTGGGTGAGTGAGTGAGTAAGTGAGCAAATAGATGAGTGAGAAAGTGAGCAAGTGAGTGAGCAAGTGAGTGAAGGATTGGAACTGCACTTGAATCAGTACCAAGAACCTATGCAACATAACAGCCATGGGTGGTTGGTATTTTTGTTTCCCCTTGCCCACCTTATTTGTTCATATACAAACGCTTCTGCTTCAGCAATGATCATTAACACCGCAATGAACAATTAGTAGTTATTTTTCTATTCTGTTGGTCCTAGGTTGCCTATAATTCTGATGGAAACAATAGTTTCCTTGAACTGAAAATTTAGTGAATCCTCTTTAGCTATTTTTCTGTTTTCCTTGTACAGTTTGAAGGATATACTACTTATGGACTGCAAAACAATAGATTCTAATCTGAGCTAGAGATAAAATGTAAGGGGGGCATAAAACATTTAAGAAGCATACATGAATCACAACAGAGTATTATGCAAAAGCTTTCTCAGGAAAATGTGCACATTTTGCATTTAGGCTCAGCAAAGCAACATACAACTGATTTGTCATAATATATAAACTTCTGGTAGTATTAAGAAAATAAATACTATATTAAGTCTTTAGGCAAAGTCATTGGTACTTGTTTCCACCCATGTATGCAATTCTGTCTTCCCAATGTATTGGAAATACCCCAAAACAAATGCCAAATGTGAGATTAGAGATTAAATTTATAGAGCCCTCAGCTGTGTGGAACTGTGTTTTTTAAGATGAAAGCTATTCTACCTACGAGTTCCTTTAGGAATAAGCTGGCAGAATGAGGAAAACCCAAAAATACCAGAGAGTAAGAGAAGATGTTATCAGAATTTCTGTTAGGCAAATGTAGGGAGGAAATCAGGTGATGGTATTATCTGCAGCCCTAAAAATCACAGCCTCAAGAATCTGGAGTCAGAGACATGCAAATGCCTCAATGCCCAGGCCTTTGAAAGAGCCTGTGGCTCAGGACAGGTCCATCCCTGCCACTGGTCTCCTGGGGGAGGAGGGTTGGTGTCGGAGCTGAGAACAGCCTTCCCTTTGGAAGCCAGGTGAGGTTTCACATACCTTCCCCCTGCAGCCTGCCCCACTGTCACAAGTGGGGTCTCATCCCCTATGGTGTGGACACAGGTAGAAAGAAGCAGCCAGCCTTGGGTTTGCCCGTGGTGCCTGGTGTCGCTGAGGAGGTAAGCATAAATCTTGCTGTCCCTGTTGTTAGATGGCATCCCCCTTGAAATGTTTAGTTGTGTTGTTCTGGGCAGCCTTCTGCTAAGGGTCCCACTGCCAGGGTACTTGTCTGCCCAGCTGTCAGCAGACGGGAAGGAGGGTCTCTGGTGCCTCTTGCCAAAAGCTTCCATTGCCCAGGTGCTTTTGTGGGCTTGAGCCATAGTGTTTGTGCTTCTGGAGCACCACAGACCCCGTCTCTCTCCAGGTCAGTTGGTTGCTACTCCAAGGTTTTCAGACACAAAGACAGGAGCAGAGCCATGGTCAGAGTGAGGCCCAGAGTGAGGCCCATGCCTGTGGTCACATTTTTCTGTCCGCAGCTAAGAACCAGCACTGGCCTCCACTGTCACTTGATTCCCCTCTTGTTGCTCAGATGTGATTTTTGTTTCCTTGTGGTCATTTTAGTCTGGATGTACAGAATCTGCCAAAATAACTTGCACATCTTTCTTCTCATGTAAATTGGTAATTTTCCTTTCCAACTGTCAACTGGAAATTAAAAGTAAATTAATTTTTATTTTTCTTGGACAAGCCACGCTCCCGAACTGACTTGTTATTATAGGAAATTGGGCTTTGAAGAAGACAAATTTAAGAGTATTTATAAATTATCTTCATGTTTTTTCATGTTTGCTTTTTAGCTCTTCAACTGAGACCGGATTCATTAAGATTTTCTTCAGATGTTGGCCACAATAAATATGTTAATAATTCCAATTCAGGAAATTCATCATAAATCATTGTTTTTGCTGTAATCCCTTGACCTTCAGGCTTTCCTGTTGAAGTTGCTAATGGAACTTTCACATCTTTTATGAAGTTTGTAAATTTCCTGGGGTTGAGGAGTCCTGGACTTGGAATCCAGAACACCTAACCCAATCCTGTGCATGACTTACTGGACTCAGGAAATCCTTTGAGGGAACTAAAAAATATGTCCCCATAATGGAAGTTGCTGATTCACAAAGTGGCTCATTCACAGAAAGTGTGGTACAGCAATTTTTGAAATCAGGATGCCTGGGTTCAAATCTGTTTCCTACCTAGGACTGTGACGACCCTGGGCCAGCTGCTTTACTTCTCTGAGCTTCTGTTTCCTCATCTGTCAAGTGAGATGATGCCTACTTTGCCGGGTGGATGTGAGGTGGAAGTAGGCCAAAGAATAACACGCCTAGTCAGGTGGCTGTTACTTGCAGCTGCTTAGCGACATGCCCCCCACCACCCTGAGCAGCTGATACATTGGCCCACTGGGGTCTCACCTGGCCTTAAGGGACCTTAATGCGACTGGTGGCATTACTTTGGCTTGTCTTGAAGCTGGATGCCTTTGCGTCGGTGACTGGGGAGGCAGTGGGGTATGGGAGTGGAGGTGACAGGCACACCCAAAGCGCCTCCTTTGTTCTGCAGTGAGCTGTGGGCATGCGCCCTGGGCTCTGGCCCTCCAGTTCACATTCTGACTGCAAGCCCTGATGGGAGACCTGTTCCCCACACACGTGATGAGTGTGGTGACACCTGCCAGAGGGAGAGGACACTGGTGTCTGGCAGACGTCCCCACTCCTGCTAACTTCTGGCTCCAGGGGAATGCTGTCGCAAGAATGTGCATGAGGAAGGGGTCCTCAGTGGCTGAGGAGGAGCTGGTTACAAGCGATTGGTTAGTTTCTCTCCAGTTAGACTCCCCGTGGCTTCAGATGATGTGTCCCATTACCTGGAATCACAGCTACATTCAGCTGTAGTACTGCTTTAATTTTTCACTTTCCCATATTGGGGATGGGGAGGCTGAGATCCCGTGAGTCTAGGGCTACTATCTAGAGATGCAGACTTGGATTTGGATTTGCAGGGACCAAGTGAGCACTAGGATAAAGAGCAGGTTGAGGTCACACCCACATACAAGTGCACAATGAATAAGTGTTGAGGTTGTTCCTTTCATTCCCAGTAACCAGCGGTGAGCCAGGGATGGCTTTGGAGAGCTTCAGAAGCTCCCTCCCCTGGTAGCTACACAGCCTGTCCCCACACCTTCCAGTAGTTTCCAAGTAAGTTTACTCCCTAGGTAATCAGTGTTCTTGGAGGGCAGACTGAGCTCCCAGATATTGCCACCCTGCTCCTTCCAACGACGGGGATGCTTCTGGGAGGGTCGGCACTAGGATGGCTCCTGTGCAGAACCAGCCTCTTCCTGACTAGAAAGATGCAAGACAGTCAAGCTTCAGGGTCACCTGACCTGGTCCTTTCCACAGATGTTCTTCCCAGCTGTGCCTGGTGACCTCTTCCCTTTGCAAACACATGCATGAGTGCCCTAGCTCCTCCATTCTGACAGACTGGCTGCTTAGGCAGTGCTGCCTCAAACCTGCCCTTCTTGGTGTACTTACATTTTTTCTAGTAGCAAACTGAGCTTTCCATTTTCCTCACAGGTAAAAATTAAAATTTTAATTAAAATTAAAAAAATTAAAATTTAATTAAAAATTAAAAAATAATTGTGAAATATAGCTTGGAATAAAAGAACATATAAAATTATGCTAAGTTAAATAAAGCTGCAGAAGACTGCATAATTATATTTTCCTGTTCATGTAAGGTGTCTAGAATAGGGAAACCTGTAGAGACAGCAAGTAAACTATTGGCTGCCTGGGGCTCAGAGTGAATGTTGGAAGGTTACAGTGTACGGGGATTCTTTTTGAGATGATGAAAACTTTCTAGAATTGACTGTGGTGATGGTGGCACGTATCTGTGACTGTACCAAAAACCACTGAATCACCTGATAGGTGGTTTGTGTGGTATGTAAAATAGATCAATAAAGCTATTTAAAATGAAGGCAAAATAAAGATACTTTATGATAAATGAAAAAATATCTAGACAACTTCATGGATGGTATTAAAATGGACACTCATACTCAGCAACCAGAACTAAGTGGAGCATCACACAACCCAGAGGTCTCCAGGTTTGCCCCCTGTCCCCCATAGGTAACTACCATCCTAAATGGTGTTGATGACAAAGTGTGTATGCATCCATCCCTTAACTAGGTATAGTTTAATTTTACCTACTGGTCAATTTCATATACATGGATTCATGTGGTACCTATTTTGTGACTTGCTTCTTTTAAGCACTGTGGTTTAGATACCTGTTACAGTAGATTATTCCCATTCACTGCTGCATATAATTCCATATATGAATAGAACAAATTCATGCACCCCATTCTACCACCCATGGCATTTGAGTTTTTTGCACTTGAGGGTCATAATGGTCTATGCTGACATAAATATACTTACATTTACCTCCCAGTGCATGTGTGCAAGAATTTCTCTAGAAATATCTCTAGTAGAAGAATTGCTAGGCTGTAGAGCCCATGCATTTTTGTCAGTGATAGATAACACCAAAGAATTTTTTGTCAAGAAGATGGTACCATTTTATGTTTCCACTAGCCATGGGTGACAGTTAACATGTCTTCAACAACACTTGGGGTATTCTCAGCTTATTAGTTTTTGCCAATTAAGTGGGTTTGAAGTGGTATGTCAGTGTGTGCATTTTCCTGATCGTTGATGAGAGTGAACATCTTTTGAATGTATCTTCCTGTATCAGTTAGCATTTACTGCATAACAAACACCCCCAGAAATTAGAAGTTTAAAATAATATCCATTTCATTTAGTTCAAATTCCTGTGTGATTAGGATCGCAAGAATGTCTGGGGACCCTTTCCATGTGGTTTCTCATTGGGCAGAAGGCTAAGCTGGGCTTCTCATGTGGTAGATGATGGATTCTAATAAGCAGCAAGAGAGGGAAGACTCCAATATGCACTCTTTTTTATTAATTTTATTTTTATTCTTTGCCCAAGGGGTACAGGTCTGTGAATCATCAGGCTTACATCTTTCACAGCATTCACCAAAGCACAAACCCTCCCCAATGTCCATAACTCATCCACCCTATCCCTACCCTCCCACCCCCCAGTAAACCTCAGTTTGTTTTCTGAGATTAGGAGTCTCATATGGTTTGTCTCCTTCCCCATCCCATCTTGTTTCATTATTTTTCCCTCCCTACCCCCCACGACCCCCCACCCTGCCCCTCAAGTTCCTCATATCAGAGAGATCATATGATAATTGTCTTTCTCTGATTGACTTACTTCGCTCAGCATAATACCCTCCAGTTCCATCCATGTCGTTGCAAACGGCAAGATTGCATTTCNTGCGAATGGCAAGATTTCGTTTCTTTTGATAGCTGCATAATATTCCATTGTATATATATACCACATCTTCTTTATCCATTCATCTGTTGATGGACATCTAGGTTCTTTCCATAGTTTGGCTATTGTGGACATTGCTGCTATAAACATTCGGGTGCACGTGCCCCTGAGGATCACTACCTTTGTGTCTTTAGGGTAAATACCCAGTAGGTGCACTCTTTTTTTTTTTTTACTTTTTTTTGTTTATTCATTAAACACACAAAGAAAGCAAGCACAAGCAGAGGATAGGGAGAAGCAGGTTCCCTGCTGAGCAGGGAGCCCAATGTAGGGCTTGATCCCAAGACCCTGGGATCATGACCTGAGCCAAAGGCAGAGGTTTAACTGACTGAGCCACCCAGGCACCCCCAGTGTTCACTTTTTAAACACCCACTTACATTATAATGTAATACAGTTAGAATGTAATGTAGTGTTGTTGTCTTCTTGGCCAAAGCAAGTCACATGGCCACCAAGGCTAGGGTCAGCATGGAATGGAGTTTTCCAAGGGCTTGTGTCCAGGGAGACATGAACATCCATTGGAGTACATTATTGTATGACCCACCACAGCAGCTATTGCCATATTTCTTTTAGGCTGTAGATCTTTTATATTGCTGGTAGGAGTTCTTTATATAGTCTGGATACTAACTCTTTGATAGCTACGTGTATTGATTTTGATCAGTAGAAGTTCTTTTAATAAATGAGGTCAATGAAATAATAACAATGGTATCTTTTCTGGGTTAAATTTGGAAAATGTTACAGTATAAAACAAATATAGAAAACCTGTTCATCTCCAAGGAAGAACTGGGATCAAATTACTGAAACTTACCAAATTTAACTTCTGCATCTGTTGTAATTTCATAATTAGTTATTTTTAAAAGGTGCCTAGATAGAGATCTAGGATTTTCAGGAATTTTGAAGCCCTGGGGAAAAATTACACCTGGTGTTGGTTAGGTAGGACAAAAAGTCTAATCAATTACTTAGTGTCAATTTGAATAAGGGCAAATCATTTTAAAATTTTCTTTTTAGATTTTCTATGTTAACATTGTTTATTGAGTAATACACATTGCATTCTGTGTAACATGGTTTTCTTAAAATTACCTTTTAAGACAATTTGATATATTAAGAAAAATATAAAGTTTCTAATATTTTGAAAAATATATTGAAGTATAAGAGGATGAATATTAAGATTCTAGACTTTTAGTTCTCTTCCCTATGTTTTTAAATAAGCAAAAATACTCCTCACCCTAAACACAAGATAAATATTTCACCATTATACTAAAAACGACTGTTTAGTCTTCACCTAGAACTTTCACAGCATCCAACAGAACCAGAGTTCATGTTTTCAGAGGAAAGGATGAGTGTAAACTCTCCAAATTAACTGAGTTTGATGTTTACATATGAAATTATTTCCTCACCCCCATGAGTACTGGATCTTCTTGCAAGTCTTCAGTTTTGTCTTCTTCATAGATGACGATCTGTTCCAGTTTGCCTGGAAATGAGGACTTTCCTGGGAAATGGGTGTTAAACCGTGGAACCTACCGGGCAAATCAGAACTAGATGGTTACCCCTTTCTTCACAAACATTAGAAACAAAATTCATACCCACATCTTTAGCTGTTAAATGTGCTTAACTTGCTCAACATCCTTCCTTGATTATTTCCCTGCCCCCTCCCCCGACACAAATCGTTTCTGCTGAAGGTAGAAGTGTTCTGAAAGCAGGGCCCCAGGATGGGTTGTGTGGAGGTGCTTTTGAGAGGGTGTGTGCTGCTCCCAGGTAGGCTGGTGAGGGACTTTCCTTGTTGCCCAACACTGAAATTTCCCAAACTTGCTGCTCATTTCCTCCTTCAGGCAACATAGTAGCATTGCCTACATCCATGGTTTTCATACTAGAGCTAAGATTTTGAAGCAGCTTGTTCTGATTTTTCTCATTTATTTAATAGTCTCTTGGTTTAGATTGCACTCTGGTCTGTGCTTAGGGTTTTGATAAAAATTGGTTTTATCTTAGTCATTTGGAAAGGAGTTTGACTGTCTGGAAAATAGAACATAGAACAAGTGGTTAGTAAACCACCAGGTCAAGTGGAGATCATGATTTCTCTTTTATGTAGAGGCAAGTGTTCTTATGTAGGTTCATATTTAAAGATTTATAATATGCAATTTAAGGATATAATTACTCAGGAAGTGAGGCCAGGGAGCATATATATGAACATGTTTTCTTATGCTGCATTCTCTTCATTCTAAAACCATCATACTGTTTAATTCCCCCCCTGCCCCCCCCACACAGCTCCTAAGTCTGCCCTATGATGTCGTGTATGTTGTGCACTGCACAACTCAAGGGTGGTAATGGAGGGCAACTATTCACATTCTAGTTATCCTAGATTTGTCTTGAGAAAGGGTTGCTTTTTCTGACTTGGACATGAATGCTCCTGGGCAAGTGACAGCCAGCATGACTGCCTCCCCGACTCTCCCAACAAAGGTACTTAATAGAAATCATGAAGGAAATAAAATTTTTCTCCTGCTTACATTTTGTAGCCTTCCCTACTTGCACTGTAGACCTTCATACCCCTGACCTGAGAAAACTGATCTGTTTTTCTAGCTTTTAACACATAGCAGCCCCACAGAGCCAGGGGGCAGTGCCAGCTTTCTATTTGCATAATCCAGGGGAGGTTACTTGGCCGTCCCTGTGCCTCAATTCCTTCATCTCTCCAGTGTGGTGGTTCCTTCCTCAGTGGGCCATTGGGTGGGTTAAATGAATTAATAGTGTAGAACACTCACAACTGTGCATGTTGTGTTGCATGTAAATGCCACTAGTCTTGCTCAGCTTTGTACCTGACATTGCTCTAATGAACACCTATGTTTAGCAAGACTGCATCTTGAACACTGGGTAATGGTTGAGGGCACGGCAGAGAAGTCATGACCTGTTCTCTTCACCCCGTTAGAAGAAGGCCAGGTCAATAATCAATTTGTCTCTTTCCTTCTGGGTTTTCTTCTCCCTAGCTCAGCAGTTCCCCTGCCTAGTGTGTGCGTGCTTATCTGTTTACGTGGTGCTTCTCCCATGACATGGAACCTCTTCTATGAAAGAAGCTTAGATTTCCGGGACTTTGCCAGGTACACGGCAGGGGTCCAGGGGCATTTGACTTCAGCAGAGGGACTGGGTCTCCCCCAAGGCTGGGAGGCACTGCCTCTTTAGGGCAGTATTTTCTCTCTCTGTCCTACTTCTTGTGGGCAGGCCTGGGAGGGTGGCACTCACCACATGCCCCATTCTGGTCTCAAAATCCAACAAAGTGCTCCACAAGAGATATTGAACATCCACGAAGGATGTTCTCTGTAAGTATCATTTCCAGCAGAGCCGAGATGGCAGTTTTGACCCAGAGTTGGAGTTGCAATACAAACAGGAGAGCGGGGTTCTTTCTGAGGAGGTGTACAAGCTCACAGTCCTCACAGGGCTAAAGAAGAGGCCAGCGGGCCTGTGCTGGTGTGCTGGTTTGTGTGTGTGTGTGTGTGTGTGTGTGTGTGTGTGTGTGTGTACACACGCATGTGGTTCTTTCTTTGTGGGTGGGGTTTCTCTTTCTTTCCTTGTCAAATGTAGGCCACCCATTGAGGCCACAGAATTCTCAATGAGTCCACCACACCGGGATCCCAGCAGGCAGCTTATCATCTATTGAACACAGCTTGGTAAAGCTATTCAAAGAACAGAGACCTTGGACATACTTAATTTTGTAAAGTTTGCCGATAGCAATGGATCTCCGGGTTGTTTTTATTTTAGAAATCAGTTTAAAGGTTGATGAGGCCATGAACACATTTAGAATCAGACAGGGAGTTGTATCAGTCAACTAACTAGAAATCTCCAATTACAAAAGATACAAAATATATAACTCTATCATATATATATATATATCTCATATATATATAGTATATATATATCATATATATCATGTCATATTATATCATATATATAACAAAAAATATAACTCTATCAAAATAACCTTGACAGTTTTTATGAGAGAAGCTGTAACCTCTACAGATGTGAAATGTCAAATGAGACACACTGAAGAATTTGGGCAATTTGTAGGAACTGTTGGAAACAACTTTCTGAGTCATTTTTTTAAAAGATTTATTTATTTTAGAGAGAGAGCAGGGGAAAAGGCAGAGGAAGAGGGAGAGAGAGTCCCAAGAAGACTGTACTAAGTGCAGAACCCAACACGGGAGATGCAGGACTCCATCTCATGACTCTGAGATCGTGACCTGAGCTGAAAGCAACAGTAGGGCACTCAACCCACTGAGCCACCCAGACACCACTCTGAGTCATTTTAGACAAAGAAACTATTTATCAGACGAAAGGTAAAAGACCCTTGTAGTAGCTTCCAGTAAGTACTGACCACGACCAGGGTCAGAATCCCGGCTGGGGCGGGTCTTCCTGATTTAATAAATGTAAGAACATGGAGCAAGCTGCCTATTGTTTGTGCTTTTAATAAGCAGAGGTTTTCAGAGATATAAGCCAGCTAAATTGGTTTTTCTTTCTGCCTCTTTCATTATCCCTGTTTCTGGCCAGTGAATCAAGGCATAGCAGTAGGAAGGGGGAGAACATCTCTGTTTTTTTGCTGCCACCAATGGCTTACGCTTCACTGTGAGGAAGGTTTGCTTCCTCCCAAGCTGATGAATGCCAGCGGGAGAGACCCAGGCTGTTGCTTGTGCTGCTCTGGCCTCAGTGCCTTTGCAGAACACCTACTTCCTCAGCTCACGTTCCCTGCACTGAGAATGAAAAAGTAGGTTGACATCAAGGTTTGAAGAGACTGCCGGTTCCGCGGAGCCCATTGTGCTACCGGTGCTGGCTCAGCATAATTCCAGGCATTCGGGAGTCTGGGGCTGCTGGGAGTCCTGAGGGGGAGCTGCGAAGGGGTTCTGACATGCCAATGGAATGTGATTTTAATCTCATTAGGGCTGCAGACAGTGCTCTGTCATCCCTGAGAGGAACTTCAGGGGTTCAGGCTTATGATTTATTTAAATGTGGAGGCAAGGACACCCTTAGTGACACAGGAAAGTGAAGCACAGATAACTTGCAGGGACAGGTGCTGCCAACTCCCCGGGTGTGGGTAGCCCGGAGACCCCCTGTCATCTGGGAGTGCGGGGACTTTGAGAGACTTTGGAGAATTTGTTTAGAGGATTGTGTCATAGTTTTTGTTGTTGCTTTTCTACCTAGTCTTTATGGCCTGAGTTTTATTTCCTAAATCTTTTTTTTTTCCTCTCATTTTATCTGGAGGGAGTTAAGTTTTCTTCAGTGAAAGGGAGAACTTCAAGCTATTGGTGAGTGAGCCACTGGAGAAAACAGCAAAGGAGGATTTTATTTCTAGGTACCTTAAGTGCCAGAGGACAGACAGTGGCATCTCTTGTGTCCCATTGCTCTGGAGACCAGCTGCCAGCCTCTGACCGTATTTTTATGTGTATTCATGAAGGGAGGTGGATGGAGCCTTGCAGAGAGCCAGTAGCTCCTCTCGGCCAGGAAGGCATTAAACCACCTCTGCTCTTCACACTACCTGCCTCGAACTTCACTGCCCTTGAATCCACTCAGAACGTGCCTGTCTGCTTTGTGGCAGCCCCAATGCCACTAGAATCCCTCTTGTCCCCTCATAGTCCCTGTTCACGTCACACCCCAGAAGCAGTGCCCATCGGGCTGGGAGCTTTTCATGCCCACGTGGGCACAAAGATAAGTCCTTTTTGGAGAGGCTAAATCAAGCCATTCAGCCCATCATGTGACAAGGAAATAATAAATCAGCTGTTCTGCTTTTAAACTCTGTGGGCTGAAGGAAAAGAAAGAAAGGAAGCAGCCTCGTGGCCTCCCTGTCATGGCAGCTGCCCGGTGTCCGAGCCGTGCCTGCAGGGAGGGGTGGGCCAGCCCTCATCTGGGCTGGAGGTTGTCTGCCGGAAACAGTCAGGGTAGGGGCAGCAGTAGGGGGGAGCAAAGCCAGCATCACTTTCTTCCTTGACTACTCTGGGCCAGGATGGCTCTGCCTCCCACCAGCTTCATAAAGAAGGTTCTCTCTCCTTTTCCATGCCTTGCTGTGTACTCTACAAAAGACCCTGGCACATTATCCATTTCCTGAACTACACAGCTAGAGCTTCCCCGTCTCAGTTTCCAAAAAAAGCAAGGGACCCAAGTGCAGAAACCCAGGCTAAGAGTATATGTTTTATGTAGTGAAGACAAAGATGCAGTTCAGGTGGAGACTTTATTGGAAGCCCATCTTCCCAGATGAGTCCCCATGAACACCAGCATGCTGCTTCCTGACACCAGAGTCCAGGCTGTCCCCAGGCCCAACATGAAGCCCATCAGCTTGGCTTTTGTGTTAGCCATTTCAGGAGGCTCTTCTCTCTTAGGTTGGCACTCTCTGTGTGTGCATGCGTGTGCGTGCGCACGCACACACACACACACACACACACACACACACACACACAAGTGCACCTGAGCACTTCCTTGTTTGCTGGCTCGGGCAACCTTGCCCTCCTTGGACTGCCCAGGAATTTACTCGCCCTTGGGAAACAGGCTCCTTATTAAGACTTTCAAATTCAGGGAAGGGGAAAGACTCTGGTGCTCATTGGGCCCAAATGTTAGAAACACCAAGGAGCTGCTGGCCAGTAAGACTTTAGCCCATCAATCTACACTTAAATAAGAATAAATTCACCTTAGTAACCCCTAGAAATCAATGCCCAATGTCAGGATTTCCAGGAGTCCTTTGTAGGGGGTGAAATGAATATTTACTGAGGGGATCCTGATGGGATTGGTCAGTATGACAACCAGTGAGGAGATTGTGTCCAGATTTTCAAGAGCAAGAAGCTGAAGAATTGAAAACTGCTGAATCTAGTGAACCACGGTTTCAGTGAAGGTGCCTGGGAACTGAGAGCCCAAAGGCTTTCTGTTCTCTCTGGGGCATGGGGGAGGCTTCCTCCTGCCCTCAGTTCCCTCCTGTCAAGGCCATGCTGACTGTGGGGGGTGGCGAGGGCCGTGTGTTTCTGAGGGATGCAGGCTTGGTGTCACCAAGTCCAGTCCTCACCTCACCACTCGTCCTGTCCACAACAGGTGATCAGCATCTCTGCAGACCTGGCAGTTCCCATAGCCTGTTTTTCTACGTTGGGATGTAGGGCAGACCCTGTTTGCTGCTCCAGTTTGATCGTGTTCTGATGCGGCTGGTTGCCTCTTGCCTCTGGGAACACTACCCTGGCTAAGCTGTGGTGCCTGAGCTGTGACTATCAGAAGGTTCTGGTTTGTTCGAATGCTCTGCTATTTGCCACTCTTACTGTAGGTGCTCCCAGGTCAGAGCAGCCACATGCCCAGGCTTGGTGGCCTGGACTGAGTGCCGGGGGTAGGGGGGCAGTGGGGGGAAGGCATCTGAGCCCTGACTGCCTGTGTGAAGCTGCCCTGCTGGAGCTAATTGGCTGTGCTATATTCAACCAGAAAGGTTGGAGTTTTGCCTTTAAGAACAAACTGCAGAGAGACTGTGTTTAGTTCACTGCTCTCCCTGACTCTGTCCATCAGATGTCAACCATGCGCTCTGCACTTGGTGACTGAGGGAGGATGGCTCTGTGTCCACCTTTGGGTGAAGGCAGCTTTCAGAAGGGAGAGACAGCTTTGGGCTAGCAGGAGATCTGCTTTTTGTGTGACTTCATCCCCTCATTTCTGATCCACACCCACTGTCAGACCATAAATAATAGCCATGACATACCCATACTGCTCAAGGGTTCAATTACAAAGTGAGTCAGGGGATTCATAAGGCTTGATGCTCAAACAGTATGTTTGGGCTTCTCTAGCCTCTGGGGTCTGTTGGAGGATGCCCCTGGGTCCTGGAGTACATTACAGCCTGCACAGGTCCTGAGATGGTTCTGGGCCAGCTCCGAGCCTGCAGAGAGAGGCCTGGCTCTGACACCCTCTGGGGCCGCCACCCAGAGCTCTGTGTGTGTGTGGTGGTGGTAGTGGTGGGGGGAGTCTTACAAACCCACCAAGGAGGGTAGGCTGGGGTTCCTGGGACTTCTTTGTTCTGATTCTTCTGGGTGGTGTGACCCAGTGACATGTTGGCTGCAAGGACCTTGGAGAGGACAGCTCTCTGGCTGAGCTATAATATCCCGAGAGCTTGTTTGCAGAGCACTTTTTCTTACAATGTCCCGGAGTTACCATATTTTGGAGGCACTTTATATAGGAGAAGTTGGTGGCAGGGAGGAGAATCTGAGCTAAATTAAAATATAATGATTTCTATACTTGTTCTCTCTAACTACAGAAGAATCTTTTCTTTGTTTTTGTTCATTTCACTTATGCTCCATGGAGGCTTCAAATCAGTGCCCATGGAAGGGGCTTTGTGGCACAACAGGGCTTCCCTCAATGTCTCTGGTGGGGGGCATGGCCTGATTCTGTGAGCTTCTAGCATCTGGACAGTGTCCAGGCTGAGGGACAGAGGGCTGTGGCCACTTGTCCAAGTCCTGTTTGTGATATGCCATGAGGAAGAGGGACTCAGGCTAAGGCACCCAAGTTTTGGGGCACCCTAAGAGCTTCCCTGCTTCATTTTTTCCCCCCACAGCCCTCAGCCAGAGAGATCTTTCCTAAATGATACCCTGAATGGGTTTTTTTTTTGTTTTTTTATTTTTTTTTTAGTAGAGAGATGCTTGTGATGTTGACCCCAACCCTTTCTGAGAGCAGCGGGTTTTTTTTAAGGGTCTTTTCATTCTAAATTCTCATCAGATTTTTGGGAGTAAACGCATTCCTGTAACTCTCCTGGTGGTTGTTTATAAACACGCAGTGCATGAACAAGGCTTTGCAACCCTGTCACTTAGGCTTCTCCCTGGTTGAAAAACCATGCAAACTGTTGCCTTCAACTCCAGGGCGCACAGTCTCTGCCGACCCTTGGCCAGGGTGTCAGGCAGAGAGAATGAGGGGGCATGAGGCTGCGTGGGCCCCACTGAGGGACCTAGGTGTGGGGGGGTCACCATGCTGTGTGCACAGGTGGGATTTAGGAATGGGCAGCTGGTGGCTGAGCCAACCCACACGCCAGGGATCGCGGGTCATGAGCCTGAACCTTGAACAAGCGGCAGCCAGGCCATGGCAGTGGAAGGGAACAGGGATGGGCAGCCTGCCACCTGGGCGTGTGCGGCCGGCAGCTTTGCTATTCCTCCCACAGGCTCTGAAGAGAGTGTGGGCAGCACAGAGTCCTGTGCTTCTCTGGGAAGCTGGAAAAATAAGCTCCGCTGTGTTGTCTGGGGGAGTTAGAGTGAGAAGAGCTTCTGTGGTGGGTTCTGGGCCAGCCCTGGAAGGAAGGGAGCGGGTGCCCTGCTGTCACCATGTACATTTGTCTAATGCTGTGAAGTTCAGAAAGCACTTTCAGGGAGGTTCATTTACTCTTCATGCTGCCCTGGGGAGATTTGAGGGCCATTACCTCTCTGCTTATGAGGGGAGAACTCAAGGCCCAGCTCCAGGAGGCACTGCTTCCAAGTCTATGCCCTCTGGGAACAGAGAACAACCCGGATCTGAATGGTGGTGGAGCAGATGGAGCTGGCGTGGGCTCAGGGGCCAGGGAAGGGCCGTGGCAGAAGAGGGTCAGCCTCTGAACCTGCACACCTGGGCTTGGTCCCAGCTCTGTGCTGTTGCTGTTGAGCTCAGTATGTTTATCTGTGAAGTGGGTGCAGGGACATCTTGCACATAACGTGCTGACCCACAGGATGTGCTAGTGGATGAGAGCTGATGGGTTGTGTAGGGCCAAAGGAAACATGGGGGAGAAGCTGCCTGCAGCCCTCTGTGGGGTAGGGAACAGGGAGGAGGGCAGCAGCATGAGGACTTGGCCTGGGATGGCTTACGCATGCCCAGGAGCCTCGTACAGTGCCAGGTGCTGCACCATGCCAGCTTCCACATGTTCTGCTCTGTTACATAGATCTGGGAGTCAAGCCTGGGGCGCACCCTTTCATTTGGAGTGGTGTAGACAGAGGGAGAGAGCCCCTGCTGTGTAGAACAAGACCCTGGTGAGGAGGCCATCATCCCGTTTCTGGGCTCGGGAAGCCTGCAGGTCGCCTTGTGCTGAACGGTGTGTAGCAGGGGTGCTCACCAGTTGGGAAGATGGCATTTTGTTTGTTTTCACTGTAGTGGGAGCAGAGCAGTAAAAGGCATTGGGAGGAGTCTTCAGTTGGCCTAGACACATATGTCTGCGTTGTGCCTGCCCCATGTGGAGAGGGGATGCGGCACCCTCCTAGCCCCAGTGAACAGCTGGGAAGCAGTGTGACACGCAGATGCTCGTCAAAGCGGGGGATACTCGAGCAGAGGTGCATGGGACTGTAAGCAGTCCTCATCTGGCCTTTGACACTGCGTGTGCTGGTGAGCCCCGCTCTGGCTGAGCGAGTCAAGGTGAGGGCTCTGCTGCCTGGGCAGGGAGCCCCTTTGTACCTTCTTTTGCTCATCACACATGGCAAACTCCCCGTGCTGCCTTCCTTCCCAGTTTTATGTCTAGTGCAGGTCACCTGGACTGGCTGTGTGGATGTGTGTACCTCCTTCACGGAGGGAGGGTTTCCCCCCATGTGGCCAGAGGAGGCCGTGTCTGTGCTGTTTGTCTCTATGCCCATTGACTGAAGTCTGTGCCATGTCACGCAGACCTTTACCACCCTGGGAAGCAGCTGAAGAAGGAGACAGTCGCACTGTGAGCCAAGTGAGACCAGGGCAGATATGTGCTAGAGGTAGCCCACCAGGCATTCAAGGAGCACCCAGCGAGTGGCTGGGGCCCATGGTTCCCTCTGCCTGTGGCAGGTGTGCAGCTGATGTCTTTCTGAGCAGAGCAGGGCTGCAGTAAGTTCAAGGTAGTGAAGTCATGGGTGAGGCCAGTGTTGTAGGCCCATCTGTCCACCCTCACGTGGGAGCCATCGTGGAGAGCCTCCTGTCTAGGGTGAGAACTAGTGACTCTTGTCCTCACACACTTTCCCCAGGAATGAGGCCCTAGCATCGCTCTGCTGCCTCTTTAACACCTCCGGGGAAAACAGGTGAGTGACCCCCAGCCTGCAGCAGGGGAAGGAGCCCAGCTCTAGCCAGGCAGCAATCTGTCCGAGGGCTGGGTTCAGAGTGTGGTGGTACAGGGACCCCGAACAGAACGAGGATGCTGTATTTCCCTGGTGAGTATTGTGGGATAAGAAATAAGCAAAAACAGAGCTCCAAGCTCTAATCATTCCATCTGTAAACTGTCTGGCCAGCACTCTAATTTGTCATCATCTCTCCCTCCATTGAGTACCTGTGACACTCACCTGCCCGTTCACTTGCCAGTGAGAATATTTGCCCTTGTAACATCTGTATTGTTTACTCTAAGACTATCTGAAGTTTTCAAGTATTCGCCTATTTCTTCCCTAGCTTTTAGTTGCTTTGAAGGCAAAGAGACTGTGGCCTGTTGCGTGTCGAGATTCCCCAAACACTACTGTGGTTCTGTCACTGCCATGCCTGAGAGGGTGAGAAACTCCCTTTTATAAAAGCACGTGTTACTTTGTGCATTTCGTAGTTACTGGTCTTGTTGATGGGATGTATTTAAAGTGTGGCTCACTCAGAATTAGTGTGCACAGCAGGAGTTCCCTGGCCTTGCTCATGGACTCATACGGTGTATGGGAACTGGGAGAGGCCAGCTTCTCCAACCCTTCACTGGCCGTGGAGAAACCAAGGCCCTGGAATGATGCCAAGTCTGTACTTTCTTTGTTATATTCTCTGTGCTCTGCTGACACAAGAGACATTCTGACACATTAAGTATGACGTGTATTAAAAATCCTTCAGTGGATATGCAGCATTTGACTCTACCAGATCAGGAGAAAAGGCCACAGTGCTCTAAGACCAAAGTCCCCTAGCTGGACAGAGTGTGGCCAGAGCAGAAGGAGGCCAGCCAGGGACCTGCCCTGCCAAGCTAACAAGAATGCACGGGCCCAGGGAGCCTCTGGACCTTGCTGTGGGAAAGGCCACAGTGCTGAGGTCTTTCAGCACTTGCTGAGGTTAGAGTTGCATTTTTTAAACAAAGTCTTATTTAAAGAAGACATTGTTAAGATTCTGCATCTAGATATCTGAGGCTTGAATGCTTGCCGGGAAACCACTTGGCTGATTGGTTTTGTAGATGTGAGGGATCAGTGTCCCAGGTGACCATCATTCAGAAGCAGTAGACAGATAGTATAACAAGGACTAGGAGCTGCTCACAGTGCACGGGGCAGCCTGGCCTGATTGCCGAAGCTCAGAGGTCAGAAGTGGGCTCTCATGGCGCCCCACTCTCTGCAGACAGATAAAGCTACCTGGGCCCTTCCCTTGAAGCCTGGGATCTGAGCCTGATTCATGCCTCTTACACATGCCTGCAGAGATGTGTAAAGAGTAATTAAATGGCTGGAATATGGAGCCTTAAAAAAAAAAAACCTCTTTAAAAAAAGCCTCTTGTGGTTAGGGTGCTAAAGCATGGAGAGAGTCATTCTCTAGGGTTTTTGTTTTGTTTTGTTTCGTTTTGTTTTTTTTCTCCATGAGGAGCCAGGCAGAGACTTTGCTCAGGATTTTCACTGCTTGAGCAAAGTTGATTGGTAGACTTAGTTCATTCTCCCTGGAAAACCTCCCAGGGAGGAGATAGTGCTAGAAGAGTCTGTGAGCTGGACCATGTCAGGCCCTGTTCAGGAGCATTTAGAGCCTCACGTGGTCTGTGAGTACTTCTAGTCTACCTGAACACAGTATCCCCTGAGTCTATGAGTGCTCCCCACCTACCTCGACATGGCATCCCTGAGTCTGTGAGTGCCCCCTGACTACCTTGACATGACAACCCCTGAGTCTGTGAGTGCTCCCCACCTACCTCAACATGGCATCCCTGAGCCTGTCAGTGCTCCCCTCCTACCGTGACATGGCATCCCTGAATCTGTGACTGCTCTCAGCCTACCTCAACGTGGCATCCCTGAGTCTTTGAATGCTCCCCACCTACCTCAGCATGACATCCCATGAGTCTGTGAGTGCTCCCCGCCTACCTCAACATGGCATCCCTGAGTCTGTGAGCCCTCAACATGGTTGCCACATGTCCCACTAGGCTTCCCAGTGATGCGGTGTCCACACTGTGGAGTAAGCAGTTAGGTATATCAGTAGACCCAGATGATTGTGTTAGACACTCAATTTTTATACATGAATCGATCTATTTTTAGGCATTTACTTGGTATCAGAATGCCTCAAGGAAAAGCCCACACAGACTTCAGCAGCCAGGAGAAAGAACTAGAGCTTGTTAGCCAAGAATGGCTTTGACATACTAGAGAATATGCTTTTGACCCAGTGGTGACATACCTTCCAAGAGGCCCTATCCTGGTGAGTGGACTGTTGTTCCTGCTTCCTGGGATAACTCAGGTCAGCTCCCCCTCGAAGCAGACAGAAGATTCTCCAGCAAAGAGGAGTTTACTGGCCCTCCCACCCCAAAACCAGTACTCTTTGTGGCTGCAGGTGGACTGCCTCTGTAGTCTTTCTGGCAGTAGCTAGAACTCTACACTCAGGCCTGTTCTTCCCTAACCCAGCAGCACATGCAGAGACACAGAAACCAGTCTGTGTTTCTGTGGAGCATGTGGCAGACCCTGGCCTCTTAGCCATAGGATGTGATGCTGTCTGGAATGGGTTTTAGACCTGCTTCACCTCCCCTCCAGCCTCATCACCTGAACGATTTCTCCTGTCTGGCTGGGTTTGCCCACATGGCTGGTCTGCTGTGTTCTAAGAGCTAGCAGGTACAGAGGCAGTGCTGCAGTAACTCCCTTGCTGACCCCCAGACTTCACTGGGGTCCTCTCCCTGCTGATGTTTGGGAAACATGCTGTGCTCCAATGTGTGACGTGGCCATCCAGCCCAGATCCTGAAACTTGCAGGTGTGTATACCCAACCCTACTGCACTTAGGAGCAAAAACAGAAAATCCACCCACAAGCCTGATTTCCGCTTATTTTTAGATTCTAGGGCCCTGCTGGGGGAGACACAGGAAGGTGATGCTGATGACAGTGGTGTCTATGGGCTTTGGCTCCATGCCCGGCATGGTTCTAGGCAGTCTCCTCTGTGAGGCAGCTCAGAGGTTGCTGATCCCCGCTGCAGCCATGCTGAGGCCCGGGGAGGGGGCATCCCTGCTCAGCACTGTCAAGTCGTGGTCCCTGACTTCAGAGAGCCCATGCTTTCTTTAGAGATGGGTGTGACTGTCCTGTGGGGAGCCTTTGCTTCTCTTTCCCAGGACAGCAGGGCCCCTGCCACTGCCTTGGGAAAGCTGTTGCAGAGATCACTGAGTGCCCAGACCAGGGCCTGCGTGGTCCGGCGGAATGGCCCTCCCCTCCGCTGGTCCAGACGACGTGCCATCTGGTGCCGGTGTCCACAATGGCCTTGTCCTCATGCAGTGTCCCTGGGTCTGTGAGAGAGGACACCAGCAGACCAGGGGGTCTTGCACTGTTGTGTGGTGGTTGCCACAGGCCCCGGCATTCCAGCTGTCACCCGCTTTGAGTTGTGAGTGGAGTTTTGAGCACTTGTTGTCAGGAAAAACTTGGTTGAAGTAGATTAATCCTAGGTTTTGTTTCCCCAGTCTTTTAGTGCAGACATGAAGTCTGGAAGTCACCCCAACATCTTGCTGGTGGTTGCCTCACAGGTTTTCCATAGCTGCACCATCTCTCGAGTGGCCGGGAGGGACAAAGGCCAGGGCCTACACTAGGGGACCCACGTGTCACAGCTGCTCCTATGTCTTCCTCCTCCCCTCCTGGGCATCACAGAAATCATCAGGCATGGGCAGATATACACACACATCACACCACACACATATACACACCATACACACACACCACACATACACACACGCACATACCACAAACACACCACAGACACACCACACACATATATACACCACACACATACACACCACACATCCCACATTCACATACCACACACAGCCCATCACGCACACCACACACACACTGCATACATCACACCACACACATGTATACACACCACACACACACCACATATACAACACACCACACACATACTACACCCACACCCATACACAAACCACATGCATATATACATACCACACACACACATACACACCACGTATCCCACATTCACACACAGCCCATCATGCACACCACACACAATCACACCACACACATACCCTCCACACATACATACAGCACACACACACACACAGCACACATACATATAGCACACACACACCACACACATTCACATACCACACACAGCCCACCACACACACGCACCCACCCACACATCACTCAGTCCAGTGCCCTGTCACTAAGTCCCTTGGCACATGCTGTCACTTGACGAATCCCCCTTGCTGCGTTCTGCTCTCTGGAGCTCAGGGGCCTCAGTTGCCATCAGAACGCTCAGGCTTTCACTGTTAGAGCTGTGCCTCCCTTCACCATTTCTTCAGTGTCAGTGGTCACTGTTGGGCGAGGCCCCATCCTGGGACAGCAGTCAGTGAGCATGGGAGGGGACAGTTTGCTGCGGGAGAAGGATGGATGGACTTCCTGGGCAGAGGTCATGGGCAGCCCATGGAGCCTCTGCATGTGGGACCTTGGATCCAAAGAGCATCCCTCAGCAGCCCCCACCCCCACATGGCCACAGCTGCCTGGCCTCCGGTCTAGCCCTTCAATCCTCTCCCCTCTCCCCAGTGGGGATGGACTTGATGCCCCCTGACTGCCCACCCTGCCATTGTCTTAGCTGCTGAGAAGTTGCTGCATGGCTCCCACCTTGGAACCGATGGGCCTTGCCGAAAGCACTGGGACATTCACAAACTTCCTTGCTCAAAGTGAAGCCCTTGGATTTGGTGGGTGCTCACTTCACTGAGACTGAAGCTTTCTGCTAGTCACTGACACTAGTCGTTCACACTTCACTTGAAGCTTTACTTAGCCAGGGGAGAAATTACAGCTCTAGCTCCCCGAGCCTGGGAACCCTGGTGCCTCTCCCTCAGGCTCTTACATTTAGTTGATGTCCAGCAAATAAACAATGGGTAAATTTGTTAAATGAATGAAGTTTTGAAGCCAGTGCTATACTTTGTTACAAGCTCTCAAGGGAAGATTTAGAACCCAGGAAGATTTAGAACCTCAGCCTCACCAGCTCAGTACTCAACTTTATGGAGGAAAAACTGAGGCACAGAGAGGTTGAGAAGCTTGTTGAGAGCCCTAGACCTTGGCCTTCAGCCACCCAAACTTAGCCTGTCTGGGCTTTCTAGAATGTGTAGTCTCTCCACTGCCCATTTGGCAGTGTATTTCCAAACATCTCAGACTTCCTGGCAAAATTCTTCTTGTAAGAAAATCTAGGGCTTTTTTGAGGGGGGCGGTGCATCATGGAAAGTCTCATGTTTTGTACTCGAGGTGCCTCTCTGGGGAGTGCACAGCAACAAGGCCTGTTCCCTGGAGAGGAGTCTGGCTGCTTGGACTCTGGCTCCTATGGCTTTTTGAAATGGCGTGGTTCTGTTTTCTTGTCACTGAAAAGTAAGAGTTAAGAAAGCCATGAGAATCCTGGTGGAAAAGAAGGTGTGCAGAGAGGCTACACATTAGGACTTACAGTGCCCAAGCAGGAATGAGCCAAGGCAAGGATCAATGGCAGTTTGCAGATGTGCTCAACAACTGCTGAGAAAGAATGACTTGAAAAGCAAACAAAATACAACAAAATGGGGAGAAAAGTGGTCCTTTCCTAATTACTCTTTCTATTTACATAATTAAAATCTCCAAAAGTGAGATGGTGAAAGTAGACGCTCTAACTCTAAACATCAGCCAGATATTCATGTTCAGCCCCTGGTGCCCTGTACCTTGTAATGCAGAGATGTCCCTGCACAGGAGGGGCAAGACTCCACCCCAAGGACTCAGGCCCTTTGTCTATGAAATGAGAGGCTTTTCGAAGCCAGTGGCCTGGCCTGGGGTCCCTGAGAGCCAGGGTCTTTAGTATGTGGTGTCTGGAGGGCAATGAGGAATATCAGCAGGTGGATGACAGGGTGGAAACCGTGGAGGTGGGCCACAGATCTCTCCCAGGTCCAAATGTGTTCAGCACTGAAATATTTGCGGGATTAAAAAAAAAGTAGAAATGATCTGCTGAGTCCTGGAAAAATTCTTAGGAGTACAGAAGTATGCTTTTGTGTGTGTGCACGTGTGTGTGTGTCTCTGTGTGTGCACCTGTGTGTGCATGTGTCAGAGGAGATCTTTCTAGTGCATCAGACCAAATCCTGCCTGAGCCGGAGCATCCTCTGACTTGAAGAGACTTGTTCCCAACTATAGGACATGAGAAGGGACACCTACATTTGGAAATGCTTCCCCGGAGGCATCTTTAATCTGCCTCCCTCACTATCTCCAGCTCTGGTCACTCTCCCAAGTTGAATGAGATCCTAAGCCATTGGGGGAAGGCAGGGTGCCTATGTCCTGACATCGATGCTGCTTGAATGTGCGGCCCTAGGAGGGCCCATGCACAACCTCTGAGCCCTTCACACTCAGAAAGGTAGCTTTTCAGGCATTTCCTTCCCTTGGTCAGTGAGTGGTGGTGTGGCCGGAAGCCTGCTTGATTAACAATATACCAATATGAACATCAAAAGTAGAATGGACTACTAAATTACGGTTTATTAAATTAAAAAAAAAGAAAGAATAGTGAGCATGTGAGCATGCATATGAGAGGCACGGTGAGATTACCCCATGTTATTTAACCTTTCTCCTGATATTCAGAGCTGAAGAGCAATGCTGCAGGTAGCCTCTCTGCTAAGAGCAAGGGTGATTGCCCTGAGCAGTAGAGGCTACTATGAATAATCCAGTTTGTTTACAAATGTGTCTAAGCAGCACACACATTTTAATTTCCAAAGCTACTGAATATTTCTAGGACTTAAATATGAAATCATACTGTCTATAGACAGACACGGATAAAAGCATTGATCAATATTTTTTCCAGTTTTATTGAGATATATGTAACATTGTATATGTTTAAGATGTACACTGTAATGATATGGTATATGTATAAATTGTGAAATGATTATCTCAGTAAGTTTATTTCAGATTAATCACCTCACATGGTTGCAGTTTTTTTCCCTTGTGATGACTTTTAAGATCGACACTCTTAGCAATATTATCGATTATTATTGAAATACATTATTAATGAAAGCATCCTGATTTCCTCCCATGTCTGATGGGAGCCTCTCACTAGTTGGCATTAGCGTGCCAGCAAGGTGCTTGCACTGTTCCATGTGTATACTGAGGTTTGTTATTTTTTAAAGGAGGCTCCCTTCCTCTAAATCGGAAATACGTGTCAAGGCAAACAAAGGAAGCAGTCAGGGCTTCCTGTTAAATGTGTGGGAGGGGGTCATCCATTAGGGAAGAGGGCAGGATCCAAACACAAACATGACCAGCTCTAAGAAAGCCTGACAAACCCAAAAGTTAAGAACTGTGTGTCTTGTAAAAGTTCTGAGTGCGTAGAGGGAAGAAATAGATGACCAAAAAAGAGGTGACCACTGCCCCCACCAGGAGCATACCTTTTGCTGCTGAGCTTTTCTTTATGAAGACAGAATCAGTGTTTCTAAGAGAACAACGAGAAATCCGACTTTTGTGCTTTTTGCTTTTGAGTGTCTTTGCTCCTTTTTAGCAGAAGCCTGTTCCTCCAGCTTTCAGTGCTGGCTGCCACTGAGTTGGAGCTAAAGAGTGCAAAGGAGGATGGGGGGGCAGCAAGTGGGGAGCAGCTGACTGGTCAGCTCGAGAGGGAAAAATTTCCTTCGGGATTGATTCGCTCTTGCTGACATTTACGATGTTAAAAAAGATAGGGGAAGAGTAGCAGGCTGGGAGAGATCCATCTTCCCCAAATAGTTTTTATATGGAATTGAGATTCCTGAGTCCTGATTGTTGAAATGATTTTTTTTTCTTTTCCTTTTTAATTTTTTTCCTCTTGGTTATTTTTGCTTTTGTTGCCTTTGTCTTTGGTGTCAAATCCAAAAACTCATTGCCAAGACTGATGTCAAGGAGCTTTACGCCATATGTTTTCTTCTAGGAGTTTTATGGTTTCCTGTCTCACATTTAGGACTTTAATCCATTCTGAATTTATTTCTGTGTATGGTGTAAGGATGTGGTCAAGTTTCATTCTTTTGCATGTAGCTGTCCAGTTTTCCCAGCACCATTTATTGGAGAGACTGTCCTTTCCCCATTGCATGTTCTTGTCTCCTGTGTTGTAAATTAACTGACATTATTTTGGTGGGTTTATTTCTGGGCTCTCTATTCTGTTCCATTGACGTATGTGCCTGTTTTTATGACAGTACTGTACTGTTTTGATTACTATAGCTTTGTAATACAGTTTGAAGTCAGGAAATGTGATGCCTCTAGCTTTCTACTTTTTTCAAGATTGCTTTGGCTATTTGAGGTCTTTTATGGTTCCATAAGTTTTAGGATTATTCTATTTCTGTGAAAATGCCATTGGAATTCTGATAGGGATTGCATTCAGTCTGTGGATTGCTTTGGGTAGTATAGACATTTTAACAACATTAATTTTTCCAATCCATGAGCATGACATGTTTTTCCATTTATTTGTATCCTCTTCAGTTTCTTTCATCAGTGTCTTAGAGTTTTCAGTATACAAAAGTTTTTATCTCGGGTGCCTGGGTGGCTCAGTGGGTTAAAGCCTCTGCTTTTGGCTCAGGTCATGATCTCAGGGTCCTGAGATCGAGGCCCGCATCAGGCTCCCTGCTCAGCAGGGAGCCTGCTTCCCCCTCTCTCTGTCTGCCTGCCTCTCTGCCTCTTTGTGATCTCTCTCCCTCTGTGAAATAAATAAATAAAATCTTTAAAAAAAAAGTTTTTATCTCCTTGGTTAAATTGATTCCAAGATATTTTATTATGTTTGATGCAATTGTAAATAGGTTTTTTTTTCTTCCCTTTTTCTGAGGGACAAATCTCCACTGAGCACTTCTCAAGCCATAAAACATGCCATATTGATGATACTTATCAAGCAACCCTCCTCCAGGTAACAGTTGTTGTTGTTGTTGTCGTTGATACCTGACATGACAGAGGAGCCACATTTGTGACTTTGGAATAAGCAGCCTTTTGGAAGTGTGTGCCCTGGAGGCAGGCCAGAGGGATCAAAGGCAGTGGGTTCTCTTTAACTTTTGTCTTGGGAGAGGCGACCAGGGATGGAATCAGATTCCTGAATTCTCATTCATAATTTTTTGAAAGTGATATAGAGTGACTGTCACCAAATGAAGAATGATGGCAGCAAATTGGATAACCTTGCCACTCTCTCCCTGGGGAGAACAGAGGGACGGCCTCCAACAAAATAGTGATGTGTCTTCATTGCTGTAACACATCACTCTGGGATTTTTCTTTTTGGTTGGCTATGCTCTATGATTTCCTTTTGTTAACCCTTGAAAAAGCCACCTCCCCCTTCCTTTGGTTTTTCAGCACCAGAGAAATATAGTTGCCAAAATACTTGCCCATTTTAGGAACTCAAGAAACTCAAGAAAACTCATCCAGCTAAGTCCCACTGTCCTATGGCAAGAAAGCAAAATGTAACTAGTGCTAATAAGCCAGCTGTACAGGAATTCTTGGCAGTACAGAAAAGTAATGAAGCACTAGAGAAGAGAATGTGAAGAAATACTTCATAGATTACAAATCAGAGTGCCTAAAACCAGATCTGCCCAATGCTGAATGAAGCAAACACTGTGAGCACATTTTTTTCCCCAGTGTGTCAGCTCCTTGCCAGAGGGCAGGGGGGCCAAGCTTCCTCTTCTGCCCCTGTGGCCCACCTCCCTGCCAAGGGGGACTGACGTGTGTGTGGTTTGGATTTCAAATCAACGAATTGGAGGAGTGCCTAGCTAGTCTGAAGGAAGATGTGGAGAGGGGTGTAGGCTACACCGTAACTCCTAAAATGTGTGTCCTCCTGAAGGTGAGTCCCCAGTCTCCTTCCAATCTCCTGGGCATGGGAAGAGTGGACCTTTAGAAAGCAGGAAGCTGCACATGCACAGGGTGGGCCACTGTGGGGTTGTTGTGGGTTGCACTGTAGGACTGCCTGGAAAGCCTAAGGCTGCCACAGAGAGGGGAAGATTCCCCTTGTTTCTGCTGCTTCCCCTGGAGCTCAGAGCCATGTGACCTTTGTGGGCAGAGGTTACCAGTGATGGGCAACCAAAGCCAGGGCTGGCGAGTCAGGGCTGAACGTAGCCACAGGACAGCATGTAAGCATGAGTGCGACTGGCCCGGGTGCATCGTGGGTGCTGAGCTGCCACCAGCATCTTAGCCTGTCTCCGGGCGCCCCAGGCTGCTGTCTGATCTGTCTTGGTTCTTGGGCTTTCATCCTGCTTTTACACAGTTTTACCTCTCCCGCTGTGGGGCTGTGGGGCCAGGCGTGGCATAACTGCCCAGAGAGAACCAAACCACAGAACTTTGTGAGGACTGTGTGAGGAAGGAATTAGCAGTGAGCCCTATCTGGTGCCTGTCCAGTGAGTGGGCCTTGGGGCCCCTGCAGGGAGACAAGACACCAGCTGGGCTTTCCGGGGCTTATCTTATACCTGGATCACAATTTCCCTTCAATTTTTATTCAGTCTTTTGTCACCATGTACTGAGTGTTTACCATATGGCTGCCACTGTGCCCTGCGTGGTTTCCTCTCAGATTGCCCATCTTCACCTCAGTGCTTCCCACCTCAAGTTTCCAGCAGTGAACGTGGAGAAGCAGGAGAGCCTGACCTGAGAAACCACAGGCACTTACCTTCCTGGGGTGTTTGCTAATGAACAAAACAAGGTGTGTCTCCTTGAAATGGAAAAGCAACAGGAAGCCCAGAGAAGACTTGCCCAGTGCCTGGGACTCTCCTGCCTTGCTTGTGTGATATTTGTAGACTCCTCTGTGTTTTCAACACTTTCCTCAGAGAAACGCAACCCCTCTCATGGGAAACCTGAGAGATGTGCAAAGAAAATGTAAAACAAAAAGCTCAAAAACAGAGTGAAACATTCAGTGGTGGGGTTTTTTGGATATGAGCTTTTAAAAAACGGAGTCAGACCATATTGCTTGCCCCTTTCCCTGAAATCACAAAAGCAGTGGAGAATAGAGCTCTTTGGATACCCTGGAAATTGACTGTGAACTGCTAGTCAGAGTCACAGCTCCAGCATCCTGTCCAGGACTCCCTGGTGGGGAGGGGATGAGGTGTGATTCAACCACCAGTGGGGTTCTGTGTTTACTGCTGGGAGGCTGCAGGGGGGCTCTCACCTTAAGTTCTCCCCCACTGCTAACTCACTGCCCATTTGTACAACAAAGCTTGTGTGACCTCTTGGACATCTGTGGTATCACTACTGACACCCAAAATAAAATCTTGTGCCAATCTGAACAGAATATGTTTATCCTGTGACTTGAGTATTGAAAATGACTGGACTAGTCCATAGGAGGCAATGAAATTCTAATGGCTATCTGCATGTGTTCTCAGCCCGGGATTTTCTTTCTTACTTGTTCTTTCAGGGTGCTGATTGACTTTTTTTCAGATCAAGGGACCTTTGGTGCATCTGGTGGGGTCAAGGGTTGACTGGCTGAGTGACCTTGTGGTGCTCTCCTGACCCATGCCTGTGTCATCCACCAGCCAGGGTAGCCCCGTCTGTTTAAGGCTAGCTGTCCGGACTGGTGGAGGTAGCCATCTCTGGTCTCAGGGATGAGACTTAGCCGAAGTTCAGACCTCCCTGGGTCCTTCCCAGCCATTTTCTGATGGTCTTTTTCCTATTAACCAGCTGCCTGCTTTTCTAGGCCAAATATCTAGTAGTTTCTGGATCAAAACTTGCTTCTTGGAGCTGATGGCTCCATATTCTGTGAGAAATGCCACCTCTGAAAAGCAAGAAATTCTGAAGAATGGCACCCAGAAGAAATGCAACAGAAGGAGACAGTGCCCGGACTCAGCCGCAGGGTCCCGCCTACACAGTTACTTCTTCTGTTGGGTTCTGTGGTGTCCATGCTCCGTGGGGCAGGGTCGGTGGGGAGGACCTCCAGGCTTGTCCACCATTGGTGCTGGAGGTTTGCCTGTACTTTCTTAGTGATAGCCTCTATTTGAGCTGTAAGGAGCTTTTGTACCCTTGAAAATACCGCCTCAAGTGAGTAAGGAACACCTGCTTTTAGACCTAAATGTAGTCCCTGACAGTTTCCTTGACCATCGGTCTGTAGTCATTATGGAGATGGTGCAGGCCTAGCCATCTATGGTCTGGGAAGGAGCAGATGCCCATGCTGATCCCCTCTGGTGGGGCATCTGAGGTCTCATTCAGTCATCAAATTGGGTGGGGAAGGTGGGTGAGTGAGGGCATCAGGAACCCAAATGAATGCATCTCTGTAAAATCAATCCTGTGGACATGGTTTGACAGCAGTTGGTGTGTTCACAGGTTTTGTGGCTAGTTTTCTTCCACTGGCAAATATTCTTTAATGCCCCCTGAATCTTACCGTGCTCACCCCCACAGTGAGGGAATCTCAGAGGGCTCATTTGTTCCCTATTAAACTACTGGAGGAAATCAAAAGAGGAAAAGAAAATGACCACTTAAAAAATTGGTTTTAGTTTTACCAATGGGATGGAGACTCATATACTGTCCAACAGAAGTTGTTTACTGAGTATTTAGGGTTGAAGAAATATTTGTTCTGGTTGGTCATCTGGGTGACTTAGGGCAGATTTTTAAATCTCCTTTATGAGAACTGAAGGCACAACCAACCCATCAACTGGGAAGGTCATGGGCCTGTTCTAAGGATTCTTACATGCTTGTTTTTAACTGAGTACCAAGTGTCAGGCTGAGTACCAAGTACCACAGCCAGGCTCATGTGTCCTGTAAGCAGCAGAGGCAAGTGGCACAGGGCCCTTGATGTAGAGGCTTTCCTGGGTCTGCCTAGGAGGAATATGTCCCTGGTGAAGTCCTGAAGCATGCATGAGGAGAGGCGAGGTCATCAAGGGGAGCAATGCATCCATGTCTGCTTCAGAGGGGTATTGAGGTTGGATGTGATGAATGAAGAAGGTGGAAACTGAGAGCCTGCAGGATAGGCTGACAGAGGAGTAGGAGCTGCACTCCTTCAACAGGTGCCCAGTGAATGCGTCCAGGGTGCCAGGCCTCGTGTAGGTGCTGGGGGTTTTGTGGTGCAGCAGAGGGAGTTCCCTGCGCTCCAGGATCTCATGGCTTCATAATGATGAAAGACGTTAAACACATGTAATGCTACGGGGTTCCTAAGGTCAAGTACACTGCAGAGCAGGAAGTTATGTCCCAAATCATAGGTTTCTCTTCCTGTGTTGGCAAAGAATGTGGGCTGGGACTAAAATCCAGCAAGTACCCAACACAGATACTGATGGCTTATGATTGGTTTGCTTGATACAAAATAGAAAGAATGGCCTACTGGTTAAGAGTCTGGGCTCTCTAGTGGTGGGGCTGGGTTTGGGCCATGTGACTTGTTCCACGGGGAATGACATGGTAGTAGTACTGCTCATATAATACTGAGTGGAACACTTGGCTGCAACAGTGTCAAGAGCTGTTACCTTCTGGATGTTGTTATAATTGTCGTTATTATCATTAGTACTAGAGCAAATGCAATCTTGTAGCTCTAGAAACCTTCTGGGACCTTGGGTTATTGGGAAGTTGAACCTTCACCATCCCTGGACACAGACATTGAAGACTTCAGATTTCAGGTTTATCAGTCCCAAGCATATTATAACATTGGGTATTTTGTACACTGAAAGCTAGTTCTGGCTACTCCTGTTCTAGATATATGCCCCAAAGAATTGAAAGCAGGTGGTCAAACACACACTTGACTGCTCATGTGTATAGTAGTGCTAATCACAGTGGCTCCAAAGCATCCATCAGTGAGTGAATGGATGAGCAAATGTGGAATGCACAGACAGTGGACTGTTATTCAGCCATAAAAATAAATGAAGTACTGATACATGCTACAATTCAGGTTAACCTCAAAAACACCATGTTTGAAAAAAAAAAAAAACCAGTCACAACATGTTACCTATTATCCCATTTGGCACAGTTGACCCTTTAGCAACATGGGTTTGAACTGTGCACGTCTGGTTATCTGTGGATCTTAGTCAATAAATACAGCACAGTACTATAAATGCATTTTTCCTTATGATTTTTTAAAAATATCATTTTCTTTTCTCTAGCTTACTTTATTGTAAGAATACAGTATAGAATACATATAACATAGAAAATATGTGTTAATCGACTGTTTAGGTGATCAGTAAGCTTCTGGTCAATAATAGGCTATTGTGGTTAAGTTTTTGGGTGGTCAGAAGTTGCATGCAGATTTTCAACTGTGTGGGGGGTTGGCGCCCCAACCCCTGCGTTGTTTAAGAGTCAATTGTATGTGAAATTCCAAAATAGATAAATCCATGGAAATAGAAAGCAGATCAATGGTTGCCAGGGAATGGGACAGGGTGGAGGGTGTGTGTAGAGAATAATTGCTTAATGGGCATGGGGTTTTATTTGGCATGATGGAAATGTTTTGGAACTAGATAGAGGTGGTGGTTACATATTGTGAATGTGCTAAATGCCACTGAATTGTTTACTTAAAAATGGTTAATCCATGTTAATATCATGTTATGTGAATTGCACCTCAATTTACCACTTATGTGATCTTATTTGTAGATTACTATAATACCTCCTTTATATGACTTTCTTTACAAATAATGCAAAATTATCCTGTGTGAGGGTCCACTCAGAACCACCTCCCATTTAAAAAAAAAAAAATTTGTGCTCATCTGTCTTGTGCCACCAATGGCAAGGAACCCAAGTATATAACCTTCCGTGAAGCTTTGGATAATCATCATGCATATGTTTAACACACCTTACTGCAATGTGGTGAGGCCCCAGAGGCTGATGAATGAGATAGTCACCCTGCCCTCTTTTTGATCCTGGGCATCCCAGTGAAATCAGATGACCAGACTTCACTTTATGTGTTTGTGGTCATATTGGTAAGTTGTTCAGAAGCATGCCTGACCCCTGATGGCTAACCTGAGTGTTTGTTAGTGTGATCTGAGGAGGGTCCCAGGGTCCCTGCTGTGGACGCAGGGCTGCAAGGGACTGAACTCATGAAGAAGTCAGCGGACCCTTCCCTCTCAGGCTTTCCAGTTTCCAGGGGCTGTAGGGCTGTGGATTTTCTCACTGATTTGCGTGCTTTTTATTTTGGGGCTGTAGGTTGTTCCAAATAATGGAGTTGTCTCTAATTCATGATAATAAATAAGTAAATCAGTTGCTAACCACTCAAATTGTACCTGTATCTACTGATACCCATCTTTTTCCTCTCCTGCCTGTGGGCTAGTTGCCACTTCCAAGCTCAGGAATTAGCAGAGGCATTTTTTTTTAAAGGAACTCCATTCTGCATTCTGCTTCTTGTTGGCCTCCCTTCCTCTCCAGCAGAGCCACCTACCTGCTTCCCTTGCTAATGAGAGTTTATGGAGCGAGGCACCAGTTTAGAGAGGTCTGAAGGGTTCAGGGGGAACTAGTAATAGGATCTAGGCTTTTCCCTTCAAGGTCAGTTGGTTTTTTAAGTCCACTCTAGGTTTATGGAGAGGACAATTCATTATAACCTGACATTCTTTGGCTTTGGTTATGGAATGGAGTTATAGCCCACCTTAGTTACAGCCGGGTGTGGGAAGACCAAACATACTCCCATTTGATCTGATGGCAGGGCCTGCATTTTCATCCTAGGGAGGGTTTCATGGTTGGGTTGTCAGCAATTGTTCATTCACATGGTGTCTTCTCTCTCTAGGGTGGAGGGGTTCTGACCTGGAGATGGTTGAGGCATCCTTTGGCTGGACCTGCGAGGGATAAGAGCTAGCAGGCCCCTTGTACTCCCAGATTGATGTCCGGCTCTATAGGAGAGTGAGCAAAAACACCCTTCCACATTGCCAAATGTGGAAGTATGAGCATTCCTGGAGGTAGTAAAACTCTCATAAATTCAAAGCATAAAAAATCCTTTGCTCTAGCTAGAACAGGGTCATGATGAGGTTGATATGGGGTAGTATCTTTGGGACTTGAATGGCACTGATGGCACATGTGTGTCCCCCAATAAACATAGCAGCTGTTTTGGGAACAAGCCCAGTGGCCATGGCCCGAATATGGCTGTGTCACAGTTCAGACCTGTCTGAAGAGTGTAAATGCCCTCCACATGTCCTTGAAGCCTTAGCCCAGTCAGTGCTACATGGAAACCCTTGTTCCAGTCACTCAGTGTTTTATCTATTCTGTCTATGAAATGGATGTCATAACTGAAGAAAACTTGCATTATTATGTGTATGTTGTAAAACTATGTGATACAATTACTATCATTATGTCGTGAGGGCTTTGCTCGGCTGGACAGGCCTGAGCTGTTCCCAGGCAAATAGTCTAAGTCAGATAGAGAACACCTGAAAAAAATCTTCATGCCAACATTGCTGAGGTGCCAACTTTCTCTTTTGTTCTGCATCTGGAGAAGTCAGTTTTAACTTATTTACATATATCCTGCCTTGTTCCTGAAAGGATGGAAGGTGCCTTATAGGAATAATCTAAAGGAATCTAATTTGACAGGAGAGAAAAATGAAGTGAACAGATGTGAAGTATGAAACGTTGGGCCAAGCTTCGTGTTTGGGGGAGAGTTTAAGATGGGGAGTACTTAGCTTGAGAACACTCTTCTCCTTGAAAGGAGTGTTGAGCAAATGGTCGTAATCCATCAGGCTTTCACTGAGCAACCGGGAAATGCCAGGCACTGTTCTGGGTGCTGGGAATACATGTGGAGTCATCTCTGCCAATAGAACCCACAGGAATCGAGTAGGACCATCAGGCCTTCAATATGTCTTTATCATTTAGTTAGAGATGGATTCCCAGAATTTTAGCCATGTGGGTGCCACCATTTTGGATTTTTAAATTTTTCACTGGCCTCTGTGCATTACCTTAAATGTGACTCTGGGATTGGTATTACTGAGGTTTGCAGATAATGGTTTGATTGGATTTAGAATGGATTCTTTTCCCAGTGTCATTTTATTTGAGGCTTTTTATGTGACCCAGGACTCGGTTATGGAGATCAGCTTCATGCTCTCCATTACTACGACTGTGTAATTTCGTAAGATTTAGTATCTTCTGCGAAGAGCCCTACTTCTGGTAGGGCATTTAGCAGCTGCCTGCGCCACTGAACAGTCCACAGAATACCAAGTAACAGGCGTTGATTCAGTAGGAGGTGCCCCCCAGAGACTTACTGTGTGCACGGTCAATATTTATTGCCTGTAGTGCTCTGCAGCACAGCTCAGAATTAACTTTGGATTAAATAGTCAGTCTTTGGGTTGGGACTCCACTCCACTCCACTCCACTCCATCTCCCCCACTCAGGACACCTCTCGTTCATGAGAAATCTCAGATAGATTGTGTGACAACAGGATCACTGACCCCAAGCAGTGTGGGTGGATGCTTATGTTTGGGGAAATGATTACTTGGAAAATTACATTCTTCTGCTTGACAGTCTCACATCTTGAAAATAGAGAAACAGTGGCCAAGTAACTTAGACTCCTTTCTCATAAAAATGAATTAGAAGGGCATTTCTTTTGCTTAAGGCCATTTTCATAATTCTTTTGGACTGTTTTGTCTGTGCTCATCTGTGGAGGATGTTTTGTGTGTCCACATGGATCCACCTTGTGGGCAGGGCTGGCCCATGTGCAGAATGGGCTGGTTCTCCTGTCACATGTGGCCCAAGGAGCTTCAGTTTGGAGAGGTGATGATATTTCTGAGAGAATATGGCATTTTCCCTCTACCTTGGTGTTCATTACTCTCTGCTCAACTAAAGTCAATGCACCAATGAACAAAGGCCCATGGTTGACCATGAGGCACATCGATATGACAGTGGAGAAGTCTGACCACGTGATTACAGGAATGTGGGACAGTCTGTCCACCAGCCAGTGCCCCAGTAATGAGGTGTAACCTCTATCCCCAGAGTCCCCAGCATACAACAGTAAGCATTTACTGCTAACTCACACTTGTGAGTGTTGGCTGACGTATGCTTGGCTTAGCCTCAAGCCATAGTTGGGTCCAGGTTCTGCTGCATTTAACTTTTACCCTCTCTGGGCTAGCAGCCACCTGAGCCATATTCTCATGACAGAAGGCAAGACTTCCAGAAAGCAGGCCCACCCCTGCCCAGCTCAGACACAGTTCAGGCCTTCACCTGTATCATATCTGTCAGTGTCTCCTTGGCCAAAGCAAGTCATGTGGCTAAGCCCAAAGCCAAGGGGTTAGGAATTGTATCCCTACAGAAGTGGAGGGAGCAAAGAGTGTTTGCTCTGTAATAATTCATCCAGGCACTGTGTGAATGTGTCCTTTCAGCAATAAGAGGAAGACTGAACATCTCGGCGTGCCGATGTCCTCATCCCAAAGTCAGTGGGCATGTGCATGACTTTGAGGTGATTTTTCAGCCTGCTGTGAAGCATGAAAGAAAGAGAGGGAGTCTTGGGGACTGCCGTGGCCGTTCAGTTTGTGGCAGATGCATTTATTGCCCAGAAGGTCATCCATGTGGTGTTGAGCAGGAAACTAAGAACTGTGGCCCAGATTCCACAGAGGAATTTCAGAAAGAGGCTTAGATGGTCTCTGCTAATTAGCTTGCTGAGAGATTTGTTCACTTCTGAAGGGATATGATTTTCCTCCAACCCTTTACACCATCTTTGTTGCTCTTTAAAAGCTGACAACCATGCAAGGATTTTAGTGGCTGAGAAAGGGGTAGTGAAGATGTGAGGATGCTGATCTTGTGGAAATGGCATTGCCCAGTTGGAGACCTCTGTCTCTGGCCTCACCCTGCCTTCGGGGTTCCTTTCTCCTCCACCTCACTTTGATGCCGGCAAGAGCCCTGAGGCTCTGGCCAGGGAAATTGCTCTCATCACTGGGATTCTGTGTGCCTAGGACTGGAGCAAGGAGCAAACAGAGTTGTCTATTTTATTGCATTTCAAGGAAATTGGATATATTCCTTTCCCACTCCCTCACCTTTTCCCAGAAATGTCCTTGCCACCATTTTTGGGGGCAATTCTGTCATTGGAATTTCCCAGTACTGCAGCTCCCGTCTTCTTGTGTTTCCTTTGAAACTCAATACTCTTGGGAGCAGTGACACCAAATATTACAGACATTGGTCTGCTTGTTAGCTCTTTGGTTCCTCAGATTGATTTCCAGCAGCTTAGAGCCAGGCCCAGTGAGAGTGGACAGGAGGATTGCTTTTGAGGGGAAGAGATAGGGATCTCTCGATAGTGTGGGACAGTGGCAGGGCCTGCCCTGTGGTGGGGATTGGGGCGTGAGCCCCTGGGGGCATTGGGCAGCTGGGGGGTGAGAGGTAGCCACTAGTCCCGAGGTCCTTGGGCTGTGTGCTGCTTTGAAGTAGAAGTGGTAGAAATTTAACACTTGAGAATGCTAGATAGACTCTCCATTTCTTCTTTTTCTTTCTGTCCCAGAATACAAGGCAGTTCTTTCTCTGTGCTTTTCAGGGACTCCTTTACTGCTGCAGTGCTCAGTCAGAATCATAAAGAAGTGACACCTACAATTAACTTTAATGATCTGCACTGGTGGAGGGAAAAAAAGACGTAAGAAACATACAATCGCTGGTCATCGAGAATTCAGCATAAAATCCTCTCATGTTAGCATGGGAAGGGACCCCGGAGACCTTCCAGTTAACCACCTCATTTTACATGCAAGGAAACTGAGGCCCAGGGGTGGGGAGGACATGCCTGAGGTCCCACAGCCGGTTGGTGGCAGTGTCTCTGGAGGGCTCTAGAGATCAGTGTTCCTGCCTGCTCCTGCCCTGTGCCCCATGGCCGTGCACTCTTGGCTGGTCAGAGTCATTAGCCCAGTGGACAGTCAGCAGTGGGGAAGGGGTCACAGTGGGGAGTCCCTTTCTGAGTCATCGTTGACCCTTGGGGTTTGCCTGTGATCCAGTACTTGCCCTAGGAGGAATGAAGTGCAGGTATCCAATTTCCCAATCCTCAGAAACCTTATGTAAAGAGTTTCCAAGCTCAGAAACTTCACACCCATGGACCAGCCAAATACTCTCAAAAGATGATTTTGAGACAATTTGGGAGGTACAAGCAATTTTTCTGCTATTTAGCATTAAAAGGTGAGTCCCTGCATGATGTAATCCATTCGTGATTTCAGGGTGTTGTGGATTTTGTTTAGACAAGAATCCCTTCTCTCTCCTCATGTATTGAGCACCTACTGTGTGTCCAGCTGTACTCTGTTCATTATACATGATCATATACTGTGTATAATAAGCCTTTGGAAATAAATAAATAATCTTCATTATAAATGGGGAAATTGAAATGTGGGGCATTAGAAACTTACATGGGGACATCTAGGTGGAAATAGTGATGCAGATTCAAACACAGGCCCGTGCAGTATTCCCCTGGCCAAAGCAAATCACATGGCTGAGTCTGAAGGTAAGGAGCCCAAAGTCAAGGTGCACCCCACAGAGGTAGAGGGACAAAGGCATTCTGCACAACTGCAAAGCCTACTGCTCCAACAACTGAGCCACCTCGGAGAGAGGGACAGAGACAGACAGAGTTCATAGAGACAGAGACCTGATCATTGAGAAGCAGGAATGGCTACAGTTGTCCCTCCTGTGATCAGAACTAGAGTCCCCACCTTGCACGATCCTGGGCTGTCACTAATCCTTTGTTGTAGCTGTGTTTGGGTGGGAGTGCTTTCAGACATCTCCTGCCCCTTGCCCACCCCGCTTTATTCTCCATCACGAATTCCATTGCTGGGACAAAGAAAGTGAGGAGAGGGAATGGTCCCATCCCGCTCTGCTGATGTCGCATTTCCAGAACAGACTTTCTTCTGGTCTCCATGTCAAGATCACGAATGTCAGGTGTGTTCGGGCAGTTCTTTTGAAGTCGAGTCTGGAGATGGATTTCTCAACTGTCTGGCAGAGCAGAGCATGTGTGAAGGAATGGTGATGGGTGTTTCATGCTGGGATACTAAGGATGGGAAACTTTTTAATCAAGCTCTAGGTCTTCTCATTGGAAAGTGCTACATTTAATCTGAATATAATGTGTTTTGTGTGAGAAGCTGCCAAATTTTCCATAGTTCTTGGATTCAGGGTAGAGCTAAATCCAAAGACTATCTCTGGTTTCCATGATGATGGAGTAGCTACAGACTCAAAAAGCAAACCTGCAGTGATTCTATGCCGATGAACGTGCCTACCGTCCTGACCACAGGGTTGGGGACTGGAGGGGGGCATACACAGACCATGGGGGGGACACACAGACCACAGGGTTGGGGCTGGGGTTGGGGGGATACACAGACTATGGGGAACACACAGATCACAGGGTTGGGGCTGGGGTTTGGGGGATAAACAGACCATGGGGGGACACACATCATGGGGTTGGGGCTGGGACTGGGGGAGTGCACAGACCATGGGGGGTGCACAGATCACAGGGTTGGGGAGTACACAGACCATGGTGGGGCACGCAGATCACAGGGTTGGGAGCCTGGGTTTCTCTTTCTGCCCCAGTCACTGTGAGTGTGTTTTCTATCATTTGTCACCAAAAAGTTTAAACTAACCTGCGTTTGCCAACCAGGACGAAAGTCTTCGAGACTTTTTCACATTTTGGGTGTCAGTGCACACAGACAATGTAAACAGACCATGGGGGGCACACAAATCACAGGTTGGGGCTGGGATTGGGGGGGTACGCAGACCACAGGGAGGGTGTGGAGAGCACACCAACCATGCAGGGGGACCCTGACTATTCAGCAGTGGAGCACAGTGCTGTATGGGGATGTGGGGGAGGGAAGCATACAGTCTGCCCCAGGAAGTGGGCCAGAGCAGACATTTCCTATCTCCAGGGAGGCAGAACCTAGAGATGGCCAAGTGGCTGGAGCTGGAAGGCCGTGGCTTCACACTGTGAGTATGGGAGCAGGAACCTTGGGAGAGGCCTTTGTGGCCTTGGAGGTGAAGGAATGCTTGGCTCCAGATGCTGCTTCTTTGTGGGTGTCAGAGGGGATGACAAACAACCTGGCTGATGCCTGGGTCTAATTGTCTAACATCTCAGAAGAAGCTTTGTTTTGCTTGCTTGTTTGTATGGTTTTTCTTCCTTTGTTACCTTCCCAAGAGAACAATCTCTGATTGGTGATGGATGGCAGCTATTTTTATTTTATCTTATTGCCATGTGTGTTTATTGGGGTTAAGGCTTCATCTTTCTGTTACATATTAATGCAGGGAGAGAGATGCTTTGCGCATGTGTGTAGCTCAGATTGCATTATTTAGACACGCTCATGGTTGGTACAAGTTGTCTGTTCTTTCTTAACCCAAAGAATCCGCCTCAGGGGAGCAGTGAACTCAGGTTTTTCTGAGATGCTAAATCCTGGTGTGGGGTAGGTGTGTGAGCTGCCCGTCCCACCCGCCCCACAGTCCCCATTGCGTGACCACGTCAAGAAGGTCCTAGGTTCACTCTAGCAGGGCTGTCCTGGCCTTCAGAGCCAGAACATTCAGTGGGAGGTCTGGGAAGGTGTAGGATCACCATGTGGGTTTGGGGACTGTCAGCTGAGTCCGTAAGGCAGGGAACTCTTTAATTCATTCCAGTGCCCGTTTTACAATGGAGATGTCTGCATGATCGTGTGCTGGGATTAATTCCCCTAAAGTGGGTTTGGATGACTATTTTCTTTTACTTGTCCACTTTGTGTTTTTGTTTCATGGTTTAGTAGCCAGAAAGGCCAAAGGAGAAAGATGCATGACTGCGTCAGGATGCAGCCACCCATTCCCACGTGCTCTGGGGTCAGTGCAAGGTGAGGTGAGGGTGGGCTGGAGGCAGACCAGTTGAGGGGGTCCTGGCTGAATGGGAGGTCTAAGTGGGACTCAGACAGGTCCACGAGGGGCCTCAGTGATGGCATGGCAGAGACATAATGGTCAGCAGTGGTGCTGTTGGGGGGCTCAGTGATCTCACTGTGCTCAGGCTCCTCCTCTGAGAGTAATTCTGTGTGGGGCTTGGGAGGGGGATCACACAGAACTGTGTTCACAGACAGGGGCTTGGCCCAGGGCTGGTTCATGGGTGACAGTGCTAAAGGCAGTAGGATGATAAATTCTGAAAGATAACTGAAAACTCCTAGTTTTCGAAAGCACCTGGCGTATTCTGTGAAGATGCCTGGGGACTGCGGCCCAGCGGCCCAGCTCTGCTCCCTGCCTTCCATTCCCAATGTGGTGGTCTTCCCACTTGGGAGCTTGGGAAGCCTTCCGTCCCCTGGCTCCCCGGAAGGCCCTCCATTCAAGCCCACCTGCTTGGTGGAACCTCCCTGGACCCCTGCCCCTGAGGAGCATGGTGCCCCTCCTCCCATCCCTGGACCAGTGGCCAGCCTCCTCCATGCAGGCCTCCCCTCAGGGGGGAAGTTGAAGGCTTGTGCATCCATTCTACTCAGCACTGAGCCCCCGGGGAGCAGGGGCTGCATTTTCCCAGAGAGGGGCTTCAGAAATGCCGTTGTCTGCTGTTATCTGCTGTGGTCCATCTCCTGGAGAGAGCGGTGAGGTCTGCCTTGCTCCTGACAGTGAGACAGGGTGCGTGGTAAAGGAAGGGTGGTGATGGGGTGAATTGGGGCTTTTTTCTCACAGTGGGGACTGTGGCAGAGCAGTTGCAAGGGAGGTGTCCCACAGTGTGCCTCTCAGTGGCTCTGGGAGGAGGGGATGTTTGCTCCCCTTTGTAGATTAAGAATTTGAGAATTAGCATGTTAAATAGCTGTCCTGAGTCACAGAGCTGTTAAGTGGTGGACTTGTGATTTGAATCTGGCATTTCCTGGCTCCCAGACCAAGGCTGGGTGCTAAGCAGCCAGGGATCCTGGACGGGGGTTCCTCTATGTGTACTTGTGGTCGAAACTCGTAAAAAGTGACCCTCAGATTCCATCTCAGCACCAGTGTCTGTGTTTCTGACCCTCCGTCCCCCGAGAGCTGTGTGGAGGTACTGTACCTGGCATCAGAGAAACCTGGGGGGCGGCCCTGGTGATGGGACTTCACATAACAGCTCCCCACTAATGTTGGCACAGACAGTCCTTCCTCGCTGGCTCATTGGTCCTCCCATTTCCACTCATAATGAAGGACCTTGGAAACACATAATCTGTCAGGTCCTGAGCCTACAGGTGTTGTAGGGGGCACCGCTCTGGGGAGAAGGGGCTGGAGGGCCTCCAGTTTTCTCTTCTGTGGAGTGCCCCTTGGGAACTTCTTCTCGGGAAGTACATCATTTGGCTGTTGTTGTTTTTCTTGAGCACCTTCATTCTCTTGATAATAGTGAGTGTTACTAAAGGTCATTTTAATTCTTAAAGCATTCAGGACTGATAGTGACCAAACTTATAAAATAAGTTGTGGGAGACGAGATGAGTAAAATTTGGTGGTTGGCAGGACAGGTTCCTGTCTCCAGGTTCAGACTTCGTTCTTGGGTTGGGGGTGAGGGTATGGATTGGGATGTGGCCCCGGAGATGGAGCCCAACCTTCTTTCCATTGTTCCCAGGCAGTCTGGCCTTCATGCCACCCAACTTCGGGGAAGCTGCTTGAGACATTTTTGCTGCAGGAAACCTTATGTTTAAGTTCCGTGGGGAGTAGTAGCAGCGTTTTTGGCTAGAGGAAGGGTGTGGAGTGTTGTCTGCAAACCTGTGGGGTCTCCTGCCAGTTGTTTAGGCCGCGTGGTACTGTTGAGGCTGTGGTGAATTTTTGAGACTCTATCCCCAGGCCAGGCTGGGCGGACTCACTTAAAATGTGGACCCCAAGGGCAGTCCCACTGGGGGGTTAGCAGGCATGGCTCTATGGAGCGTGCGTGTGTGTTCACAGGATCTGTGGCCCATGTAGGATGATGCTTCTGAATATAACAAATTTAAAAATCCTCTCAGGGCTCATTGTCTGCCTTCCTGATGACAGGGTTTGGGCAAGTAATGAAAGACATTTCGGCCTCACAATATCAAAAGTGCACTCAGTGTAGGAAGACCCTGCCTTTTTCAGGACATGCTGCCTGTGGCCATGTCCCAGTGGCTGTCACTCTGGGGCCAGGCCACACCTGTCTCATCTTTGCCCAGAGTAAAAGCGAGACACAGAAACAGTTCCTCATCCACCCGAAACCACAGAAGAACTCCTGGGGAGAAGGGGTGCTGTGTGCGAGGTGGGGCTTACCGTGCAAAGCTGCTTTGAAGAGAAAGCGGTTCATGGATGCCCAGCCCTGGCATTCTGGTCTGGGGAGCGTGCCACCTCGGTCACATGCTGGGGATGCCAGTCAGTGCGAAGCTGAGCCTCCTAGGAACTCTGGAGAGGATGCTAAAGTATCAAGTGTTAATAGCCGGATTAAGCCGGTCTCTGAATCAATAGCGTGCTTTTCCAAAGCAATTGTACAAAATGTTTTGTCTTAATTAGACTTAAGCCATGAACCATTGATTCTCCTGTGTTTTTGCTGTCTGCATGGTGCCCTCTGGTTAGCACACCCAGAAGGAGCATGTTAGCAGTGCGTGCAGGGCACCTGCCCTCAAAGGATAGTGAGTGCCTGGCAGAAGCAGCCAGGGAGCTGGAGCTAAGCCTCGTTCTGGTCCTGCCTGGGAGTGTGTTCGAGTGGAGCCTGGAGCCTGCTGTATGCCTTGGTCAGTCCTGAGAGTTCTGCTGCTCCTACAGCCTTGTTGTTGCATCGGTCCGGGACTCACGGGGCAGCGTGAGGATGCCGGCCCCTGGGACCCACCAGTGCGTGAGTGTGAGGAGTAGAGGCTGTTTCCTCCTTCATTGTCCGGGCCCTAGTGGCTTCACGCATGGGTGTGGGGACCCATGCATGGGTGTGGGGACCACACTACTGCGTGCTGTGGGGCCCTGAGCTCTGCTTTCTTAGCCAAGCCCCTTTAGGGACCTTTCTTCCACTGCACTCCTATTTCTCTTTTCACTCACACAGCTTGTGGCCTCATTTGTCCAGTTTTTCACTCATCTGCTCTGGGTTCTGAGGTTCTATGACCTGCAGGAGAGTTCGGCTAAGGTAAGCGGTGATATTCATATTCAAGTAAGGTGCTGGTAAACCTGACCTCGTGCTTATGAATAAAACGATGTTTCTGACATTGGGAGGTGGCCATCTGGCGAGTGTCCTCCGTTCAGTGGCAGGAAGGAAGATGGCATGATGATCGGGACCCCGGACCCTGACTGTATATCTGTGAATTTTAAAAGTAACTTTATCCTGGGATTTTAGTTTGCTTTAAGTTCAGGTTTTTTTCCTGGCTCTGGTATGTTGATATTTCAGGATAGGTGGCTTCATGTGCGAAGACCATCACACTGGTCTTTGCACTTGGCAGCACCTGCTGCCATCACTTGGAGTTCTTAAAGTGTTTGGGATGGGCAAAAGGGGCTGGACGGATTTCCTGGTCACTCTGAGGGAGGGAATGTGAGTGAAATGGATTTAGTTGTGAAAACTAAAACAGGTGATTGGGGATGTTTCTGGTCCACCTCAAAGGAACTGGGGATGGTGCTCTGCCTGGCCTTGTTGACCCACAGCCCTCTTGCAATTAGGGAGATTGGTGAGAGACTGAAGTGAAGGGGATGGGTCTGTTAGCATCATCTCCTGCCATCTCACAGTGATCCTGCAGGAGACAGTATCTTCTTATTGCCCCATTTTTCAGGTGGAATAATGAAAGCCTACAGAGGGTCAGTGGTATGCTCAAAGTCAGGCATCCTCCGAGTGCCTGCCTGGAACCAGGACCTGGGCCTGTGGGCGAGGCTGAGCGTTCTTACACTCAACCCCTGACAGGCCAACGGTGTGGGCACTGAGCATGGGGGCTGGCTGTCGGCAGTCCCTGTGACCAAGAGACTCCTTGATTAGAATGAGCAAGGAGCCTCTCCCTATAGGTCCTTCCTCTATAATGCTAAAATCCCAAATCACCAAAAACTGAAAACATATGTCTCCTGTATTTGGCACAAATTCATTTGACTGCAGAACCCAACGTGTGCTATCATGAATCCATATAAGTTAGTGCTATCTTTATTTCTCTGCCCAAATATGTTGCAGGGCAGGACCTGTAGGGAGGATTGATGTAACATAGGGGAGGTAGTGATTCTGCCTTTCGAAAATCTAACCATTTCTGAATCCCTAAGCCCATCTGTCATCAAGGGCTTTCGGCAGTGATGTGGGTCTGCATTGGAAAGGATGAATGAGCAGTTCTTGGATCCTGCCCAGATCCTAGTTGTGCCACTCTCCTCTGGCTGGGAACTCCATGAAATACAAGATTGCCTGCTTCCCCACACCTCAGGCCTCCTGCCCTACATCCACGTTTGCTCTCTCAGGGTTTCAGTGACTTGCCTGGGACACTTAGGTCTTGAGGTGCCCCCCTCATAGGAGGCCAGTCAGATTGTCAGGGGTTAGAAAGAGGCAGTGATCACATGACACAGAACTTCGCATCCAAAATTTGCACGGTAGAAATTTCTTTAAAGGACTGGTTTCTGCTAGGATCTCATGAATAGCCACTTGATCTCCCCTGTGGTGGTTCCCAAGTCTGCCTGGTGATCACTGCCATCCCCCCATGCCTGATACCCAGTAGGAAAGCAGGACCAGGGTCTGCAGACCATCTGGACTCCAGACCATAGCTATTATAGATGGACATCTTTATTTGTAAGCTTATCAAGAATATTAAAAATCTTTTTAAAAATTAAAAAAAAATTTAGTGAGGTGCTCAGGCATCTAACAGCTGTCCAAGTTTCTGAGAACACCAGGCTTGGGTACCACTCTTAGATGTCTTCCACTTGACTCTGCAGAATCACCCTCACACTTGCACCTGTGTGTGCCTGGGAGGCTGAGCTGTCTGGACCACATCCCAGGAACATGGTTGGATTTGTCCAATAGGAAGCATGCCCAAGAGGAAGACCCATGGACCAGAGTGTTACTGTCTGCCACCTCCTTCCACAGAGGCCTCTGCCCCTATCCACAGAGCTCTTCCATCTGGGCTCTGCAGAACTCTCTCTCTTCTTCCTCTCTGGGTCCAGGATGCTAAAGTTATGCTAGTGTTGCTAGTGGTAGGAGGCTGTGCTACCCCAGATGCAATGTCCCAAAACCTGCCCACACTCCTCGAAATTTCCCTCATACAAACTCTCTCAGTTACCCTGTTCAGTGTGTCATCTCTCTTCTCCCAGGACCTGCCTGATAAAACTACCAAACCAAAAGAATGGTTCTGTTCTTGGCATGAGCAGCCCTGTGACACTTCGGCTGATTGCTGCCAGCTGGTCTAGTTGTCCCTTCATAATGTCATTAGTCTTAATACAATTTAATCGGCCTTGTGTCCCAAACTGTCTTGTTGGCCGAAGGTGGAGGCTGCCAGGAAAATGTGTTGAATTTCTGTCTCCAAGAACTTGCAAAACCTAGACACGTGGCACTTGCAACCATTCAGAAAAGGCAAAGCAATCCAAAATCCTTGAGCCTTATGAGAAAAGGAAGTTAAAAATCAGGATGACTGTTATTAGCTGTAATTGCTTTTGCCTTTCTCCAGTTTGAGTTACAGGAGCCTTGGCGTCCAGGAGCTTGTCTTAGTCCTTAATGAATTAGGGCATGTGAACACTCAGAGGTGTTCTTGTCTAAAGACCAGTTCACAAAGGAAGCATTTTAATGTGAATATGCTAGCTCTTAAAGTTGGACGAAGCCAGAAAGAATACTAGCCTACAGAGATGTCATTAAAGACATTTTTCCTTCCTACATTATTAGGCACCCAGGTGACCTCCCAGAACAGAATTTTCTGGTCTTGCGGGCCTAAAGTCTCCCCACCCCTTTTCTGGTGCAGGTTGTTATATGTTTCCTGAGAGCACACTGGGATTTTTGCAAGGCAATGCACTGTCACCAAAGGAGACTGACTTATTTTGCCCTTTGCTACCATTTTTTTCTTCTTGCACAATGGAGTCCTCTCAGGACCTGGGAGGTGGCTGGCCCTGACCCTGTCTGTGGAACAGGGGCAGAAGTGGTTGTCACGATGGAGGACACATGGGGGTAAGGTGGCAGATGGCTAGAGAGCTACTACAGGATGACTGAAATCACTTTCTTATTTAGTAGCTTCTGGAAATCTTTATGCCCATGTGGTAGAAAAACAGATGGAGGTCCCGTAAAGAAAGCGGTACCCGTGTCTGTAGAGCATAAGAGAATGCATCTTGACTCCAAATCACAGCTATGAATAAATTGACAAATTTATTTGTGGGCTTATCAAGGACATAAAAAATCATTCTGGCTGGCAAATGAAAATGGCATTGTGTTGCTCACTAACATTCGTTTGTCAACTGTTCTTGGAATGGGTGTTAAATTATAACTGAGGAGCTGGCATTCTAAAGCTGAACTGGGATTTTCCAAGCTGTCAAATGAAAACTATTAACTATTTCTTCTTCCATCCTTCCTCTGTTCCCCTGCAAAAAGAGCCCTTTCTTTGCTGTCATATGACTTGGAATGCACACTCTTTGTGCACACAGTGCTGTAATGAATGCCACATTATCACCAACTGGCTGGAGATGATTCTTCTCATTATTTGCTCCCAACTGGAGTAGGATTTCAAATCCTTTGCTTGCACATAAAGGAGTCTCAGAAACAACCATTTCAGATGGTTACTTGACTAAGGGTTGTGCGTACTGTTCTATAGAGAAATGTTGTTTGTTTATGAGTTTGGATCTTCTTGAGGTATATCTCAGTTCGGCAAAAATGAGTCTAGGAGTCACCACTCTTATAAGTACCTTCGGCTAAACACGGGTGTAGTGGAAATCTGTGTAAAGATGTCAGTGCTGGGATGTCTTTGGTTTTGATTTTGAGGCACGTGGTGGGGGCTGTGTTGATTTCCATCCCCTCTGTGCCTCTCTCTTGCTCTGGCTGGCAGAGGTCTTGTGGCTTCGTGTTACACAATGGAAGATGAAGCATGGCGGGTGCTTAACTCCTGGGAATGAATGTTGAGGAAGGATGTGTGGCTGTGGAAAAATGCCTGTCATTGATGGTTTGGGGCTTATTTTTTTTAGTCCCATACTGGATGACAATGAAATATTAAAAAGTGGGAAAATTGGAAACCCAGTTAACTTTTTCAGACTAGCACATTTACTCACCTGGAGTACTCACCTGGGTTGAACTAGGTGATTGTCGAGGTCCCTTGCAGGTCTATTTATAATTCTTGGATTCTATACCTTTGGGGCCGTTTGACCTGGATCAGTGCTTCTCTTATTTAACATGCTGACTGACCATGGAGGGATCCTGTTAAAATGCAGATTCTGGTCCTGTAGGTCCAGGAAGATGCCTGGGAGTCACCAATAACCAAAGAACTCTCTGGTGATACCAGTGCTCCTGACCCATGGATCACATTTTGACTACCATGAATATAGGTGGCCAAAGTTGTATGGTCCTGGTTGAACCAAACCCTTTCTTCATCTCCTTCAGATTTTCAGAGCTCATCACATTATTTTTTCTCTTTGGCAGTGAAGAGAAACATGGAAGGCAAAGGGGAACTTCCATTTCCAGGAATCCAGTGCATTGCATCTAGGCATGCAATAGATTAATTGATCCGGAGAAGAATGAGTGAATTCAGGCATATAGGTAGCACAGAATACTCGGGCTCTCCCCCACCCCTCCCTTCCCTTGCATGCATGCATGCTCACACACACATGTGCACACACACACACACACACACTCACTCACATACCAGATTCCATTACTGGGAATGCTCTGTCACCCCACCAAGCTCCTATGTCCTTATTCTATGGTACTCAGTCCATTTTCCTGAGACTTCTCCACATACCATGCCTGGGCCTATTTCCTCTGACTAAAATGTCATCTACCCAAAGCCTATCATTTTTCTAGACCAACTCAAGCCCTAACTCCTCCTTAAAGCTCTGACTTCCTCCCTCCTGTTCTACCCCTGGTCTTTGGAAGCAAGGACATAGAACCCCAGCCCAATCTGCCCCAGCTCTGGCAGTCCTTCCCGAGGCACTGCTGTTGCTCACACACCTTTTCTGGCCTCAGGATGAGGCTTCAGAGTCCTTCACAACAAAATGCTCTTGATAGCCTCTCACAACAGCTTGGGACATATTTTTCATCCTGACTTAGGGCATAAGGATCATCTTTGTTCTCTGTGTATGTATTTTTTGCCTCTTTGGCTGTATGGTAAATTTGTTGAGAATGGAGACTACATGTGCAGCCGCTTGCTTTATTGCTGTTTCCCAGGAGTGCTTGGTGCAGAGTAGGCACAGAGGTAGGGTGCTTTGAGCAGGGTAGGTGCAGAGGCAGAGTGCTTGGTGCAGGTTAGGTGCAGAGGCATAGTTCTTGGTGCAGAGGAGGTGCAGAGGCAGAGTGCTTGGTGCAGAGTAGATGCAGTGGCAGGGTGCTTGGTGCAAAGTAGGCACAGAGGCAAAGTACTTGGTGCAAAGTAGGTGCAGAGGCAGGGTGCTTGGTGCAGGGTAGGTGCAGAGGCAGAGTGCTTGGTGCAGCGTAGGTGCAGAGGTAGGGCGCTTGGTGCAGCATAGGTTCAGAGGCAGGGTGCTTGGTGCAGAGTAGGTGCAGAGTAAATGATGACTTGGCTGCCCGGAGAAGCTCCAGCTCATACCCTCTCATGTGCTCACTTAGTTCCCGATGGGGGACACTAGTTTCCTTGAGCTGGGAAGTGTCCAGAACTGGTCACTGAGTGGGTCAAACAGAACTGAATTTGAGATACTCTTCTCATGAGTCTGGGGTACGAGGCAGGGTACCACTTAACATAATTCCTTTAAAAATGCTGTCAAGATAATGTGGAGGAATGCCAGAAAAGCAACAACAGAAGGCTGTCAGGAGGAAAAAGAAACAGGGCAATTTCTTTTTTTGCATTATGCTTGAGGAGGAGGGAAGTTGTTTTGATTTTCAATGTTCTGCATGCAGCTGCCTCTTGCTTTTGGTTGAACAAGGCCCACCTCCTCAAAATGTGAGTGGGATGATGTGTGTCATTGCTGACAGCTGGGGGCTGCCTCCCTGTTGCACAGGGTCAGGTGGTGGGGACGCTAGGATGGGCCTCGGGGCTCAGGCCCATGTGGCTCTTGGGCTGCATGATTTGGGGGCATCCTTATGAGATGCCACAAAGCCCTTTCCACCTTTGCAATGCTCTTGGAGGAGGCTGCCATCCCTGTGGTCTTTTGGGGCCAGGAATCCCGTGCATGCTGGGGAGAAACTGGAGAGATTTGGGGAGGCTGAATCGCTTTCCAGTGGGGCACGGGGCCCACCTGCTCCCACCGGTTCCTCTTTGTTCCCAGGCTCCCAGGCTCTGGGTTCATCCACAGACTTCGGAGTGGGAATCTCTACTTGGCACAGTTATTAGTTTTAAGTGACCATTGCCTCTTGGCTCTGTTGAGGGGCTGCTGAAAGCCAAGTCATACTTGATGTCTCTCTGGTCTGAAAATAGTAGGCATTTGTAAATGTTTCCTTCTAACTAAAAACATTTATGCTCATGACAGGAAATGTGGGATGTATAAATGTATAAAAATAACGTTTAAAGAAGGATATAGAACTTGCCCTTTCTGTAATCCAGAGAAAACCCTTGTTAATATTTTGGTGTTCTGCATATGTGTTTATTTTCGAAACATGTTTGGGAGCATGTTAAACACGAAGTTATGTATCCTGGTCTTTTCACTTAGTGTTGTACTTAGCTAGAATATTTTCACTTCATTAAAACGTTTTTGTTTTTGTTTTTTTTAAGATGGGATATTTAATAGCCATGGAAATAAATCGCTACAAAATTTCTCATAATTTACGTAACCATTGACCTATTAGAGCTTATTCCTTTCCCCCTCCCCTCTACTTGAAATATTATCCTTTTGTTTCAAGTAGCACTTCCTAATTGCTATTTTGGACCTTTTTCGTCTGTATCTTTTTTTTTTTTCTTCTCATTTGCCAATTTTCTATCCTCATACTTTGCCTGGAAAATACCTGTCTTGCTGAGTGGATGTACAGAAGGGGGCACCCCTGTCTGGCTTACTCCATGGCTGTGGGGGTGTGTACAGGGAATGTGTCAGACCCATTGTTATGGCCAGGAAGACGGGACTTGTGCTGAGACACAAGCGAAGAAAAATGGTAGAAAGAAGACCCACCCCTTGACACACCTGGGAGACTCCTGTTCTGTGGCCAAACCATGAGGCAGTGTCTGTCAGGCCCCCAGGACTGCCGCATGCCCTGAGATGCATGTGGGTTTGTGTGGCCTCAAGGTTGGCGCAGCAGAGTGGGGGAAGGGGAAGGAAAATCCTCCCTTGAAAAATACCCAGCCCTGCAATGCAAGTACTCAGGTCCCCACAGCAACCATAGCCTTCAGTGTCCTCCTCTCCTGGGTCTGCAGCCCAACTTGTACGACATGGTGGTATCCATTCGTGCATGGTCAGAGGGCACCAAAACCTGGGAAAGGAGCTCCAGCCCTGGCCTACCTTTTCCTGACGGCTCTGGGCATTTAGCGCATTGTCAGTCACCGGCAGCCCAGGCCACCAGAGAGAAGGAAGGTTGGCCAGCGACAGAAGGGAGCCACCCCCTTGCTCACGCACAAAGCCGCCCCCCTCCACTTCCTGGTTGGAGTCAGCTCTCCCCAGGCCAGGCGGCCTCCTTGCCAAGCCCACTGACCCCTAGAAGACAAAGGGCATAAAGACCATGCCAATCCAGGAGCTCCCTTCTCAAATTAAATCATTTCCTAGACCAATTTAGTTGTCCTTGGGGGCAGTGCTCTGTCAGCATGGGAGTTAGGCCAAAGAGTGAGTATCCTGTCCTAGCATCCCTACTTGGCTATCAGAATTTCTTAAAATCACCTGCATGGAATCGATGTGAAGGAAATATTGTCTTGCCCATGTTTAGGCAGGAAGTTTATAGTTTATTTTCAGATCAGGAGTCAGAAGAAGCAGGAGAATGGTCCACGTTCACTCCCTGCCCACATTTCCTTGCCCTGTGGAGGCCACAGCTTGAGTAGCCCTCACTCAAGGGCCCACGTCCTCATATGTGCCCCCCCGGGAGCATTCCCACCTGAGGCCCGGCATGGTCTGTCCTCTGCCTGAAAAGGGATCCTGGAGTCTTGCTTCTGACCCATCAGCAGGGAGCTCTGTGTGGCCTGTGATTGTTCCTTAGGCCCCTCCCTAAGATAAAGCTGCTCTATCCCAAGTTTTCTTCTGTTGTTTCGAAGTAGGAGTCTGTGTGTCAGGTCTAGTTTCTCGGTAGGAGATTTCGCTCTGTCGGAGAGCTTCTCAAAGTAGGTGTCCTGTCCTCGGCCTCTTTCACCTGAGGGTTGGGTGTTGGAGCATCTGCGTGTGATCTGGGGACTCCGCTGGGGTGAAGGCAGGTGCAGCTGCTGCAGGGGCAGGACCTCACTTGGGTCCCCAGGCATCACCACTGCATAGGAGGACTGCTCTGAAGGAGGCCCACTTGGAGGAGGTCCTTGCTTAGCAGGGGCCTCGCAAATGTTGAACCCAGAGCCCAGTGTGTCGGTGTATACAGAGGAGGTGCAGAGTGACTGAGAAGGAACTTAGGAGAGAAGTGGCAGGGGGAGGCTGTGTTCAGTAGTGGACACAGAGTTTCCTCAGTTGTTATTTTAGCTACTATTTGTTGAACATTGACAATATTTAGGCTTCAGTATGGGTGTGCTAGGTATGGGAGCTCACCGCAAGGGTCTAGCCACCCATCCCTTTCCTCACTCATTCATGTACCTCATTTACTGGGCTGCCTACTGTATGCCAGGCATGGGGCCCCACCCGATGTGCGTGGAGGTAAGTCGCTCCAATCAGCTTCTGCTCTCAGGGAGCTCCCGGCTCACGTAGGACAGGTAACCGGGATGTAAACACCCAAATACACATCTACAGGTTAGGGTCAGTACCTCGGAGAAAGTGAGTGGGGAAGAACGGTAAACACGGAAGGATCCTGCATAGGGAGGGTAGTGAGGAAACAGGTCTGAAGAGCTGATTCCCCGGGAAGCATTTGCTGTTGATTTATCTTTCTTTCATCGACATTATTTTTATATTATTCTTACAAATGCTGCGAGTAATAGAAAAGACTGATCTCTGCTTACCTTCTTTGAGGATGCCCTTTGCTAAAACATTGAGAGGAAGCCCAGGAAAGGGGAGGGGAAAAGGGTGAGATTCTGCCACTAGGGTGACCAGAACCTCAGCAGCCACCTGGACAAGGAGGGACCAGGCACCTGCCCTAGTGCCCACCGCCCCCCAACCCTGGGCCTCCAGGTGTAACCCTGAGTTGACTGACAGCCATCTGGCATGTGGTGTGCTGTGCTGTGAGAATGTGTCCAGCAGGGGCATCCTTCACTGGATAGAGAGCCACTGCTCCAATCAGACCTGTCTGTAGGGAGAGGGAACCGGAGGTGGGCAGGTGTTGTGGGCAGTATCGGGGGAGGGACGGAAGGTGTGAGACAGTAGAAGTCGGTGTAAAGAAGTCAGATAGATGGAGAGAAGCAAAGGAGACAGAGAGGGCAGGGCACACACACACAATCTCAGTGGCTCTTCTGAGGCAGGAGAGGAACTGTCTGAGGAGGTCTCATATCTGGTCAGGTCTGTGCTCGATCAGCAGTGGGGACCCATGGTCTGTGGGTCCCAGAAGGAGGGTCTCCCACGGTGGAGGACAGGGTAGGCAGGGAATCCAGAGGTCCCTTTCCTGCAGAGCAGTGAGCCCCACCTGAGCCCGGTCACCACTTGTACTTTGCGGGGCCTGGTGGAGGTCAAGCCCCAGGTAGTAGAGCAGGGAGTTAGTCAGGTGCTCCTTGCACGACCTCCACTGCATGCTCTCTCCCAAGAGGCAGGCTATTGCCCATGTCCCTGGCAGCATCTTGGGCCCCACTCCGCCCCTCTCCCAGCTTTGGTGCACCCTTCAGCTCTCCCCACAAAACACCCGTTTCTCTTACCTCCTCCTGTGCGGGCGTCTGTCTCTTCTTCCCTGGATGATGGGGATGTCTCCTGAGTCTCTCCTACTCCTTCCCTTGTCTCTGCATCTGTTCCCACACAGTAGCCAGAGTGGTCCTGTTAGAACAGAAGTCAGACAATGCCAGTCTCAGACTCAACCCCCTCCCCTCCCACCCCGGTGCCTCCTGTCATAGTCAGGGAAAAGTCGAGAGCCTATGATGGCCTCCAAGGGCCCAACTCCCTGTCCCCACTGCCTCACTGGCTACTTCTCCTCTCCTCTTGGACCCCTGCAAACACAGAGGACCTGGCCATTCGCATCACTCACCAAGCAGGCTCTCTCCCACCCCAGGACATTTGAACATGCTGTTGCCACCGCTATGTTACCCTCTCAGTGAGGCCTTCCTTGACTGATGACTCTACTTAAAACTGCAGCTTTGCCTTCCCCAAATCCTTCTTGTCCCCTCTCCCTTTGTTATTTTTCCCCAGAAGACTTTTTAACATTTAGCCTTCCTGTATTTTATTTGTACATTTTGTTATTGTCTGTCTGTCTTTTCCCACTAAAATTTGAGGTCCTGGAGAACAGGGATATTTTCCCACTTTGGTTGCTACTATAACCTCATAACCAGGAACGGTGCTTGGCACATATAGCCCTCAACACACACCTGAGCGATTGACTGTAAGGCTATCCTGAGGAAAGTCTGCTGGCCTCTGGGGTCTTTTGAAATAAGGGGACATCCCCATGATTCATCCCCAGGCCTTTGACCTTTTGCCCCCAGGACAGGAAGACTGCTCCCCAGAGAAAGCTCTGAGAATCACCAGGGGGTGAAATTGCCTTTCATTTCCTAAATTTTCCTCTTGGGAGCTCACAGGAAACCTTGAATTATAAGGCCCCTCTTTTGCCCTATACTTGATGAGTCCCAAAGGTGGTTCTTTATGGAATATTCTAAATAGTCAGGGCGATGGAAAAAAAGAGAGAGAGATAGAGAATCCACAAACAAGGCTTTCGTTTGCTCACTCTCTGCTCTGTTGTCAGCACCAGATGGAGGATGTGGCTGTGGTGCAGGCTAATTTATTTATTGATTAAAGTGCTTACAAAACTCAGCATGTACAGCCAGGCTGAACATTCAATTAAAAAGTCTGAAATGAAAATTCAGAGCTGCTGAATGACAAGTAGGATGTATGGAGCCAACTAAGGAAGGAATAAAATGATAAAGCTTAAAGCAGGAAGGATTTGTTCTATTTATTCATTTTGTCCTTTCTTCTGTCATTTGGAAACCAGAAAGCCCTGCAGCCCCATCGTGCACAGTCAGTGAGCAAATGAGTGAGTGAACGAAAGCTCGCCCCGTGTTGGCATGACAGCTATTCAGTGGGGCAAGAGTGTGGGAGAGATGAAGATTTTTGTCAGTGGGCAGTGCCCATGTCCCTGCACACCTGGGATGGAGGCGAATAGGCACCCTGAGGTGTTAGCATAGGTTGGCACCACATTGGCCCTTGAGTGAGGGAAAGACGGAAATGTAATGCTCCGGGGATGCTGGGCATCCATCTCCATGGTGGACGGCCACAGGTGCGATGGGTAATGGTGCAGTAGGAAGTCAGGCTTCCTCTGTCCATCTGCCTCTTCCTCCTGTGCCTTCTATCTGAAAGCCAAGTGGACTCTGGTCTATAAGGCGAGAGCAGCCTTCCACCGCTCCATTGTCACAGGTGAGTGTGTGGCTCACCAGCCCACAGTCCCCTCTTCCCCCTAGGACTCCTGCTAAGTTAGAACCACCCCACAAAGAGGCAGAGTACCCCAGTCTCACAATACTTGGGGGCTGATGTGTGGTGGTTGATTATCAGTATAAGACTGCTGCTGGTCTCAACTGTCTGCTGACTCTGCCACCTGCCACCTGTGGGATGCCAACAACTTCTCAACCCTGTGTCAGGCTCAGCTTCCCCCTCGGCATAGGAGAGAGCAAATACTTCAGAGGTGGGAGAATCGAATAAGGTTTTCTATGCAGTGCCCAGTATGGTCAGTTCTTGGTAAATCATAGTTTCTGTCTCCACACTGTTGAGAATGCCAGCTTACATATCAGCCCCTATGTTTGTCTAAAGACAGGAGATAGGAGGGAAATTGTCTGGGTCCTCTGCACAGACCAGGTCCTGGGGAATCATAGAGCCTTTGCATCTTTGTATGTACTTGCCTGTGCATATGTGTGTGCAGTGTATGTATTGTGTCTCTGTGCATGTGTGGTGTCTTTGTGTGTGATGTGTATAGTTTGTGCATCTGCGTATATATGTGTAGTGTGCATGTTTGTATACCTGTGTGTGTGGTGTATGTTCAGAGGGTGTGAGTGAGGTATGCATATTTATGTGTGTGTATGTGTGGTGTATTGTATGTGTGTGTTTGTGGTGTATTGTGTGTGTGCTGTGTGTTTGGAGCGTGTGAATGATGTATGCGTATTTATGTGTGTGTATGTGTTTGTGGTGTATTGTGTGTGTGTTGTATATGTTTGGAGTGCGTGAGTGATGTATGTGTATTTATAGGTGTGGTGTGTGTGTGTCTGTGGTGTGTTGTGTGTGCGCGCATGTATTTGTGGTATATGGTACACGTGAACATGTGAAAGCACACACACATGTACACAGGAGCTTCTGGGTCCTTCCTCTCCTCTTGGGCATGAAGGGATGGTTCACCTGGGGAGAGGGCAGCTCTGCAGAATGAGATTGTGAGGACACATCCAGAAGCTGGCATGCGCAGAGCAAACAGACAGGCAGCCTCTGTGGTGAGCTGTGTGCATGTGCACCATCCCCAGGCACTCCTGTGGCCCGAGCGTCCCCCGACCCAGGCCCAGCGTGGGCCACACTCCTTCTCTGCCCAGAAGTTCAGTCGAGTGTTTTAACTGAGATGGACTGTTTCTGAGGAGGGGAAGAGTGATTTAAGTGTATTTGTAAAACTATCCTTGCACATCCTGGCCTGTCCTCCTGGGAGAGGTGGCCCCATAAACAGCATCTCCTTGTTGTCTTTTTGGCCCTGTCTTGCCTCTCTAGATGGTTTGACAAGTTTTGACCAAACAGAGAGATTTGTTCTCGGGGCAGGGGGTGGGGGTGGGGAGGGTGCCTCCAAATACCAGTTTGCTAAGCCTCTCAAGGCTGGAATGTATCGCTCCTTCCATCTCTTAGCCTGTCCCTCACGCTGTTCCTGGGCGGGTCGTCCTCAGGGCCTCCAGGCCCCGTGTGATTCAGCTCCTCTCAGGAATCCACACGGATGACCTGTGCTGGGTTTTCTTCCCAGAGGTTTCCATGTCTGAAGGTTCTGCCCACTCTTTTCTCCACTCCCCGCCTACCAAGAGCAGAGAGACAGTAGTGAGTTTATTCGTGGAGGTCTGCTCCCCTGAACATGGGTCCCCAAAGCTGTCCCTGGTACTCAGGAGCCCGTAAGGGGACATGTGCAGTTTGGGGCTGTGATGCTTTAGGTTGCTCTGTGTGTCAGTTTGGCATATCTGAATTCTGGGGGGTTTTCGTAACTTTTATGACCAAGACAAACATATCTGTGATGTGAGTCAGGATGGGGCAGGCTGGACCACAGTTACACCACCAGAATCTCAGTGACTCGAAGAAGCAAACTTGTGTTTCTTACTCATGCTCCCTGTTGAGGGGTGGCTGGCGACCTTGCTGCTCAGCCCTGTGGTCCTCCCTGGGGTTGAGGACAGTTGCGGATGGCAACACTGGGGCCCACATGGCGGAGAGGAGGTGGGGCACTGTGAGGCTGGGAAGGATACAGTGTGCGAGCTGGGGCGTGTGTGGCCACACTGGGGGTGGCAGAAGGCCCCAAGTTGTCTCCCCATACAGAATTTCAGGCCTCTGTTCTCACTGCTTTGAAGATGCTCTCTTACCCCCTGGGAGAGACCTCAGGGGGCAGGCACAGCTGGTTCCCTCCTGGTTCCCTCACAGCCCAGCCCACAGGAACCCGTCCCAGAGATGAATCATCATAGGGCTCTTAAATCCCTTTTCGTCACATGCCAGATTTCACCTACCCCTCAGAGGCTGAAATTCGTTAAATGGAGGCAATCCAGAGTGGGAGGGAAGATTCTAGTTATCTCCACATTGACTTTGCTACCAAAGTATCTGATTTCCCTAAGCCTTTTTTTTCTTTTTAATTTCCTTAATTTTCAACTCCACTGTGGCAGAGGGGATATGGGGAGGTTTGCCAGCTCTGACAGGATAGTTCCTGAGTCTCTGATGAAGCCCCTCCTGCGCAGGCACGTGTCTGAGTGAACATGGGGAGCACCATGTGGAGGAAGTGCCTGTCTCCGGCAGGATTAGGTGAATTTGCATTCAGTTTGGTCGAGGGTGAGCACTGTTCTATTTTAGGGCAAGGCTTTCCTCCTCCAGCTCAAGCTACATTTTTAGTTAAGATGATCTCTGTGTAGACACATAGACTGCTGAACACTAAAAAATGGGGAAACTTTTTTTCTACGTTAACATATTTTCAGGCTTAGGCTATGGCAGCCTAGTAGGCTTGGTGATCCTGAGGTGCTTTCTGTTTGCTTCCGAGCTTCAAGGAAGAGAGCCCAGCTCATGTGGCATGAGTGACAGGGGACAGGTCCAGCAAGCTGTCAGGGAGGTGAGCAGAGCTGAGTGGTCAGGCTCAAGAGGCCTGGCTCTGAGACCACCCATGCTGTCGGACAGGAGTCTTCTCTAGCCTCTGGTGTCCCCAGTCTCTTCTCTCCTAGCCACGTGGTATAAGTGACACCCACAAAGCCTTCCGGACTAGTTAACTGAAGTTCTCGCCCCACCCCCACAAGGACAGCTTCTATCTCGTGAGTTCACATTCTTTGGAGCTGCACTGCTCAATGCAAGTTAGGGCGATCCAGACTTGAATTTAAAGTAATTAAACTCAGGTAAGATTCAGTTGCTTAGTCATACTAGCTACTTTTCTGGTGCTTAAGAGCTGGTGACCACTGTCCTGGACAAGAGAGGTGGCACATTTCTGTCACCTTGGAAGGCCTCTGTCCAGTGAAGGGCTGAATTCCTCCTGAATTTCCAGTTATTTTTTGTGAGGACATCAGCCCTTCTTTGAGGGAAGCATTTTGGCACCCTTGTTCAGCTCCACACTCAGTGATGGTGGCAGGTAGACCCACCTCGGAAAGCATTGAGGAGGACCAGCTGCTGGTGAGTGAGTGAGTGGGCAGGGAATGGCTGAGCTGGGAGGATGGTGGCAGGTGCAGCCCTGGGGCAAATGAGAGCAGTGGCTGTCACACCTGCCCCTGCCCCAGGGGCAGCTGTGAAATGCAGACTGCACAGAAAAGCAGCCATCCAGAGAGAGTCTTAGGAGCAAGGCAGTAGGCAGCTCAGAGACAGGTGGAGTAGACACAGAGTGAAGTTTCCCAAGTGATGGGTTGGAACTCAAAGTTGCCCGGCTGGTTTCAGTCCTTCAACTTATAAAAAGGAATGCGTAATGTGTTCATTACTTAATTTATCAACATATCTGGTTATGTGAGGCCTTGCGTGGTTCTCCATCTAAATGTTGTCTGGGTCTATGCGGTGAAATTGTGCCTAAGACACTTTTGATTGTTTTGATAATATTGATCTCTTTGGAAGGAATCCACAACTGGGGACTTGCTGATCTTTGGATTAGTTCCCAGAGTTGTGATGTTTTCATATATCTGTTCTTCAGCTTGTTTTAATCTGTTGACTGCTTCTGGCTCTTAAATTCAGTGATTGATACTAGAGTGGAAACCTATTTACTGGGGCTCATTGTAGGATCTCATGAGAGGAGGTAGTGTCTTTTCTGTTTGTTGTCTGTCACCAGGGGCATAGCCTTCCCTACACCTGAATTTTCCTTCTGGTCTCCTTATAGGGACAGGACAACACTGAAACCAATAAATATTTTCTTTATTTAAGAACCACAGAAATATATATTTCCTTTTGTAACCTATAAAACACAGGGTTTCCTGTTTTGAAAGCTCAAGATAAAAATTAAGGCCCAATCATCGGGGAAAAGTTACCTATAATAGGCCATATTCAGTCATGTGGTTCTGCCCAATTTAGAAGTTTAGAAGAGGGTACCTAGCAGAAACACACCCATGCATATCCAGTCAACTAATATTTGACAAGAGAGCCTTGAATACTCGGTGGAGAAAAGACAGTCCTCTTACAGATGGTGCTGAGAAAATGTTTCTTCACATGTAAACAGATGAAACTAGACCCCTGTCTGACATTACTCACAAAAAATAACTCCACAGGGTTTAAAGACTTAAATATAAGATCTAAGCCCATAAAAGTTCCAGAGGAAAACATAAGGAAAAAGCTCCTGAATGGGTCTTGGTTATGATTTTTTGGATGTGATACCTAAAACAAAAGCAACAAAATCAAACATAAACAAGTGGGACTATGTCAAACTAAAAAGCTTTTGTACAACAACAACAACAACAACAACCATAACAAAGTGAAAAGACAACCTGTGGAATGGGAGAAAAATATTTGCAAATCATATATCTGATAATGAGTTAATATCTAAAATATAGAGAGAACTCATATGACTCAATACCAAAATAATAATAATCCCATTAAATAGGCAAAGGATCTAAAGAGACATTTTTCCACACAGATGGTATGTGAAAAGGTACTCAGCATCACTCTTCATCAGAGAAATGTAAAAACCACAATGAGGTATCACCTCACACCTGTCAGAATGGCTGTTATCAAAAAGATAAGAAATAAGTGTTGGTAAGGATGTGAAGAAAGGGGAACTCTTGTGCACTACTGGTGGGAATGTAAATTGGTGAAACCACCGCGGAAAACAGTACAGAGGCTCCTCAAAAAAATAGAATTACCAGATTATCCAGCAATTCTGCTTCTGGATGTTTATTCAAAGGAAAGTGAAACACTAATTCAAAATATACATGCACCTCCATGTTCATTGCAACACTACTTACAGTAGCAGATATGGGACCAACATGTGTACATTGATGGATAAATGGATAAAGAATTTGTGTGTGTGTGTGTGTGTATGTTTGTATATACACACACACATACACATGTTATATATGCATACAATGTATACACATGCAATGGAATACTATTTACCCGTGAAAAAGAAGGAAATCCCACCATTTGCAATAACATGGATGGATCTTGAGAGCATTGTGCTAAGTGAGATAAGTCAGACAGAGAAAGACAAACACCAATGATCTACCAAATACCAATGAAATCTAAAACAACAACAGACCAAACTCGTAGAAGAAGAGATCAGATTTATGGTACCTGTGTTGGGGTACTGGTGGTCAAAAGGTACAATCTTCCAGTTATGAGATAAATGAGTCCTGGAGATGGATGGTACAGCATGAAGACGGTGCTCACACTGCTGTGTGATACACAGGAAAATTGTTAAAAGAATAAATCCTGAGTTCTCATTGTAAGGAAAAACAACACTTTCTTTTTCTTTTTGTATCTCTGTGAGGTGATGGATGTTACCTAAAACTTATTGTGGCAATCATTTCATAGTTCGTGTGAGTCCAACCACTATTCACCTTACACTTACACAATGCTGGATGCCCATTGTATCTCATTAAACCTGAAAGGAAGAAAAGAAGGCACCTGGGACCCAGGGAGCACAACCACCCCCACGGAGGGCAAGCTGGAGGGCAAACAGAGCTGCCGGGGGCTGTGGCCTGAGAAGGGCCCTGGGAAAGCACAGAGGCCATGTCAGCAAGGCTGTGTGGAGGGTCCTGAAGGAGAGGTGGGGCCTGGGCTGAAAGGAGGAGCAGAGGAGGCCAGAGCAGACAGAGGTGGTCTGGACTGGGTCTGGGGGCCGTGGAGCACGATTGGGAAGAAGGTTCCAGGGGTTGCTCAGGCAGAATCCCACTTGCCAGTGTGAGGGTCTCTGCTAAGCTTTGGCAGCAGGAGCCAAGAAAACAAGAAGTGCACAGGCTGTTTCTTAATTGCGTCACACTTTGTATTGAAAATAATCGCTTCCCACAAACAAAAACAAAACACCTTGCCGTGTTGTCACTAAAGACAGCAAAAGGAGATGCCATTGTAGTTAAAAGGGAAAGAAGAATGTGCCTCAAAGATGGGGCTGAAACAGAGCTGTGCTGAGGACCTAACCTCCTACACCCTCCACAGTGTCACTAGGTGACCACGAGCCTCAGAGTCAGAAGTGCTCATGGGTCCGAGAGGCCTGGATCAGACGGCTGGGAACTCGGGGCCCCTCCCGTGTGGCACACACCTTGTAGCTGGGTGGGGGGACCAGGCCACCCCCGGTCAAGTCCAGCTTCCTTGCGGTGGCGCATACAGGCCTGGGGCCGACAGGCAGTGCAGACCCGAGAGGGCCTCTGCAGCGTCCTGTGCAGGAGCCTCTCCCTTTTCTGTTGGCTGTTGCCTTCCCTTCTCTCGCTTGCTTTTGGTTTAAGGCGAGGGAGGCTGCAGGTCATGCCCCAGATGCCAGTCCTCCTGTTGTGTGTTCCCGGGATGACCCCCCGGGGCTGGTATGCAGGCAGATGTGTTGCATCCGATGGGGAGGTTGTGCTGTGTGTGTGAGACTCCGCACGGGGTCCTTGCTGTCTGGCTCAGAGCTGGGAGGGCAAGAAGGGAGCTGTTGATGGAAGCCCGTGAGCACAGACGGCCAGAACGCGGCTGGCGGCAGCTGGAGGTGGGGGACAGGTGTGGCTCCCTGACAAGGTGCTTCCAATGGTGCAGGGGGATTTATGGTTCTCCTTGGCTCCACCTGCTATTACCGTCAGTCTGAGCTGAAGGTAGGCCTTCCTGACATGCCCCATTTGGACGCAGGGTTTTGTCAGCTCCCCAGAGGCTGACACCCTCCATTTCTTCCTGTGCAGCGTGTGACCACAGCTGGAAGGGGGGACATGCATGTTCCAGGCAGGGCCCCAGAGAGGCCACTTGCTGGAAGTGGTCTCAGAGGCTGGGGTGCCCACAGCTGTAACTGAGAACAAGTGTGAGATTGAATGGAAGGGAATCCACATGGAGCCCCTTCTCGTGCCTGGCGCGTCTCTGAGTATGGCCCCTTGGGGCTGCTTCCCCAGCGCCTGTTCCTCATTCATGGGCATGGTATTTATTGGACTGTCACTGATGCAGGCATTTCAGAGTTAATTGGGACTTGGGGAGTGGCTCTAATGGGCTCATCTCAGCCACAGTGGGATGCATGAGGGGTACCGTCCTTCCTTGTGTGATGCCCGGCTCATCTAACATCAACAGGAAGCAGGTATCACATCATCTCTGTACTGCTTGGAGAGAAAAGCTGTGCTTGGCAGGATGCATTAAAAGAAGGCGTCCACCATCTCTCAGAAGAGATGCGGAGTCAGCAGAGCACAGGACCTGAGGAGTGTCAGGCGGGCAGGCCAAGGGGCGTAGGGACAGTGTCCCTGCACACAGCCTCACAGCCGCCCCGTGGACCCCTGTCTGCCCAGTCCCTCACCGGACTGTCTGTCCTGCCAGGAGAGCCTGTGCTCCCGAAGCACTCAGCAGAGCCCTGGGACCCTGCCCTTGCTGGGCACTGAGAACAGGTTGTACGCACAGCAGGAGGTGTGAAGACAGGGCTGAATGAAGGTATTAACAGGGAAAATGTTTTCAGAGAGGCTGGCTGGAAACGGTTTTTCATGGGGTTCCCCTCCGTGTCACCAATGTCTTCATACTCAAGGTGGCAAGATGAAGGGACCACCCTTGCTGTCCAGACTCCCTCCGGAGTACCCTGGTGTCCTGATGCCTCAGGAGATGTTGGTATGAGTGGAGATACATTTCTCCAACAAAGTTTCAGTGCCCTGTTCCCCCAACCAGGCCTAGGACACTTGTGACAGGGAAAGCCCATTGTGATGACGCTCAGTTGTTTGCTACTAGGTATGTATGCCTTAAGTAACATAGCAAAAGGCGCCCATAGTTATTGCAATACATTTTTAGTTTATAAATGGGGGACTTTTAATGTGCATTTCTCAATTCTGTGTAGTCAGCAGTTCTGTATTTCTGTCTCATAGTGGCTAGAAATAGAAAAATATTTGTGCCTGTCACTCTGTTCTTCAAATAATATTCACATTTGATTTCCATTGCTCGGAGATGCATATTTGGAAATTGAATATACATAAGTACCTTTTCACAAATTGAACTTTTATGTAGTCAAGTTGATTTAATTCTCAAATCCATGTTGTAATGTATGGCATTGGAGACGTTCTGTTAAGATCATTTGGGGAGCATTCTGCCAGGTGAAGTCAGGAAAGGTGTGATTTTGAGAGTAAGCAGGATGCTGCTTCTCTGCTCAGCTCTCTTCTGTTTTCCGTGATATCACTTGGAACAGATGCATTTTTTATCCTAAATGCAGTGGATGTTTGAAGGATGATTTGGTACTTGATTGGGGATCAAGTCTATGGAAATACTCTTCTGATTGACGTACCCTGGTGGTGGTTATTTTTCCTTGTTTGGCTTCACTTTGAAAACAGCACTAATTTCAAGTGATGAATGAGTCACATCGAAGCTAATCATATGGCACAATCAGTGAATTTTATGAAAAGAGTGGCTTGTCCCATTTATTATTATTATTTTTTAAAATATAGCTTTGGAGTTTTCTTGTTCTTCCCGACCCACAATTACATGGTCTTCTAATGGGTGGGACACAGTCACATAGACTTTAGAGCTGGCATTTTCTATAAATCACCGTTTTGCCCAAATCCGTACCTTACAATGATGAGTGCAGGCCAGAAGAGCCCAGCACTGGTTAGAGTTGTTTGTCAAGCTGACCTGGGCATCACGGTGGCTGGTCCAGCAGGGAGACATCAACCAGGGGAACACTGGGGTGGGCATGACTTGATTTCTTTTAGCATTTTTGGCTTGCAAATATGTCACCTATCCAGAACCAGCAGTTGGTTAGTTCAATAGCAAAACCTTACAAAGAAACACAGAGTTTAATGACTGAAATATAAAAGGCCTAAGAGACAAAGATTCATCCCAGCTCAGGTTCTAAATCTTGTGGGCCTTTTCTTGTGGACCAGGTGCTCATTCAAAGTGAGCTTGTTCCTCTCTATAGTAATTCTAACAAGTTCAGATCTTGGATTTTTATTATTTTTTTATTGTGGTAAAACACACATAATATGAAATTCACCAGTTTACCCATTTTAAGGCATTTAGCACATCTGCAATACTGTGCACACCTCACCTCTCCCTGGTTTCAGAACCTCTCATCAGCCAAAGGGAACTCTGTGCCCATGACACTGTTCCTCCCAGTCGACCCTCTTCCCGCCCCTGGAGGCCTCTCTCCTGCTTCCTGTCTCTGTGAATTCCACTACTCTGGGTACCTCAAATAAGTAGAGTCATGTAGTATTTGCCCTTCAGTGTCTGCCTTCTTTGACTTTCTGTGTTATTTTCGAGGTTCATCCATGTTACAGCCTGCTTTAGAATCTCATTCCTTGTTAAGGCTGATATTCCATTGTACATATATATGTTTTGTTTATCCATTCATCCCCTGGTGGACATTTGGGCTGCTCCTACCTCTTGGTCATTGTGAATAGAGCTGCACTGAATATTCGTGTATGAGTATTGGCTTGAATGCCTATTTTGAATTCTTTGAGGTAAATACCAAGGACTAGAATCACCGGGTCATGTGGTAATCCTGTCTTCTGGAGGAACTGCCACACTTTTCCACAACAGCACTTGGATTTTGTTTTTATCTGTAGTAAAGGTGAAGGAGAATGGGGACCAGATGTTCCAGGTGGGCACATTTATAGCATTGAGAAGAGGCAGAAGGCACGAGCCCAACTCATGCCCATACCTCAGGAGGGGAAATGGACGTACTGTTTTCCTTGGCCTCCTCTGTGCATGGACTGGGCTCTGAGGAATCAAGAGGGGTCTGAAAGTGGGTTAGGGAACTTGTTTGTGCCAACGTCCTCGATGCTGGTATGGTTTCAGGATCCACCTTCCTGTTGACGATGCCCAGGCCTCATCCCAAATTAAGTGAATACACATCTGGAGGGCAGGGCCTGGCATCTGTTTCCTGCTGCATTTGTTGTTCATAGAGTTGACCATGGGGCACAGCCAGGGATGAGAGCCACGGCTGTAGTGCAGATTCTAACGCGTTCACAAGGGACACCAAACAAGATGAAACCAAACAAAGGCCCACATCTGAATGCTTGCCATGTACCAGACTGCTCTCCACCCTGATGGGTAGTGTGATGGGTGGTCCTAACAGAGGTGTAAGGGTCACTCATATCGTGCTTTTGCTGAAGAGAAAACAGAAGTGCAGGGAGGCTATGAACTTAGCCAGGAGTCAAAGACCTGGGGCTCAGCTGGCGGTAGGGCTCACTGCAGCTGGCTCCCACTGTCTCTCAAGCTCAGCAGCCACAGGAGAGGTGGAACAGAGATATTCTGGGAGTTCAGTGGGCAGAGATTGATTGTCCTGGCTCAAAGAAGAGACACCTTTCTCCACGTGGTGGTGTTTGCCTTCAGGCCTGGAAGCTGCTTGGAGTTTATCTGTAGAGATGGAAAGTCTATCACTCCACACCGAGATGGCAGGTGAGCAGAGGAAAGCGGCTTGGTGTCCTGGGTGTGTCTGGGGAGGAGCAAGTGATGTGGTTTTAACTAGAGCAAAGGGAGTCTGAAGATGATTGGGGAGAAGACACAGAAAAAGGTATGCTAGGACCTCATATTTAAGCTCAGGTATTTGGACATCGTTTTTTGGGCATGAGAAAGACCGTGGAGGTTTTGGAGCAGGGGAGAAGGTGACAAAGAAAGGTTCCAGGCCAGCCGGGCCCTGGGACAGCAGGAGAAGGAAGAGGCTGTGGGAGGCAGAGGGCTCCTGAGCTGCTGGGCCAGTGTGGCTTTGGGGGCACCACGGTGGAAGACAGTGGGCTTGAGCAGTTACTGAATGTGGCCTCTGAGGCACAGGTGACACTGGGCTGTGGAGCAGGGGACCAGGGACCAGGGCAGAGAAATGACACTGGGTCATATATGTGTAAGGCAACCTTAAGGAAGCAGGGCTTGGAATACAGTTTGGAAGACTTTATTTTTCCTGAACTGGTTAAACTGATGAATCCTCAATTATCCTGGAGGCTCAGGATCCCAAAGAATGGATCTTTTGAAGAGGTAAGTCCCATGGATCTTACAGAAATGATCATAATAATGCTTTGGTGTAGCCAGGCGAGCAGCAAAGAAAGATGGGGGACAGGATCCCACTGGGAAAGTGGGTCAGCCCTAAACGACCTGACCTCTGCCTTTACCTCTTTGCAGGGAGGAATTTCTCCACTATATGAATAAAATTATTAGCTTATTCATCTTTATTATTCTTGCCACCTCATGAATAATGTCTCCACCTTCATTTGCATGTGTCTGTCACTGTGCTTGGTCTTTAAAGGTTGTGTATAAATTTGTAAATTAGTCCTTCTTTACATGCATAAGGCAAATGCTCCTTAATGAATCGTTTGATGAATTTTTAAAACAGTGAATAATCTTTTTCACCAGCCAAATTCTTACTCCGTAAAGTCTTTTGCCAATTTGGTTTTATTTAATGGAAGATATAGCTGCACTGGCATCAAATTTCTGCCCATGAATAGGAGAATCAGACTCATGGTGTATGAGACAAGCCCACCATTGATCTGTCTGTGTTGGTAGGAAGTGGAGCATAGCTAAAACATCACTGGTCACCACGGGAAAGTCACAGCGCCATTCTGTGTGACTGTTATTTTCAGTTAAGCCCCAAGTTTTAGAACTGCCAGCACCCATTCCAGAGCTGTGCTGTCCAGTTAGGTAGCCACTAACCACACTTGGCAATGGCTGCCACGTTGGACAGCACAAACCCAGAGGGTATCTGCTGATGCAGGAAGGTCCACTGAGGTGACATTGCTCCAGAATAATAAAGACAAATGCCATAGGTTTTACTGGACTGAGTGTTGTTGGCAAAATGTTTTATGATTTATTCTTTGGGGTCCCTTTTCTTATATGTGAACCCACAGTGTGTCAGAGAGCTGTCACTGTCTCCATAATAAGGCAGAGTTGTCCAATAAGAAAAGCCCAGTGATATAAAAGGCCCCTGGGTCCAGCCCCAACTTTGGACTGTTAACTGAGTAATATGAAGCAAGGTCAATTCTTTGTCCTTTGAGTCTTACTATTCTCTTAGTGATTAAGAGCAAAGCAAAACAAACCCCTATCTCAGTAGGATATTTGGAGGACATCAATAGCTTGTATCTGTAGAATACACCTACTTATGCTAAGAGGCAGCAAGAAAGTATCTGGGCATGAAAATATAAATTTGCAGAACAATGGTCTGGTTTTGCTCTGAACAGAGGAGACAAGGAGTGTATATCTTATAGATGGCAGAAACTAACACAGGAGGACATGTTTGCCAGGTCATGGTCTGCATGGGGCTCCTGTCTTTGTTGCCACTCTCCCATCCAGAGCCCATCTGTATGCTCCCCCATTCGTTGTGTCTGACCCCTGTGGCCTTTGACAGGGCAGAGAGCTAAGAGCTATTGACTGCATTAGCACAGACGATCCTCTGTTGGTGCAGACAGCCAAGTGCAGCACACCCATCCTGGAAGGCCATTCATTTACTGTTTCATGTCAGGGCTTGATCTAAGTACCGAGCTACCAGCACATCACCCAGGAACCAGAGCGAGGAGGTCTCTGCTCCCATGTCATACTAGTGAATGGGAAACGTTTTGAGATGTGTTTGAAGGTTTTTTGGTTTGTATGAGATTTCATGCAAATATATCTAGTTTTTTGACTACATTGCAAGGATTTTTATTTTTATTTTAAAAATTTTTATGTTTTTTTATTTTTAAAAGATTCTATTTATTTTTCAGAGAGAGAGAGAGCATGCAGGGGGAGCAGCAGGCAGAAGCAGGGTCCCCACTGAGCAGGTAGCTTGATGTGGGACTCGATCCTAGGACCCTGGGATCATGGCCTGAGCCGGAGGCAGACACTTATCTAACTGAGACACCCAGGCGTCCCTGCAAGGATTTTTAAAACTTTGAGATTTGATGTGGTTAAAACATACTTTTCCAGCATTCAGTTCTAAAGCAGAAAAGAAAAAAAAAATGAAGACTTCAAAAGCTTGAGAGGGTAAGATGGGGCTTTAGGAGGCATCCAGAGCTGGCTTTGTTTTGAACTCGAGGGCTTGGAGAAGAGTTTACTGACATCCTGGTTCTTGGTCTTCATCCCTTGCAGCAAATGTGCCCAGCTCCCCGTTTGTGGTCAGCGCTGTGGGGCTTCTGTCTTGGGGTGCATGGATGCGAGGAGGATGGGGGGAGGGGTGAAGCTCACACTTTTCTTTCTGGATTCAGAACTGAGCCTGGCCCTGTCTCATGGGAAATATGATGACGGCTGGCTCTGTGCCTCCAGCTGGTGGAGAGGGCTCAGTGCACTTGGTGTTTCTCCTTCAGATGCTGGCCTCCTGTCACAGGTGAGCAACCAACAGGTGTTGATGTCACCGTGATCATTGATGCACAGGTGGTCTTGAGCCACATAGCCCTTGTCATGAAGAGAAACTGTCTCTTAGAGATTTCCTCTGGTTTTTAAAAATTCAACTTTATTGTTTTTAAGTCAACTTTATCTTATAGAGCGGTTTTAAGTTCCCAGCAAAATCGAAAGGAGGGTATAGAGATTTCCTGCGTAACTCCTGCCCCCCTCCATGCACAGCCTCCCTGACCATCAACATCTCCCACCAGAAAGGTACACCCCTTACAACTGATGACCCTGTATTGACACATCACAATCCCCTGGAGCCCATGGTTTACATCAGGGCTCACTTCTGGGGTCGTACATCCTATGGGTTTGGACAAATGTTTAATAACATGTCCCTATCATTGTAATATCATATAGGATAATTTCACTGCTCTAAAAATCCTCATGTGATTCCCTTTCCCCGCAGCTCCTAGAAACCACTGTCTTTTTACTGTTTCCATATTTTTCCTCTTCCAGAATGTCTCATAGTCAGACTCTTGTTGTACGCAGCCTTTTCAGATTGGCTTCTTTCACTGAACAACATACATTTATGGTTCCTTCCTGTATTTTTGTGGCTCTATAGCTCACTTCTTTTTAGCACTGGATAATATTCCATTCTCTGGATGTTTATTTTTCTGTTTACCTACTGAAGGTTCTCCCAAATGTTGGCAGTTATGAATAAAACTGCTATAAACATTGGCGTGCAAGTTTTGGGTGGCTGTAAGTTTTTATGGTGCTGGATTCCTGCGACCACAGGGGCACCTCCCACTTCGGTGTGCTTTCTAGCTAGGTGAACTCCTGGCATGGTGGTTCTTGTCCACCAGCGGATGTTGGTCCTGCCTCAGGTTGTGTCCGTGGTCAGCGCCATTGACCCTGGCCCTGCTCCCAGCCCCTGGAGTTAACTCCAGGGAAGAAGGGGCAAAGGGAGGAGGGTCCCCCTCTCTCTCTCTCTTCACCCATTGGACCTCCATAAGGAAGCCATCTGATTCAGTCCTAGGGAGGGCATCCAACCCCACTGTCCCCAACTTCCCTAGCTAACTAGGTAGGTCAGGATGTGGCAGGGCATGGTTTGGCAAGTGGCTAGCCTAGGTCACAGTAAGGATTCAGTTTGGGTCCAGTTTCTGCCAGGATTTGCCCCTCTGTTCTGATACTTTTCCTAAGGTACAGGATGGTTAGAAAGTCCTCGTTGGTTTCTGTTAGTTCTTGTCCCAGGGAAAAGAGAACTGACCCATGCTTAAATGACTTTTGTTGTATAGTATTAGTTACCTTTATTTTTATAACATGGTATTAAAATAAGAGGGATGGTTGCCTTTTGAGAACAAACCTTTTAGCAGGATGCATTCTGCTTGGTGTCCCAGTGCTAACTGGGGAGTTCGTGTTGGGACTTAAGGACCTCATCTGTCTGGGGTTTAGATTTCTTAGGGAGGCAAATAACTGGAGTTTGGTCAAGAGGAAAGAGCAGTGTGGCCAGCAGTGTCTCACTCAGCTTGAGAACTGAGAGGCCTTGGGCAGCTTTGCTGCCTTTACTGCCCAAAGGCACAGTGTGGATAAGGGGTAGACTTGCATTTGATAGGAGGGCAGATACTGCGAAGTGGAGGGGAACAAGGCTGCTGACAACCTTTACTGTCCTTCTGTCTCACTAAACCATGAGCAGGCTGAATTTCGGTATGCAAAAAAGCTCCCTTTACACGGAAAAACCATTCTAGTGATACCGAGAGTGAGAGCTGAAATCCTTGCCTAATTTCAGATGAAGCAAAACATAAGCATTTGGCAAATGCCAAGATTGTAAAGTTGTGCAAGCAGAAGAATCACTTTGAAATTCGAAGCTCAGCCCCAGATGTTTGGGAGTATTTCCATTCGGCTGTTCCTCCTAGCGTGACTGGCTGTATACCTCCCAGACACTGAAGCCCCATTCCCGAATGTTCACTCTTCGCGTTTACTGCACATGCCATTTATGAAGAAGGAATACCACTGAGTGCCAGTTGATGAAGACAGGATTGTGCAAGGGGCTGGGGGACCCGGGTAGGATTGCTCTCAAAATTCTCATTTATCAGTGATTGATTCACAGTACTTCTGAACTCTGTATTTTGGAATTGCTGAGGTATAAAAGAAGTCAGACAATTGGAGCTTGCTCTGGGGGGCGGGGGTGTATTGGTTCAAAGTCAGCGTGCCTTCTACCAGATTCCAATGGGAGTTATATGCATGGCAGCATTCAGGGGCAACATGAAGCAGGAACAGTCCACTGAACCTGCTCTGGACAGAAGCCAGTGCTGCCTGGACAGCTGTCAGGGAAGGCCACAGGGGGTGGCCCTTCTGTGCGCTACCATCTGATCTCAAGACAGAATAGAAGAGGTAAGCCCCCACTAGCTTGGCCTGAGGCCACCTCTCTCTCAAAGGCAGAGAGTGGCCTTAGAAGAAAGAGGGAGGATTCTGGAATCAAACCCAACTGGAATCACTTGCCTCTTGACAGTAGAGCCAAGTGGATTAAATATGCAATGAAATTGTATTTCAGAACTTCTCTGAGAACATCCTTATTTAAAGTCTTTTATTCCAGAACAGATCAAAAGCACTCATCTGGCTGGGTTAAAAGCTGTGTGTCTGTTCTCTGAACAGCGCCAGGCCTGTCCTGTCCACCCTGCCCAGTACAGCCACTGCGGGCACAGTGACCACCCACCACGCTGCGGGTCAGGAGCTCCTCACCCTGCCTAAGGGTGTGTTTTGTTTTCTTCTCCTGTTACTCACTCTTGGTTGTCACCCTATATATGTTAAATAGTGACAGCAGCACGGTTTTGCAAAGGTCCAAGGGTTAGACTTGTTGCATTATTTGCAATTGAGAAAGAATTGGTTCCTATGGCATCCTGATATAACCTCTACATTTATTTCCCCTTCTTCTGAGCCAGGGAAGGCAGCGGCTGGAAAGAGACAGGCGGTCCTTGCTGTGTCTGCCTGCAGGCCCAGCAGAGACCCATAGAACATGAAGTGCTTCCCTTTGAATACCCTGAGCCTAGAGCTTGCATTTACAGGACTTTGCTTTTCCTCTCGTGTGGCTTATTTGTCAGAAAAATACAAGTTAGTATGGATATGTGTTTCCCTTGTCCAAAAAGAAGGGGGTTAACATGGCAAAAAGCAACCCCATGGGGGTTGTTCCTAAGCAAAGTGTTCTCCCCCACCCCCATCTTCTCTTACTGTCCCTGTTGTTTTTCGGCATTGGCTTTATCCCCCTCCCCTCCTTTTAAAATGTGCTGACTGGGGGAAGCCTGGCCAGAGCCAAGCGAGTGTGGCTGGCTTGCTCCTGGGACCAGCCTGCTCTCCTGTCCCAGATATTCCAGCCATATCCTTCCTCCCCTAGTCCAATTGGAGCTCTTTCCAACCAGGCAGAGTCATTTCTGTCCCCTTGGAAGAGAGAGGGCTAGTCATCACGTTGGTCCATTTCCCCTGCATTTAGGATTTAAAAACCTCCTCTGATGGTATATGAAGGGTTAGAGAGGGCAGTGGCAGGTCCCAACTTGAGCAGTTTCCATATTAAGTCGTCAGTGGGACCCTGCTTTGAGCTTGGCCTGAAACTAAGCCCCTGGGATGGGGAGAGGACTTTTGTGCTAACTGGGACTTCAAGGGGCCAGCACCACTGCACCCCCACCCCCCGGCTGTGACGAGCTAGAAGGAGGGGGAAAGTAGAGCTCTGGCTACCGGCTTGGAGTTCACAGGTGATCTGGGTGCCAAACACAGCCTCTCCACCCCACACAATGAGATAAAATAGACTTGGATGGTTTTCAGATGAGCTGCTTTGTGTTTCGTGGCCCCACTTGACGACCTAATCCCTTCCCACCTGAGGTCTCCCCAAGTCATCCTTTGCATCTCTGCCTCTTGCTCCCTACTTGGCTTGATGGTCAAGCTCTTTCCTCCGTATTCACTTTTCCCCTCTGCATGGCAAACCTCTGCTCATCTTTCCAAACCTCTCATGTCCCCTGCTCTGGAAGGCATCTGACTCCTCAGGCCATCCGACTGTGTGCCCATGTGCCCCTCCCTTCAGATCTTCCCTGCAGGGCTGTCTTCAGAGACACTGCCCAAGCTGTGGCTGTTGCCTCACCTGAGTGGGTTTTTGGTGAACATTAGAATGTATGGAGCCTTAGCCCCGCAGAGTATGTTTGTGGAATGAAGGTGAATGTTCTCCTTGCCCAGTTTTCCTGGCCGTGATCCATCACGCTGGCCACTGTTCATGCGGCTGTGGGCTGGTCCTATGGGGTGGGGGCACTTGACTATTGCAAGAAGAGGTTTCCTTCCTGTTCTCTGCACAGTTGCCAGTGGGCTACTCAACTGGAGAGGCAGCACACAGGAAGTCAGGTGTAAGCACAGCAAGCACAAGACTCTCTCTCCTGCTGCTGGAACAGTTCCAGCTGCTGGACCACATTACTCACATTCTCAGCAGTGAATCACAGCTTTCCCTGTGTTTTCAACTCCAAGGCCAGTTTCCATGCTATAAAAAGGAGGTTATTTGACCTATCAGATCCATACTTGTTATCTGGGAGCACTTTAGTCCTATCCCAGCCTAATCAGAATACCTAAACTCTCTGTTTGCTAAGTCACCAGAATCAGTGATCTATTCCAACTCTTTAATCCATGATATAGAGAACTATTGTGCGTGTAAGGTTATTGATATTCCTCTCCTGTAAAATGTCAACACAGGGGCAAATGCTGCAGGTGGGGAGGCAGTGCCATGCAAATGAATTTATTTCTGGAGGAAACTCAAGTTTTCCAGGCATGGTGCTTAGCTGGGGATTTTCAGAGAAGCAGAATGGTCCAGTGCAATGACCAATGACCATGGACTTCAGTGCCAGACTTGGATTGAAGTCCCTGCCCCATGTGACCCTATACAGTTTTCTCAATCTTTCTGATCTGTAAAATGAGGATAATATTGCCTATCTGACCGGGGTTTAAAAGTGAGGATTAGGATGTGATTGTATCTAAGATTGTATCATAGGACCTCAAGAATGGCTGCTATTAATGAGAAGTTATAGCAATTAAGTCATGAATATTACTAAGTATTAATAATAAGAAATAGTTCATGAAAGACACACAAACACATGAGATACTAAGTATGCAAACACATCTCTCAAATGTTTTTCTGCTGTTCTTTGCATTCTTTGAAGTATGCAGTCAATAATGGAACTCCAACCTTACATCCTTGAATTCACTTTTAATTAGATTGTTCTCATCAAAACGCCACCCCTTCACTATCTTGCCACTTAATTTAGTAAATTGATAAAGCAAATGTGGCATGCAAATTGCCTCTTCCTAACTCCAGAACATCGTTCATTGCCAAAGCCGGCATGGATTAGAAGCATTTGAAGTGGAAATTAGTTGAGTCAGGGCATATGGTTGTCCAATTTTGATTATCTGTGTATAGTATTTTTAAAAATTAGATTATGCTTTGTTTCCATTTAACAAAGGAAGGGATATATTATTGTTGGGGTTTTTATTAAAATAGAAATTTAACAAACACTCTTCAATGACTGGATGGATTGCAGGAGATAAGACTAATCAATAGAGGATTAAGTGTTGCCAAGCCAATTTAGGAGTCTTGTCTAGATAAAACCCTCTTGTGGCAGCTCAGATCTGGTAAATATGAATGAATGTGTAGCAGATGTCAACCCTGGTCCCCTGCCATGCAACTCAAGGAAAAACAGATTTCTAGAGGGGAGAGGGTCTACTACCAACTACCACTATGAATGCTGGAAGAAATGCCTGTGGGATTGGTCACATGTTGACATCAAAGATTGGCTAGCAGAATCCCAGTTCTGACCAAATTCCAGTGCAGTACCCCAGCTTACCTGACATCCCAGTGTGGCCAGGGCTTCAGGATTTTTTTTTTTTAATTTTATTTTTATTATTTGCCCAAGGGGTACAGGTCTGTGAATCATCAGGCTTACATCTTTCACAGCCCTCACCAAAGCACAAACCCTCCCCAATGTCCATAATCCATCCACCCTATCCCTACCCTCCCACCCCCCAGTAACCCTCAGTTTGTTTTATGAGATTAGAAGTCTCTTATGGTTTGTCTCCTTCCCCATCCCATCTTGTTTCATTATTTTTCCCTCCCTACCCCCCACAGCCCCCCACCCTGCCCCTCAAGTTCCTCATATCAGAGAGATCATATGATAATTGTCTTTCTCTGATTGACTTATTTCGCTCAGCATAATACCCTCCAGTTCCATCCATGTTGTTGCGAATGGCAAGATTTCGTTTCTTTTGATAGCTGCATAATATTCCATTGTATATATATACCACATCTTCTTTATCCATTCATCTGTTGATGGACATCTAGGTTCTTTCCATAGTTTGGCTATTGTGGACATTGCTGCTATAAACATTCGGGTGCACGTGCCCCTGAGGAACACTACCTTTGTGTCTTTAGGATAAATACCCAGTAGTGCGATTGCTGGGTCGTAGGGTAGCTCCATTTTCAACTTTTTGAGGAATCTCCATACTGTTTTCCAGAGTGGCTGCACCAGTTTGCATTCCCACCAACAGTGTAGGAGGGTTCCCCTTTCTCCGCAACCTCGCCAACATCTGTCATTTCCTGACTTGTTGATTTTAGCCATTCTGACTGGTGTAAGGTGGTATCTCGCTGTGGTTTTAATTTGTATTTCTCTGATGCCGAGTGATGTTGAGCACTTTCTCATGTGTCTGTTGGCCATTTGGATGTCTTCTTTGGAGAAATGTCTGTTCATGTCTACTGCCCATTTCTTGACTGGGTTATTTGTTTTATGGGTGTTGAGTTTGAGAAGCTCTTTATAGATTTTGGATACTAAGGGCTTCAGGATTTTTGTGAAGAGGGACCACTTTCTGGCAGGTCCCAGCTCTGAAGATAATCCACTATTGAAGCAAATACCACATTTCAAGGAAAGGAAGGCTTATGATTTTGTTTTGTTTTGTTTTTAATCACTTTGACTACTGGAAGTCAGGGTAAAGGAAGAAGGGCAGGGAGAGAGGGGGAGAGGGAGAGAAAGTGAGGAGAAGGAGGAGAAGGTAGAGGGTGAGGGGGAAGGGACAGATAGGCAGACAGAATATGGCTTCTAATAGTCTGGAACCCCCCGAATAATAGCAACCCCTTCTCCCTTTTTGGAAGAACTTTGTGTATTTTGCATTTCCTGTTGAAGTCCTAAATCCAGGTCCTCCTCTGTAAATCCACCTAGTCTGATGGCAGCCAGAGCAGGCAGAGGCAAAGCCAAACTCGTGAAGTGGTTCCTAAGGGCAGCCTTGGCCTTGAAAGGTATGGCAGGAGCCCAGGATCCTGAGCTAAGAAGAGCAAGCGCTCCTTCCTTTGGAGTTGAGCTTAAGTCAGCCAATAAAATTGTCAGTCTTGAGGAAGCTTAGCTTTCTAAATAAGGCTATAAATAATTTCACAAACGGGGCCCGTGCTGTATAATAGTGTGTGCTGATTTTTGAGAGCTACTGCAAAAATAAATTTGCTGAATGAATAAATCTGCAGTAGCCGCCAGTTGAATGTGAAAGGACGGATCCAATGCAGAAATAACCTTTTAAAAAGGATGCATTAACTGAGCACAAAGGGTACCCGCATAAGTGATTTCTAATTCATTAAGGGATAGACTGTCAGCTAATTCTTCGGTTTTTCAATAGATAAGAATTCAAATGCGGACCCTTCTCCAGTTTGGAAATTAGGCTTCTGGTGTCTGCGTATCTCACCACATTGGGATATGGGCAGACAGCTTTATTGCCATCAATTAAAGTTCCATGCACAACTCTTGTAATGTTAAGATGGGGCCAAGAGGTGACTTTTCCTTGGTTAGATTGGAATTTAATGAGAGTAGGCAGACATCATAAAAAAAAAAAAGCAAGTGTGGGATATGGGCATGGCTGTTAAGCCGTGTTGCAGAGGGATTTTCTTGTACCATGTCAGTGTCTTTGTCATCCTACCCCCGGGGCTGTTTCATTAAAACGTTATAGCACAGACAGGAGGAAACTTGAAGATCTTTTTTTTTTTTTTTTTTTTTTTTTTTTTTTTAAATTTTTTTTTTTTTTTTTTTTTTTTTTTTTTTAAAGATTTTATTTATTTATTTGACACAGAGAGAGAGATTACAAGTAGGCAGAGAGGCAGAGAGACAGGGAGAGGAGGAAGCAGGCTCCCTGCCGAGCAGAGAGCCCGATGCGGGCCTCGATCCCAGGACGCTGAGATCATGACCTGAGCCGAAAGCAGAGGCTTTAACCCACTGAGCCACCCAGGCGCCCGAAACTTGAAGATCTTTTGTTGCTTTTGCTGGCCGTGCTGGAGCACCCAGAATGCACTCTGGAGAGAGGTCTTGGCTTCTATGGGCAGTGCAAGGGATGGAAAGGGGAAGTGTGTGCTTCTGAAGTGGGAAGAAGAGCCAAGGGACCATCAGGATTGGTCTGGAAGTTTTCACCACAGAAATTCAGTGAGATTTAAACAAAACGAAACAAAACAAAAACTGTCCATGTGTGTTCTCTCCTAATGATTTGTAGCCCTCACCTCTCCAGGAAAAATACTGTAAGTGGTGATAGGCAAGAATGAAATTGAAGCCCCCCCAAAGTAAAGGTCCCCAGTGTGACCCGAATCCATGTGCTTCTGCACTGGGGACCGGTGAATCCTGGATGCCCATGTGGCCTGCCTGTGTGCTCCCAGCAGGAACCAGAGGAAAGTGAGGAGAAGCATGATGTCTGTGCTCCCACCCTCCTAATGGTGTTAAAATTTGGAAGAAATAGTGGACATGAAGACATTGCTCCAAACCGTTAACCCGTTTTATTCATGCTAGTGATTGTTGTTACCTTAGGTGCCCAAATATCTCAGAGTGCTAATCTTTTAGCTTTTTAGGTTTATATTTTATTTTTTAAAGGACTTTTTAGCATAATGATCACCGCTAATTCCAGAACATTTCATCACTTCCAAAAGAAACCCTGTATGCAGAAACAGCCGCGTCCTATTCCCTGTCCCCTTAGCCCCTAGAAACCACTAATCTGCTTTCTGTCTCTATGAATTTGTCTCTTCCGAACATTTAATAGAAATGGGGTACGATAATGTGTGGCCTCTGTGTCTGAGTTCTTTCACTTAGCATAATGTTTTCAGAGTTCATCCTGGTTGTGACAGATCTCAGTACTTCATTCTTTTTTAGGCGACTAGTAATACTGCACTGTGTGGTTGGACCACATTTGTCCAACCAGCCATCAGTGGATGGACACTTGGGTTTTCTTACTTTTTGATTACTGTGGGTAGTTCTGCTGTGAATATTCATGTGCAAGTTGTGTGTGGGCATGTGATTTCACTGATGTAGGTGTGGAATTGCTGGGTCGTATGGGAGCTCTGTTTAGCCTTGCTTGGAATGGCTGCACCATTTCACATCTCCACCAGCAGAGTATGAGAGTTCTGGCTTCTCCACATCCATGCCAACATTTCCCGTTGTCTGACTTTGTGATTATAACCACCCTTGAGGGTGTGAACTGGTTTTGATTAATCTCTTAGATTTTTAAAATAAAAATGAAGGTTGCAGGACCAGTCACCTTTGGAAGGAAAGCCATGTTGGTGATCTGTCAAGTAATACTTGTCAGGTGCTGATAAGTCCTTTGAAGATGGTATTTGGAGAAGGCCAAGTTCATTCTTGATCCCAGGATTCCTCACTCAGAAGCTGTTGATGCCTTCTGGTAGCAAAGTAGATAAAAATTACAATGCTGTATACACACCAAGTGATACTAGGAGAGGATGAATGTACAGATGGGAACAGAGCCTGACATAAATCTGCTTCTAATTCTGAGGAACAGCCTTTTCCTTCCCTCAGTATGCAGTATGTTTGAACTTCTACAGAGTCTGTGGATGGGTGCCTGTTGGCACACTGTCTCCTGGAAGCAACAGTGAGATGTCAATTCCCCAAACTCTCTCTTCTTCCCATTCCTAAATAGTAATGACTCATTCAGAAAAACACAGTCCACAACCTTGGCAAGGAAATGGCTATTCTGGGACAGGCCTTTGGCGTGTGTTAAGAAACGTTTTAAGAATGTGTTTGTGGTTTTTGTGTTTTGTTTTTTCTAGAGGCTAGAAGGGAGGATGTGATGACTTGTACCAGGCCCTGGAGGTCAGTGCGGGGTTCTTGGCCATATTTCCTCTGCAGTGCTCGGAAACAACGCACTAGTCTTTAATTTTCGCTAAGTTCAGCGCCCCACTCCATCCCTGCAGCTGGCATTACAGGAGTCAGGGTAGGTTGGTTTGCCCAGGGCAAGCCAAGAAATCCTAGAATCTCAGGCCTGAAGGGGGTCACAGGAACCTCCTACTCTATTTACTGGTTTCCCCTTCCACTAGCCCCCAGTGACCACCCAGCCCCCTTTATAAATCCCCAGTGACTCTTCCATATTGAGTTGGATTCTAGAGCTCACTCACTCCAGAGGCAGCCATTCCATTCTCCACTCTGGCTGCTAGAAGATTCTTTCCCTAAGAATACCTAGTGTGCCTATAACATGCACCCAGTGGTCTGGGCTCCATCCTGTGGGCCACTCTCTACGTGTTTGTCCCAATCTTTTACATGGTGACACTTTAATTAGAATATTTAAGAACAGCTATTATACCCCATCCCCACTAATCTGGTTTCCAGACCAGATATCCCCACCTGTTCGTCCAGTGACCCCCTCTGAGTACATTGCACGCCGCTGGCCCAGAACAGCATATAGACTCTTGTTCCCACTGCCCTTCCACCTTGCTCCTGCTGTTCCACAGTGTCACCTGTGTAAACAAGAACCTTGCAGGCATTCATTCCAAATCACTTCTGATGAGAAGCTCATGGAGGGTTAAAATGTGAGTGGTACTTAGATTAGAAGTGAATAGTCTTTATACTTTATTTTTGACAATAAAGTATATCGTTTTTATAAAGTATATGAAATAAAGTATTTTGTTTTCTATTTTATTGTGAAACACATGCATGAAAGTCTGTTAAGTTTAAGGAATGATGACGTAACACACACCAGTGTGTCTCCCACCCAGCATGAAAATGTCAGGACAAGGGAGACTTTTCAGGTGGCTTTTCCTACTCCTTTATTTTCTCCTTTGCTTCTCTTGTGGTGGTAAGACCATTTAAAAATATGTGTGTATGTGTTTCTAAATAGTTGGTTTCATGTTATTTTATTTAGCCTGGTGCCGAATATGACATACGTAGAATCACCCTGTGCTCTTCTGTGACTGGCTTCCTCCACCCCGCAAACAGTCAGCCACGTTGACCCCTGCAGAAGCCGTTCACTCGTCTTTCCTACTGGATGGTGTCCCGTGATTTGAGTGTATCACACATTCCCCACTTGACAGTTGATGGGCCTCAGGGTTTCTTCTGGGTTTTTCGGATGCACACACAGAAACTCGTCCTTTCTCTGGAGAACACAGGGCTGGCTTCTTTGGAATGGAGTAGCTGGGCGTGAGACCCCCTCTTTTACTCCCACCTGCACTGGTGGCAGATGCTTCTTTCTACTCCTTTGTCAACACTTACTATTGTCAGGCTTTTTAATTTTTGCCAGTCTTGTGGGTGTGAAATGGCATGTCATCTGCAAATCTCTGGATACCAGGGCCAGTGAGCCAGTTTCTATGTATTTATGGACCACTTGTCTTTTATACAATAACCTGTTGGAGTTACTTCTCTTTCTTGAAGATAGATTGTATTTATCTAGTGTTTATCCCATCACACCGTTCTAAGTTTGGTATATATTACCTGTTTTTATCCTTCCCTATAGAGTAGGTGTTACTACTGTGACCTCTGCCTCACAGGTGAGGAGCCTGTGGGGCAGAGGGGGGTGTTTTGCTCAGCCCCCAGCTGGCGACAGCAGGGTAAGGACTGAATCTGGCACGAGTTTGCCCTTAACCACAGCATGGCTCTGCCATGGAGTTATTTATCTATTCTGAATATACCTTATTTCTGAAATAAATTTTTGTGGATTGGCTCTTTCTTTTTAATGTCTTTTGAGGAATAGAAGCTTTTATTTTTGATTTTGCTTTAATTTTAGCATTGTTGACCTGAACATATTTTCTTTTATCGTGAATGCTTTGTGTCTTATTCCAAAAATCTTTTCCAACCCTGGAGCCTTATGTTAACTTCCAAAAGTTTCAGTCTTGCTTTTCATATTTGTGACTTTAATTCTGCTAGAAATAATTTTGTATATGTTATGAGATAGGGGACCATTTTTTCCCCCATGTAGATAAATCAATTTTGCCAACATGGTTTATTAAATAGCTTAGCCTTCCCTGCTGATCTGTAGTACCTGTGGTCATAAATCAGGTCCTCTTTGTGCAGTGCCATTTCTGGACCAGGGTCATTCCTTCCATCCATTTGTCTATTCCCAATTCCATTATGTGTTCATAATTACTATAACATATTTAAAGCCTTGATATCTAGTAAGACAAGCAAGTTTTCTATTCTCTATATATTTTGAATCAATTTGTCAAGTACTTCAAAATTGTTGAGATTTCGGCATCAGAGAAATACAAATCAAAACCACAGCGAGATACCACCTTACACCAGTCAGAATGGCTAAAATCAACAAGTCAGGAAACGACAGATGTTGGCGAGGTTGCGGAGAAAGGGGAACCCTCCTAGACTGTTGGTGGGAATGAAAGCTGGTGCAGCCACTCTGGAAAACAGTATGGAGATTCCTCAAAAAGTTGAAAATGGAGCTACCCTACGACCCAGCAATCGCGCTACTGGATATTTACCCTAAAGACACAAAGGTAGTGATTCTCAGGGGCACGTGCACCCAAATGTTTATAGCAGCAATGTCCACAATAGCCAAACTATGGAAAGAACCTAGATGTCCATCAACAGATGAATGGATAAAGAAGATGTGGTATATATATACAATGGAATATTATGCAGCTATCAAAAGAAACGAAATCTTGCCATTCGCAACGACATGGATGGAACTGGAGGGTATTATGCTGAGCGAAATAAGTCAATCAGAGAAAGACAATTATCATATGATCTCTCTGATATGAGGAACTTGAGGGGCAGGGTGGGGGGTTGTGGGGGGTAGGGAGGGAAAAATAATGAAACAAGATGGGATGGGGAAGGAGACAAACCATAAGAGACTCCTAATCTCACAAAACAAACTGAGGGTTACTGGGGGGTGGGAGGGTAGGGATAGGGTGGATGGGTTATGGACATTGGGGAGGGTTTGTGCTTTGGTGAATGCTGTGAAAGATGTAAGCCTGATGATTCACAGACCTGTACCCTTTGGGCAAAGAATAAAAATAAAATTAAAAAAAAATTGTTGAGATTTACAGTAGGAATTCATTTGAACTACCTATCAATCTGAGAGAAAATTACAACTTTTCTGAGACTTTCTACTCAAAAACAGTATTACTTTCAATTCATTTAGGTCGTCTTTAATGTCTTTCAATAAACTTTCATAATATTCTCCATGAAGGGAATGTATGTTTTTTGTTAAATTTATTCCTGGTACCATTTATAACAGCAAGAAAAATGTACAGTATTTTTTAAAATTCTATGCTTTAACTACTTGTTGATTGTGTATAGAAAGACAATTGGCTTTTGTATATTGGTGGCCGTATCCACTAACTTTGCCAAATTCTTAATTCTAATCATTTCTGACTAGTAGTTTTGGGCTTTGCGTAGTGACCATCTCATCATCTACAAATGATTGCAGTTTTGTTTCTTCCTTTCCAATCTGTCCACCTTTCTTTATCTCTTTGTCTGACGGCATCCCCAGTGCAGTGTTGAATAGTGATATAAAAAGCATCCTTGCCTTGTTCTTGATCTTCAAGGTACTGTGTTCAAGATTTCCCCGATCAGGATGGTGTTTGTGGTGGGTTTGTTTTTTTTTTAAAGATTTTATTTATTCATTTGACACAGAGAGAGAGATTACAAGTAGGCAGAGAGGCAGGCAGAGAGAGAGGAGAAAGGAGGAAGCAGGCTCCCTTCTGAGCAGAGACCCCAATGTGGGCCTTGATCCCAGGACCCTGGGATCATGACCTGAGCCGAAGGCAGCGGCTTTAACCCACTGAGCCACCCAGGCGCCCGGGTTTTTTGTTGATATTCTTTATCAGGTTAAGTATATTTTTCTCTGTTTCAGTTTAATTCAGAAGTTATTTTTAAATGAAAAGTCAAATTTGAATTTTGTCAAATGATTTTTTAAAAAACTTTTGAGATGGTATATATTTTCTCTTTCAATCTTCAGTGTGACAAATGAGTAATTTTTCTAATTTTAAACCTTCTTATATGCTTGGAATACCCAAATTAGACATGACGTGTTCTGGTTTTTTATACATTGATGGAGTCAGCTGTCGAATCGTGTGTTTCAGAGATAGGCTGTCAGTGCAGCTTTCATGTTTCCCATTCTTGCTCCCACGAAGGGGGTAGCCTATTAGGCAAACTTTCTTAGGTAGCTCTGAGGAGAGCCCCACTGTGAATGGGCCTGAGACTTCACAGCCTCCCCGCTTGCCAGCATCAAAATGGTTCAGCAGAAACCTCACAGTAAACGGCTTTGGTGCTCTCTTCCTGGGGTTCCTGTGTTCACATTTGACCTTTGCATAATCCTTCTTTGTGTGTTGGCTCAGCCATATATTTCTTTCTCTTGTTACTGCAGATACTTTCAAACATACACGATAGTGGCGGGTCTAGTAGAATGACCCCGCATAGCCAGCATCAGCAGCTATCAAGATTTGCTCATCTTATTTGCTATCTCCCTCTACTTTCTGTGTGTGTGTGTGTTATCTTTTAAAGCTAATTTCAAGCATCATATCATTCACCTGTAAATATATCAGTATGTATTTCCAATAGATGAAGTCTTAAATAAAAACACATAACCACAATAGCATCATCCCATCTTTCGGAATTAACAATAATTGTCTAATATCACCCATGTGCACATTTCCCAGATAGTCTCTAAAATGTCTTTCCATGGCTTCTTTGTTTGTATGTTTATTGAAATAAGGTCCATGCATGGCACTGGATTACATCTCTTCTGTTCCTTTTCACCTGATAGTTCCCACTGCCTCTTTATGCCATTGATGTGTTGAAGAAACCAAGTCATTAGTCCTGTGGAATTTCCACATTCTTGACTTTGTTGGTTACATCCTTGTGTTGTTATTTATCATGTTCCTGCATCCCCTGTGTTTCCTATAAACTGGTTTGATTAGATTTGTTTCTTCACTTGTTGTTTTTTTTTCCTAAAAAAAAAAAAAAAGCTTCATAGGAGGTGCTGTGAACCTCCAGTTTCAGCAATGCATTTCAGAGATGGTCTTTGTACTTTGTAATCTAGCATTTTAGTTGTTTCAGTTAGGAGAGTTGTCCCAGATGCCTTGATGGCGGTACAGAAAGAAATGGAAGTCCTGCAACTAATGAATCATTGAACATTACATCAAAAACTAATGATGTGCTATACAGTGGCTCACTGAACGTAAAAAAAAAAAAAGAAAGAAAGAAAGAAAAAGAAAAAAGAAGAAAAGAAATTGAAGTCCAGAAATAGTTTTTGGTGATGTGACTATTCTCCAGGGTCCTGTGATCCAACAGCATGTTCTCATCGTTCCCCAGTCTCTGTGTGTGTGAACCAGAGAGATGCTTGGTCACTCTGGTGGCAGGGAGGTGACAGTCGCTGACATGAACATTAAATGCCATCCAGAGTTGGAAAAGTGGTAACATCAAACATGTGAGCTCCCAGTTCCTGTATCCACCCTCTGACCCAGGGATCGTGAGCTGAGCATGCCCCGGGATGTTAATGGACTGTCATGACAAGCCTATGCTCCCCTTCCTCCCACATCCTGGCTGGCCTCTGTTGTCTCCCTGGTTTGGTTACATGTCCACAGAGGCACTACAGTGACCACATTTCTTGTGGTTGGAAGACTTGTCCTCTTTTCCTTCACCTTCCTCTCCTCTCAGTGTGTTCCTCTCACTGTTATCACAACTTCTCTCAGGTTGCTGTATGCCCGCAGCTCTTTGGCATTCCACCCTGCTCAGTTCCTTCTGTGTCCCTAACTTCTAGGCCCGGTCACTTGGTAGATTGCCTCTAAATTTCTCCATCTGAAAACCATCCTGGAGATTTCTGAGGAAAGAGGAAATCATGGCACAACGTTCTGCATTGTGAACAGGTCTCTGTGAGGAACACTTCTGGACCCAAAGGAGGGTATCTTCACTAAGACTCTTGTAATGGATGGAAATCACTGGATTCTTTGTGTTGGGAGGAAAACCAAATGGTTCCAGAGGTCATGGCTAGAATAAGTGCTTGTCCCAACGCCCCCCTCCCCAGCCTAGCCTTCCTCAGGCACATTTCTGAGATGGATGGCATGTTCAGCCGAGTCTGGAGCTGGCCGGCCAAGCCCAGCACAGTAAGCCTCAACAGAGGGATGTATGCCTTTCCTAGGGCTGCATGAGGGCCAGGCCTGGCTTGATTTCAAGCTGAAATAAAAGAAAAGAGAAAGGAAGGTAAAATAAGTTGTGGGAACCTGACACAAATTAGGCAATAGATGCTTTTTCTTACCATAGATGGACCTATCCTCCACCTTCAGCCCACCTGTTCTCCCATCTTTAGGCAGTATTGTGATGTCTGGAATGTGACCAAAGAAGAAAGTCATATGAAAGCGAATGGTTTCTAAAAGTCTCTCAAGAGCCTTTTTTTAACTTTGGGTCCAGAGAAACTACAACATTTTTCAACAGGTTCTTGGATCTCCAGTCATTGAGCCAGGCATCGAGAAAGGGATGCCATGAGAAGACAGCATTCCTGCCTTTTAAGAAATATGTAATTTCATTTACATGAAGTGAACGGATAAAAAAATTAAAAAGCTGCATCTTCTCCCCTCTGGGGGACGTGAGGAGGTACTCTGAGGGAAAGTTCTTGGAAGAATGCCCTTTGCCCAGTTTCTGTCAGATTAGAATGTATGTGGTAAATCTGTCTAACTTAGTGGCCCACAGAAAGGAGAATGTTGCCTGTTCCTTAATTTGGGTTTACATTTCAAATGTTGTCGGAAAATTAAAGAAAATGAAAGAAAAATTAATGAAAAATTAAAGAAAAGAAAATTAAATGACAAAATTTGTGTGCCCGTCTCTCACCTTTCTTTTTTGCTTCTCATCATGTCATGTCTCAGAGGTATCCAAGGCTTGGGGCACCTGGGTGGCTCAGTCAGTTAAGCATCTGACTCTTGATTTCTGCTCAGGGCATGGTTTACAGGTCATGGTCTCAGGGTTGTGAGATCGAGCCCTGCTTTGGGCTCTGTGCTGAATGGGGAGCCTACTTGAGATTCTCTCCCTCTCCTTCTGCGCCTCCCCCTGCTCATGTTCTCTCTCAAAAATTAATAAGAATAAATTTAAAAAAGTATCCAAGGATTTTATCTTGTAGATTTTTTAAAGTTGTGTATGTTCTGTATATTATTAACCTAAATAAACATTCAGTCTTCCTCACAAACTTCGTGAGAATGGGGAGTGTGTCAGCCCTTACACTGTTATATCTCTAGGATCTCACACAGTACCTGGCAGAGAGAAAGTAGTCAGTAAATAGGTGGATGGATCATGGATGGATGGAAGATAAAGCTAGATACTTCAAATGTGTACAAAGATAGGCAAATAGACATCATCGCTCCCCAGCCCTCATTAAGGGCTCTGTGTATGTTCTTGTGTATGGTGTGACATGTGTGTAGGTCTGGAGGTATAGGTGTGTATAATGTGGTGTGTGTGTGTGTGTGTATGGTGTGGTATGTTGTGTGTGTGGTGGTAGTGTGTGTGTATGTGTATGGGGTGGTGTATGTGTGTATGAGGTGGTGTGGTATGTGTGTGTGTGTGTGTATGGGGCAATGTGCGTGTGTATGGGGTAGTGTGTGTGTGTGGTGTGTGTGTGATGTGTATGTTCATGGTGTGGTATGTGTGTGGGTGTGGTGGTGGTGGTGTGTGTGTGTGTTCTCACCCTGGTTCCCATCAACAAACACGCTGCATGTGAAGGGACTGTGAACTCTCTACTTAGGGTCTCCAGCCACTCCTCCCTGGGGTGCTGGCACCTGCATAGTGTTTCACAAAGGGAGTGCCCAGTGAATATGTGCCGAGTGGAGGTTTGCCACGTATTAGCTGCTTCTGAGCTGCATGTGAAAAGCCAGCCATTTGGAATCCTTGTAGCATCTGTTGTTGACTTTGGACCAAAATCTAAAAAGGACTCGTCAGCTTTTGTCTTGAGCACAGAAAGATGCTGTATCCCAGATGACCGGAGGATAGTTTCTCCCTTCTCCGCATGCTCTGTGCCTGGATGTCTGTCTGCTTGAGCATCAGGAGTGCTGGTGCTTAGGTTCATGAAGCTGATGGCCCCTGATGCTGTACACAGACCCTCTCCCTGCCCTACAGGGCTGTGCACTGGAGCGCGATTCTGGAATTGGCCATCAAAAAAGTCCCTCATATGTCATCAGTTAGCAGCTCCCCAACCTTTTCCCTTGCCCCCTCCCCTCCCCCCTGCTTCTCACTCTTCTTTTTGCCATTATAAAGACACCGATTTGAGTGTGATCAGAGGAATTCTTGAAGGCCTGGGACCTCACCTAGGGGCACTTCCCCAGAACCTGGACTGAATTTAAAATTGCAGACCACCTCCTGTCCTCTTCCCGGTGTATTTTCCACCTAATGCTTCCTGGCTTCTGTGCGCTACATATGTAAAGATTCTGTATGTCTCTCTCCCCTTCTAAAATGTATGCTCTCGCAGGGGGCATGGACGAATTTTGTCTATTTTGTTTTTAGCATATTAACAGTTCCTAGGACTATGGTGCATATTGGGTGGCCAGTTAATCCTGGTGGATGAATGACTGTAATAACGGTTCTTAGGTCTTTGGTGAAGACTGTGTGGGAGGGGCTGCAGCTCCTTGCGCCCTCCAGTGGGCTTTGCGGTGGGCCTGACCGAGCACTGGCCCTGGAGGACCGGCCTGCCCAGACAACTGGGCTAGAACTGCTGTGGTCTTCCCATGTGCGCCACCCACACTTAGTCACAGATGGGCCCAGCCCAGCCCAGCCCAGCCGCATACTGGGCGCCAAGGCCCCCTCCACTCCGCTCCTCCCAGACAGACTCTCCTGCCATTAGTTCTGTCCAGGTGCCATGCTCCGCTCTCCTTGTGCTGCCGAGGAGGCCGGGGCTGCCCGCAGGATGTGCACACATCTGCCAGGCAGGAGGTAGGGGCATTGGCATCACTCCACTGAACAATTCTTACCATTCCAGGAGGTCAGTGTGCAGCCGTTTGGGCGCTCGTATGCGTGGATAGGACTCAGGACCATGCTCTTAAATTCACACGGCATGCTAATTGTGTCCGTACAAATGTACTGAAGTATTTTTTGCCATGCAGAGTAAAGGATTCGAAACTGATGGGTTCCTTTTGAGCTCTTCTGATGGGGTGGAAATAAAGTGTGAAAGCAAAACCTTGGCAGTCCCTCCTATCGCAGCTTACAGAAGACAAGTGCAGCCTGTGGTCTTTTACCCCCAGCAGCAGGTGGGGTCAGGCTGAACCCCAGCCTGGGGCCCTGGAGGAGATGAACCTGACCTGACTCAAGCCGCATGCAGTCCCCTCCAGTCTGATTCCCTGTGGGTGTGGCCCTTCCAGGAATTGGGGAGTGGGCACAGAGCCCAAGCACTGGCCCTGGAGCAATTTCCAGAATACACCCCAGTTCTGATGCCTGAACACATCTCCCGAATTAACTTTGCTTTGGGCATAGTCTCCCTGGCAGTCAGTGCCAGGCTTGCACCCCAGAGGAAAGCCACGGCATTGCCTGTATTTGTCCAATATTAGGCATTACCCCACCTGCAGTTGAAAATTCAGATGAATTTTCAGTTGAAAAGTTAGGATGATTAACTTTACCTTTAAAATTCCTTGGGTTCTCCTTGTCAGACATGTTGTATTGCATCCCTAAATTGCATTAGAAACTGTACATGTCCAATTTGATCCCTCAGTTTGGGCATCAGATTTTAAGAAAGTCAATCCATTGGTTTCTTGCTTTCAAAAACAAAAAATAACAGATTGAGCCTGATTCTCCTTGAGGACAATTTGAGAGTGATCTCGTTTTGCAGGACACAAAGCGAGACAACGTACTTTGAGCAGCAAACCCCAGCCTGAAGGCCAGATCCACCCTACCGCCTGTTTTTATAAATAAAGTTTTGTTGGAATACAACCACACCCATTCACTGAGGTAAAATCTATGGACTCCATGGCTGCTTTCAGGCCTTCATGCTATCATGGCAAAATGGGGTAGGTTTGTCAGGAGGCCCTGTGGCCTACAAACCTAAAATATTTACTATGTGGCTCTTTACAGAAAATTTGCTGATCCCTACCATAGAGGATAGGCCTGGCTGTGTGATCTCTAACAAGTTTCTTTTCTGTGACTCAGTTTCCTCATCTGTAAAATGGCGACAATAGTAATACTCATGTAATAATGATATGTAAAATAAATGAATAATTATAGCGTCTTAGAATAACTTCCAAAAGGTGGTAAAATTATTTAAAAGTTTTAAAGATAGAGCATGTTTCCAAGATTTTTAAAGAGCCCAACCACTCATTCAAATCTCAGCCAACTCTTATTCATGCGCTGATCATTTAAAGATCACTTCACTGTTTGGTACCTCCCTCCCCTGTGAGGCTTCCTCGTGATAAAAACGCTGCTCTGTGGGTCTGATAGTTTCCTGTCTGACTTTGCCCTTAGATGACTTGTCCCAGAAAACAGGGGTGAAGACTTGGAAGGGTAGTAGCAGTTGGTGTGGAGAGTGAGCTGAGGACCCTCTGGGTATTGTCTTCCGCCCCCGCCACGATGACAGGGGCCTGAGGCAGCCTCAGTTCCCATGTGCTGCGTGATCCCAGCGAGAGAGGCAGGGAATCCAGCAGAACAGACGATGTGGCAACAAGAAGTCATACTTCTTTTTTTTTTTTTAACATCTTATTTTATTTTTTCAGTGATCCAAGATTCATTGTTTATGCACCACACCCAGTGCTCCATGCAATACGTGCTCTCCTTTAATACCCCTCACCAGGCTCACTTCTTACTGAGCTGGTAAGTGGGACAAGAGGAAACACAGAGGAGAGAATAAGCCACAAATTATTTCCCTTCAGCTCATTTGAACAGTACATGATGGTTGCTAGGCCCTGCTCCATCCCTTTCTTCCCACCTGTTTCTCTTTGTTGTCTCAGGTAGAATGTTCTATGCCACCAGCTTCTAGGTAGTGCTTTGCAGGCAGAGTGCCTAGAAAGCAGCCTGACTGACTACATGTTTGGAGGACCCAACATTTTCGATGACAGGTTTCTGGGTCCCTGTTCTCTCCTCTGTGTTTTAGGCTTGATTTTCTTTGGAAGTTCTGTGTTTACTTATCTTTATGCCCTCCCAGGCCATGTTTCCTGATTTGGGGCTCAGAGAACATGGTTTATATCACAGCACTGATGGCTCAAATACTTGTTGGGCATTCGAGTTATGGTTTTGTTTCTGCACAGGATACTACTGGTTATGCCACTGCTTGCTTCAGAAGGAGAACTGGTGTGTGCTCAGTGCAGGTGCATCAGGATGTTCTTCTGTAGCATCCTGGCAGAGAGAACGCTGCTTCTGTCCTGAGCCCAAGCCAGAATGCTGGACTGGACCGTGCTGCAGACAGAGATACAGGGGCTCGGCGGCTCAGCCTCTCACCTGCCCCAAGCAAGCAGCTTACCTCTTCCTAAGATGTTCCCCCGAAGAAGGAAATTTCTATGTCCTTTATCCTCTTCCTGTGCCTCAGTTTGCAAATGCAGAGCCCCTGACTGCACGCATCTCATTCAGAGCCCCCCAGAACTCCTGGAGCTGTGTGGCCTCCCCCAGCTTCCTCCTACCCTCCCAAGCCATGTGCACCCAACTTGGGGCTGCCCAGAAGTACCTTCTTGGTGACACCTCTCTAAGATTCCAACCTGCCCCCTTCCCAGCATTCTTTTCCCTTTCTCTGACTTCTTTGCCCCTTAGCACTTACTGCTTTCTAACGTCTCAGTTTTGCTTAACTTGGGTGTTTCCTTGCTTGTCCATTTGCTGGAACATTAACTCCATGAAGACAAGGGCTTTATGGTGTTTTATTCACTGCCCATCAGAACACGTTTAGCATACATGGAATTCCTCTTCCTAATTTTTAAGAATTCAGGCAGACCACGTGAGCTCTTTAATATTTTAATAAACTCAAAAGTGTTGAATATTTTAGGCAGGTCAAAATCACTACTTGCTCTGCAAGTCAGCCAGGGGAAGAAAGACCCCCCTTTATGCGGGGGTGGGGGGATGATGTCCCATGCTGGAGAGGTGGTCTTGTTTTTTTAGGACAACTGGAGACCCCCTTTGCACTTTAAATGGGTTTACAAAGTCATGCGAAAGCCTGAAGGCTTCAAGAAGGAATTTCTCATAGATAAAATGGTGATTCTCTGGCATACGAAATACATTTCAGAGTGAAGCTGCCCCCAGGAAACGTCTCCCTCTAGTCCATGGCTAACAAATGCAGGGGCTCTCTGTGCACCTCCCTTGCAGCTTGCAAGCTGCTGTTGCATGACCTGCGTGAGGGGAGGAGGCCAGTGCTGGCAGTCCACTGCGCTCACACACACACCGTGGCAGTGACTTTGGAGACCGTTTGTTTGTTTCTCCTTAGTGAGACTATTTGCATTCATCATTGATTTATGAAGTTCACCTGAAGTCTATAAAAGTGACTGCGACATCCAATTTTGTGGTGATTTCCATTACAAAGTTAGCTCAGCGTTTTGTAAATAAATATCTGGCGTTAATGATTTCTGTAAATCAACACAGAAATGAAGCACCAAGGGATCTCACTAGCTCCAGCCACGTTCATCAAGGCTCAGCCCACACAGCTGCGGGGAAGAATTCTACCCCGGCGCCCGCCCGTCATAGGCCAAACGGTGGTCTGAGCCCCGCACACCCAGACCTCTATCCTATGTAGGTGGCAAATTGCAGGATCCATGGAAAGCAGGCAAATTCAACATATGCATGAATTAAGCCCAAACCATTAGCTATCCTTTGATTCATGCTTGATTTTTTTTCAACTTAATAGCAAAACCTATTTAGTATTCACAGTGTTAATTCAGGGCTTAAAGTTTTCATGCTTTTCTATCATATACCTAAAGGACCTAAAGCAGTTTATAGAAAACAGAGAGAATCTAGAAAAGGAGCTAATAGGATGTTTTTTTTCTGAGATTGACCCAGCATGAAAAAAAGATTTCTAAGGGCCTCAGGGCCTGTCTGTAGGTTAGAGGACCTCAGGAGTCCTGTGACCCCCTTCTGCTCGTGGGAAGACCAGGCCCACCCTGCCTGGGACCCCAAGCTCAGAGCCCTTGGGGAGTTCGGTGCTGTTTGTCTCCCTCCTGGCCCTGACTCCCTTCTGCCCTGTGACTCTCCTGTGGCCAGGGGCCATGCCCGCCTAGTCTGTGGTGTGCCACCTCCCACACAGCAAACTGAGCTCCTCATGTGGTGATGAGAGACAGGCAAGAAGGAAAGCAGGGATGGTCCTTGAGGTGCTCCCCTTAAACCCCGCCAAAGCAATGCGTGGGGTCGCAGGGAATGTGGCACCTGTCTTTCTGTCAATGGGACAGCTTTCCTTCTTATAACTGACTAATACAGTATCATGATCAAGTTTATTTTGCTACGGTCTTCGTTTGTACAGAATGCGCCTACCTCTGTGTTGTGCAATGTGGACGTCTGGAGCAAACAGGTGATGTGCTGCATTCTGATGGTATTGTCATTGGGAAGATCTGTGGTACTCACCAGGCTCTGGGCACTGGTACGAGTCATTGACAGGTGTTACCTCACTTATGCTCACTTATGCCCTGGGAGAGAAGTATTTTATGATGCCCATTTTGCAGATGAAGACACTGAGGCCCAGGGCGTCCAGCATGCGGTGAAGTCAAGCTCTTAGACACATTGCCACACAGCCACTCCAAGCCCTCGAGGGTCCAGGATTCTAACCCAGGCCTCCCTTCTTTGCTCTTAAATAAAGCTGGATTCTTAAGGAAACTTACTTTTTTGTGTGGATATTTAGTTATCTTCTTTTCCCCCTTACTTTCTTATATTGCTTTTTCTTTTTTGAGGTGGAGGGTAGCATTAAAACAATAATGTGTAAAAAAATATTTAAAGATCATTTGCTGGTTAGTTTCAATTGGAGTAGCATCTGGAAGGAACCATCTGTCCCTATTTTCCTTTTTGAAAAACAACAGATGTTGAAGGATGGGAAGCCTTTGCTTTCCTTCCTGACCTCCTGACCTTCTGAGGTGTTCAGAGATCCTGGTATACAGTGTGAGGCCTTTTTGTTCCCATAAAGGAGACTCTGGTGATTGTGCTTCCCTTAGGAACCTTGGTTATGATGTCAGACATAGGACTGGCCTGGACACCTCCGGATTCAGGCCCCAACAGTGCCTGTGATGGAGAGGCTGGGGTTGCAGGCAGCGAGCCCTTCCCCCGGAGGGATCATGGGAACAGCAGGCTGCCGGACAGACCATGGTCCCCATCCCAGGGCATGGGGCAGTAGTCAGCCATGTGCTCCTCTAGGTCACCATTGTCTAGAACATGTCTAGGAACTTCTCAACATCAGTTCATAGTATTGGTGTGATCTTTCCAGAAAGTGAGAAAATGTCTACTTTTCCAAGGTGGGATAAATGCAAACAAAGATCTGGACCCTTCCTGGCCCAATGGATAGCCAGTCCACACCTTGCCTTTTCCTCCCACATTTCCTTCCAGGTAACCATCAGAGCCCCCCGCCCCCCAAGGGCTCTTCTCACACTTTGGGAGTGTGAGGAGGCAGGCTGGGGTTATGAGCTGGAAGCTGGTCCCCTCTTATGAGCCCCATGACACCGAGGAACTTCCTTGCCTTTCTTAATTTTCCTTACTTATAAAATGGCAAAAGTAATTCCTACTTTACAAGGTTTCTATGAGCAATAATTGAGTTGTTTGGAGTGTTTGGCATGAAATAGCAGCTAAATAAATGGTTGTGTTATTTTTAGAAGGCGATGGAAGTGGTGGGTTGGTGCTCAGGCTTGGAAGTCCACCTGGATTCTGACCCGGGTCTGCTGTTTCCTACCACTTCTGGGGACTTGGGCAAGTTCCTGAACTTCATCGTGCCTGTTTCCATCTGTAGAGTGTCAGTGACCTAAGACCAACCCATAGGGTGTCTGCGAGGAGTCCACGGGTCACTCAGGGCGAGGGCAGGAAGCAGCACACGGCACAGCCCAAGAGCTGAGGGGAAAGCAGCCAGCGCTAATGGTGAAGGGGTGTCAGGAACTGCGGGAATCAGGATGGAGAGCATCCGTTTGGAAGCAAGGTGGGAAGGACTCTGGGGACCCAAAGCAGTGCCCAGAGACCCGGGAGAGGAGAAGGAGAGGACGTCACAGCCAAAGACAACATGTTAGACCTTTGCTGATCTTTCTTTCACCCAGTGCCTGATAGAGCCCATGTGTGCAGGTCCTCGCCTCATCCGTCTGACAGTACTTCCAGTCTACACTTAGGGGTCATTACTGGTGCCTTCTCTAGCACTGGCATCCAGGATCCTAGAACATTTGTTTGCCTCAGCAAACAGTCTACAGTGATCATTTTTATAGCACCTTCTTCATTAACAGACAGAAAGCTCGTTATGTGCCATCAATTTTATTCTCTTGACATTACTAGGAAATTTGGAAGGACAGACTTGATTATCTCCAGCGTATGGGAAAATGGAGGCCCTGCCTATGGAGGTGATTTGTCAAAAGGCACACTGCAAGGCCACCACCGCTCCAGGGCTGGCTCCAGATTCCCGACTGCCACTTTGACAGTGGAAGTGGCAGTGCTTTTCTCAAATGTAGCACATTCCACCTACATGGGGGAGCCCTGCAGCTACCCTCCGCCCCTTACCCAGAACCAAATGGGAACGGCACAAGCCTCTGACCTTGGACCATAGCTGGCTCTGACGTTCCATTCTAGGAGTCAGCAGACTTTTTTCGGTGAAAGGCCAGATAGAAAATGCTTTTGGCTTTGTGGCCCATGTGGACTGTTGCAAGTACTCAGCTCTGCTGTCGTAAATGGACTGTGTCCCCATAAAGCTTGATTTACAGAGACAGCAGGCAGGATGGATTTGGCCCCAGGGCCATGGTTTGATGTTCACCTTCTCTTTCTCTTCTCTGACTTCAGGACAATAGACCTGCACATGTGGTGGGCGGATTATGTTTGAGGAACAGTTTGAGTGTGTGTACATATGGACGTGCTTGTGTGCATACATGCGTGCTAGTCAAGTATGCCTCTTTCTGCACAGGGTATCAACTAGGTATTTTGGTCTCTGATCAATACTCACTAACGCCCCAGTTACATGACTGCCAAGCCTAGGGTTAAAACTTCTCCGGGCAGTTCTGATGATCTCATGTTTCATAATTGTCAGAACAGAATTACTTTTGATATTCTTTTATGAGCCAGACTTCATAGAGCATCCTTCACACTTTGGGTAGGTCATGGAATGAAGCACAAGTGGGCCTTCACAGCTCCCAGAGTGGCAGGATCTCCGGAGCACAGTGAGGTCGTAGAGGCAGATGGTGAGGGGAGAGCCTGACTCGCAGGCAGCAGGGGCGGAGAGCCGGCAGGGGAGGAGGCCCCTGGAGAGCTGGATGGTGTCGGACAGGGCACAGGTATGCAGGTGTACAACAGGGTGTCTCACAGGGGTTGAGAACCTCGTTCTGTTACCCTTTGAACCTTTGCAAGCTCTTGAGTGGAAATGTTATGAAATGTTATGAAAATGAAAGACAGCAGACTGGCGGCTCGGCTTTGGAGGTAGGGGAGTGGGGCACACACACTCACCAGGAAGGTCGTGCCCGCTGGAGCGCTTTGGAAACCAAGGGGGTATGTTAAAGCCTGGCCCCTCCCACGTGGGGCCTCACTCTGCTATTCATCTGGCCTCTGGCCTTTTGCACAGTCAGATTCCATCTCTCCCAGCCCAAAGGAAGGGCAGGCTATTGTCTCCACTCAGGGGGACTCTAGGCATATCTGTCTTGATTTCAGGGAAGGGAGGCCATACCCCTTACTGGTGGTCAGCCTTCTTTGCAGCCCCTGGGAGTCTTTTCGTGTGGCTGTGTGCTCTGCCTGCTGGCACACACAGCCCTGGACCAGGGCACTTACAGAATTCTGGTCAGGGGCCTCGAACTTCAGCTCCCTTTGCTCTCCTTTTCACAGAACTTTCTGGTTTTCATTCCCGACCTTGGCTGTTGAGCTGCTTACCTCCCTTCTCAGAAGAGGGTGTAAAGGTAGGCCAGGGCCCCGTGTGGTGACAGCTCAGTCACTGTGTGTCCAAGGCCCTCCGAGGGACACAGTTAGGGCTGAAATACATGGTAAAGTGTAGTACTCCCTTGCCCCTGCCACGGCCTACCGAGAATCTGGAGTTGGACAATGCAAGAGTTTCTGAGAAGCTTCTCCTGGAGCATCTTTGTCTTTGCAAACCAGGATGGCTGGCAAAAAAGAACTTTGTGAAGCCATTGTTTGACCAGAATGGAACCCATTGTAGTGTTCCTGTGGAAACTGTCAAACCAGCCGAGTTTGACAATTGTGCCCAGAAATGCAGTTGTATGAGGTGAGAAGCTGCTCTGATGTTGAAGAAGGCACAGGTCTCCGAGGGGAGAGGGCACATTCGAGTACGAATGCTCACTCCCCAAGCCTGTGCTGATGGGTGAGAAGCTGGCACCCTGTGAGTCAGTCTGGCTGGCCTCAGCCACGGTCTCATGCTGGGGGTCAGCAGAGGCTGACTTTGTTTTGGTGACTGTGAGAGTTCCCTTTATTCCTCATCATGTGGGTAGTAAAAACTGAGCTCCTGGCCCTGGTGGGAATGAGCCTGCATGTTCCCTGAGGACAGGGAGGAGGATGCTAGAGATCTGATCATCACACACGAGGGCTCTCTATCGCATGAGAGCAAACTGATTGTCTGCGACCCTCCTCACTGTGAATGCTAAACCAAGGCCAGCCTGTGAGCATGTCCGTGTGTGTGCACACACATGTGTGTGCACGTGTACTTTCTCCAGAATTACCGTCACTCTCAGTATTTCCATTAATGTTGGCTATAAAGCTCCCTGAATAGAAAAAACAAACAAACAAAAACAAAACAAAAAAAACCCCTCCTAACTGAACTATGTCCTTGTTAGGAGTAACTTTTTCTGAGACTTGGCTTCCAGAAGACCTTAATTTTGGATCTCACCTTCTCTCTGCTGGATCCTGGTGTCTCTCCTCTTTCTAGGGTCACATAGGAAAGTGGCTTAGAAAGTGGCTTCACACCCTCAGAAGGGTGACTGGAGTTTTTTAAAGCATAAACTCTTTGAAGAGGAGCATGTTGCTTTGAAAAAGTTTTATTTCTTATGCCATGATGATTTTATTACAGAGTTGTATCAGCTAATTTGAGAAGAGGTTCAAAGAGCCACATTCCTTCTGTGGCATAAGTGCGGCATTGCTTTATATAGCACCATTCATCTGGAGAACCCAAGGGGCTTCACACCTTCTACATACGAATGACTCCATCCAGCCCGAAGTCACCAGATGTCTCTAAGGCAGAACATGGGTTTCCTTAAATCTCACTTCTCCTAACGGCTCAGACTGAGAAGTTAAGCCTTCCCAACTTCCAGCAAATTACCACTAACATCAGCGAATTGCCTGCCAAAGTGCATAGAACAGCAGGCAAACTTGAGAAGAGGGCCTTTGACAAGATCCAGGAAAAGTAAGAGAAAAAGAATGAAAAAAAAAAAAGAGAAAAAGGTACAATTTCTTTTCACTCCTCACAGATCTTGCTGAAACATGAAACTTGTGCTCAACACAGAGCGGCTAACAGCCACTCTTGGTGTAGACAGCTTACACCTGCATCACATGGTAACAGCTTAATGTTGTCCTCACCCCAGCTGTGTTGGGGGATAAAATGTGCATTTCTCTTTTGTTGCCCTGGTTGGTGACCCTCTGAATAAAGGGAGGTGTCTTACTCCCCCATAGCCTACTGCAGGGTCTGGCACATTGTGCTGCTCCATAAATTCTTGGAAGCACATGTATGCAAATCCCAGAAAGAAAGAAAAAAATCATCCGAACAGAAGAGTGAAAGGAACAAAAATCCGGCCCCCAGTGCAAAGCCTTTAATGAGAAAAATGGAAGAAGACACTTGAAGAGCCATAGAACTAAAACCTGGGAATGTCCTGGTTGATGTGTGACATAGTGACATCTCAATCACAGATCTGACATGTAAACTAGAGAGAGGGGACATTCTGTTTCAGTACTTCATTTAACACATGAAATCATGGCTTTTCAAGTAATTCTAAACCTGAGAGGTTTCGTGTTCACAGTACTCTCCTAATAGGGAATACATGAGTGGTAACCTCCACAGTGGTGTGGGGTCCATGCTTTGCCTTAAAAACCGCTTATGGGCTGGAGAGATGGTAAGTCACACCACAGAGCCTCTGAGTTCCTCAGGATACAGGCCACTCTCTGGTGAGAAGATCCCAAATATGGTGGCTGGAATAAGGTGAAGTGTCTTCCTCACGTCGAGGTCCTGGAATCTGTTCTACACGGTCAGCCAAGGAGCAGGGTCCTCCCTTCTTTGCTCGGAGGGGGATCTTGGAGGGGCAGGAGCTGGCTCAGCTCCCCCACCTCTGCCATTCAGGCCATGGAAGGGAGAATCAGGAATTGGGATTTCCTTATCAATGTCATTATGAATCAGGGTCCAGAATTGCATGAGCTGCTTTTACGTGCACCGGATGACAAGAGTTACGACATGTGGCTAAGTCTACCTGCAAGCGAAAAAATAGAGTATTTAGCTGGGTGACCTTGACCCCTGGTTGAAACCTGGAATATTCTCACTGGCCAGAAGCAGGAGCAAGTAGATATTCAGGGACAGTTATCTATCTCTGCCACCTTTGTAAGCCCTACAGACTTGGCATATTTATGGTTAGGCCGCCTCCCTTCTGTGCCCGCTTACCATCCCTGGAACGTGCCAGAGTGTGTTTCCCCCATGACCATCAGCTCTGCCATGTCTGTGGGAGGCAGACCCATATCTGTGTCCAACTATATCTGGCTCCGTGTCTGTGTCCATCTCTGTTTGCTCAGCCTGGTTCCCCCGGTTGTCATGCCCTCCTCCTCCAGTAATCATTGGGATTTTCCCCATTTATCCAGGCCCAGCTTCTCTTAGCAATAGGACTTTGAGCTGCGTCAGCCTGAACCTCACATCCTGGGAGAAAAATAATGTGCAGGGGAAGCTCTTAGCCTACGCCCAATTGGTTTGACTGGTCCATATGTTCATTCATTCAATAGGTATTTTGAGCATGTGATCTATGTCAGGCTAGGTGTCAGGGATGCAACATTGAACAAAAGATAGGCACGTTATCTGTCCTCATGGGGCTGATGGACCCGGGGGCTCTCCATTGGTAACGTGCAGTTAGAAGCTATGCTCACTCTAAGTGTTGCCTGGGAAGCTCTGAGTAAGGGAGACAGGTTGAGTCCTGAGAGCCTAAAACATGGGCGAGTTCTTTGTCCACATTGTTCACCCGGAGTGATCTGTAGGAGTGAGACCTGGCCCTGGTCCGCCGCCCTCCCCCAACGCCCTACTCCCAGGGAAGCCCAAGTGACTTAGAGCCTTGTCAGCAGCATGGTGTAATGGAGGCACATTTGTCAAAGCCCGCTGCCGCTGTGATCTCCATAAAAGATGGAGGTAGTGCTGCTGTGTGTGCGTGAGCACCCATGTCTCCACGGGGTAGGACATTAAGCCCACAGCAAGATTTGTGTGCTACATCTGAGTAATGAGCCATGAAATTGACATTATAAGTTTTAATTATTATTAATGCCTTGCAGGGGTGGCTGGTGTTAATTATCCTGTAGGCATCCCAGATGTATTTCCCTTTCCCTTTTAGTTCTTTTCCTTAATGTCTTGAGCCCATAGAATGCCGACTCAGTGGCGGTGTTTGAATAGGATTCCTCCAGAGGGGAGCATGCATGGTTGAGGGGCTCTAAAGAACAGTCTGCGGGCAGAGAGGTAATGGCGGCATGGAAACCCACTTAGTTTCCTGGGGCTGGCAGGGTCCTCGTGGGTGCTGCCTCTGGGCCCCGTCATGGACTAATTAGTTAATCTTACAAAGGGCTTTGAAGATGACAGGCACCCTGGAAGTCTGAGAATTCCCATTTCAGAGCATTTCCTAACAGTGAGAACCAGGTTCTGGCTGCTCAACATTCCCCCCCCCCGCCCCCCCCCCCAAATAAGCCTCCTCTTGGCATTGTCTCTGACTTTTATTATTGCCCGCAGAGCTATGTCCTGCATCTCAGTTTTGCTCCTTCAGGTGCTGATCTTGGCAGTCTGGGCGGGAATACTCAGGTGGGCTGGGCTCCCTTCCTCTCCTCCTTCCCTTCTCCATGGCTCTCTCTCTCTGCTCGCTCTGTCCTTGCCCACCCACAAGCACAGACCAGAGCATGGCTGCCCGGCCAGACCATGGCTGGGCCAGCAAGGCTGTGCTGTGTGCCCGGAGTCTAGTGATCTGTCGTCAGGGTCACGAGATGGTTGGCCCCAGCTGGGCCGCCGTGCATGCAGGCTGCTCCTGCCCAGCTTCCGCTGTGTCAGACACCCCTGGCCCCTCTCTTTCCCTGGTCCACCCACTAATACAACTGCTCTTTTGCTCCTGTGTGTGGAGTGGGATCGGCACCCTTGTCCTGGATCTCTGTGAGGCCTGCTGGTTGACTAGGGGTGTCATGTCCAACCTGTCATTTCTGACTTTGCCCACCCCCAGCCCCACCCAGGCTCTGTCTCAGGAGTAAACTGAGCCCAGCTGAATGAACAAACATGCCTAGGACTCTACCATGTGCCGGATACTCCTGTCCCGGTGTTTGGGTTAAGAGGGTCTAGTGCGGTAAGGGGTGTGATGGAATAGAGGCTCCCAGGACATAGGAGAAGACAGCCTGCCGCTCCTGGGTTGGGGAGGAAGAGAGAGGGGCCAAGGTGGTAGGCAAGCCCTAGGGGTTCCAGAAGCACCTGCTCTTTGTGAGTGAGGGTGCTGTCTCCGTGGCTGCTGCGGACTGTGGAGAAGTGCATCAGGAGCAGGGGCTGGAAGCTGAATTAAGGCCACATGGGGGCATCGTGGATGCCATACTGAGGAGCTGGGTGCTCCTCCCTGAGGGTAGTCAGTAGCCACTGAAAGCTCTTGAGCCCCAGGGGGTGGGATTGGCTGTGTTTGGGCATCCAGCCTCACAGTGGGCTGACAGGGCTTGAGGGCTCACTGGTGGAGGTTTGCAGCGGTGTAAGGGGGAGAGAGGAAAGACCTGGATGTGGGGGTGGAAGCAGGCCTGCTGTTTCCCTGAGCACCTGCTTCCGCAGGGGAGTGGGAGGACTTGAGGGCAAGTGCTAAGGTGGAGGGAGAGGGTGGGCACACGGGTCACTGCGGGTGTTCCGTAGCAGCGTGAGGAATGCAGGAGTTGGAGGCTCTCCGGACAGTCATGGGATATCCAGATCAAGAGGTTGAGCAAACGATCAGATTGCAACTAAGTTTACCACTTGGAAGGGAAGTTGGAAGCACAGAGAGAGGCAGATAGAGTTGGGGCCATGGAAGGGGTTGGGCTGACCAGGCCTGGGGCCATGGGGCCCACATGGGTGGGACCAGGCCCATTCTGGAGAGTCCAGAAAAGGCCAGGTCCCCTGAGCATCAGCGGTACGTGCCTGACGGGAACTGTGCCTCACGGGAACTGGGAGGTTGCACTACTCGAGAGCACCAGCTCTGGAGCCAGGCCGCCAGCATGGGAAGGGCCTCAGTTCCTTGTCACTACACCCAGGCCCTTTGCTGCATCCCAGGCAGGTGGGGGCCAGGATTGTACATGTGCACAGGAGGTGCTGGTGAGTGGCATCTGTGTCAGCTGAGCTGGTAGGGCTGGGGGAGGGGGCGGCGGGCCAGAGCGGGAATGCCAGTGACTCTGCTACAGAGGGACAAGGGAGAGGTGCGAGTGTGCAAATGGCATACAAACCCACGGAGGGACACAGAGCCCAGGAGCAAAAGTGCCAATCGGGCCTTTCTTGCTCTCCTTTGTTATGAAAAGCAGCAAATCTACCAGCAACCTCAAGCGTCTGTGGGTCTCCAAACATTGCCTTTGAGTGCTGCCTGCTTGGTCTGGGGGTGAAAGGAAATGGGTCCTGTGGCAAAGCCAAGGTTCCTTCTGTGCACCAAGCTGAAGCCCATTTTCGAGTTGGATGCGCGTTCTCTCCTTGCTGTCCCTCTAACGCCTCTTATCTTAATGGGTGTCTCAGCTTCTGCATGTGCTTAGCAGTGTAAAGGCTCCCATCATGGAAGTCAGCGTTACATTTAACTTCTCAAGTTGTCATAGACTAAGTCCAAATAGAACAAGAAATCTACGCTGTCTTTTTGTAAATCTAACCTCAGGCTGGGGCAGAGTTTCTCAACCTCAGTACTGTTAATGTTCTGGGAGGGGCTGTTCTTTGCTGTGGAGGCTGCCCCATGCATTGCAGGATGATTAGCAGCATCCCTGGCCTCTACCCATTAGATGCCAGTAGCACCCCACCTCCCAGGTGTGACCAGCAAAAATGCCCCTGGGGGACACAACTCTCCCTGCCTGAGAACCCCTGGGCCAGGGGCTGACTGGCCTCTGTGTTTCCATGGTTCTTCGGGTGATTCACAGCCAACAGCCCCTTCCATTCTTTTCTGATCACAGTCCTTGTGCTGCAAATCAGCCCTTTGCCTCAGTCCTCTGAAATCAGGGCCTGTTATAGGCTATTGTGCTCCTGGTACAAAGCTAGCCAGGATGAGTATTATTGGAAACAAACTGATTTTTTTTTCCTCATTGAGTTCTGCAATGAAAACTCCTCTGGTGTTACTATTTAATTGGTTAGTGGTAGCTGTTTGTCAATTTGCCAGCAGGTTCTCTCTTAACTGCTGTCATTTGACATTGCTGAAACAGAAATGCAGAGTGATTGAGTTGCCAACATGTTATTAAGTCCCCTACAAAGAGCTTTTCGATGTACTACTGCTTCAGGCTTTTGTGGTTCTATTGATTGATTCGAATACTAAAGAAAGCCTTGGCATAGACAGCTCTGGTAAGAAAATGCAGCTTCTGTCAGGGAAATTGTTGGGTATTGCCACAGGGGCAGTAGTGGGTTTTCCTTTGGTTTTACTCTGGCAGAGACTTGGCCTCTAGCAGAGCTTACTTGGTTGTTGGGTATTGGCCACCCATATGGAAGAGGAATAGAAACCCAGGCGGCCACTGGTTTTTATGAGAGGTCCAGTTAAGTTGAGGAGCCGGAAAAGGGGTGGTGACATCAATTTTCAGGGTGGTTCAACAAACTCCTTATTGCAGAAGAATGGAAGATTGCCACGAATTCTGTTTTGACTTCAGAACTAGTCACTCACCATTTGAGACCAAAGATAGCAGATCACTTTTAGAAAGGTTGGCTAATCTTTGACAGGATGGCAAGAACATCCCATGACATTGAAAGGATATTATTTTATGGTCTTGAAATTGTACTTCTGGACTAGACTGCCATATACATCAAAAAGCTATTTGTCATTGGTGTGTGTATGGGGGTGGGGATGGTTGTGATAACCAGGGATCGCTTGTTAGAACTCCTAGTGCACTGGGGACCAGTGTCCTGGGGGTGGCTTCCACCTTCCATGGCCAGACTGTCCCTCTGGGCTGGACATCCTGGGTATATGCCCTTGGTTGTGAGGCTGTGAGTGGGAAGTTCCCACAGTACATGCGGGTCTGTCCCCTTGACCTGAGAACCCCCTTGACATGTATTCTGAGTTGCTGTGAAAATTCAGAGATGAAGTCAGGAAAATGTTTTTGGACAATAATTGTTGGAAGTTTGTCAGCTAGAAATAGCACACGGTGGAGGACAATGTAGCCCAGAGTAGTGGGTGAGACTATGAGAGCCAGCCCACCTGGGTAGGGATTCTGCTATCCTTATGGGAATGGAGATTTGGGCCATTTACCTTCTCTTTCTCTGTGCCTCAGTTCCCTCACCTGTAAAGGACGGTAATTTAGCTTCTGTTCCAGAGTCCTTTTCATCAGATTGAGTTGGTTCCTGTGGACAGTCCAAGACCATGCTTGGCCCCCACTCACGCGTACTTTCTGAGGGGGAGCTACCATTATGGGGACTGTTTTGTCTCAGTGGGGCCATGGGTTTGAGTATCCCCATATAGGGTGCTGTTCTTTGACGTACTTACTACTCTGGAACATTCTGTACATGTCCACACAGCACAGGAGCCTTCCCTCCCAGACTGATCTAACGGGGCAGCTGAAAGGCCACATTGAGTAACCTGATGCTATGTTTTGCTTTCAGACTCTTTCCCAGCTTCCCTATGGGAAGGCGCTCTACAGTTACGAAGGGAAAGAACCCGGTGACCTTAAGTTCAGCAAGGGCGACATCATCATCCTGCGGCGCAGGGTGGACGAGCACTGGTACCATGGGGAGCTGCACGGGGCTCACGGCTTCCTGCCCGCCAGCTACATCCAGTGTGTCCGGCCCTTGCCGCAGACCCCGCCCCAGGGCAAAGCACTTTATGATTTCGAGATGAAGGACAGAGACCAGGACAAGGACTGTCTGACCTTCACCAAGGTAAGGGGGGCCCCTGTGAACATTGCCACCCACCCTCCGTGATTCCCACCTTCCTGCCCGTTGGAATCCTGGCTTCTTCCCGAGTGCCCAAACTCCTCCCCGTTGTGCCTCAGTAAGTGGGGAGAGGCATTATTTGTACTTCCTGAGTTTTTGTTGAATGGAAGGAGATGGCACACAGCACAACACACAGCTCCCCCCGAAAGCTGCCAGGGCACTCGCTGGGTGACAGGTGCAGGACCCTCCATCACCTGAGTCATGGAGTCTCCACGGCAACTCAGGTGTAGAGGAGTGAAGTCTCTCCAGGACCGGCAGCCCTGGCTGGCTGGCCATCAGGGAAGGCTGCTGCAGGGACCCCTTCAGCTCACAGGGTAGGGCCAGAAGCCAGCATGCTGCAGCCCTGTGCTCTGGAACACCAGAGGGCACGGACACGTATGTGTAGGGCCATGTCAGTCTTGCAGAGAGGGACCTGGGTGCTGACAGACTGAATAGTGTTTGCCAGCAGAACTGTCCCTGCAGAGCCCAGGGAGACACGGAGGGGCCTGGTTTCCAGCCATCCCAGGCTTCTGTGACTGTAAAGTGCGGAGAGAACAGAGGGGATGGCCGTATATGCCTAAATGGTCCCTTATCAACCACAATTGACGGGCTCCATTCTTGTCTATGGGTGTCCCCCCTTCCTTGTTTCCACTCACACACCCTCCTCCCCATGCTGGGCGAGGTCAGGGTCCCTGGAGCCCTTACTCAGTGGTAGTAATCGCACTTGCCCTTGATAGCTTTACCGACACTGGCAAGCTCTATCTCGACTGTCTTCCTGATGTTGAAGCCCAAGAGGCTCAGTCACTTACCCTCGGCTGGTGGCTCAGGCCTCTCTTTCCGCCTTCCATCTTCTGTCTCCTATCTGTCCTGCTCCCCCCACCCAACCCTGCCTCACCTGTGTATGTGCGGTTCTAAGTAACAGAGCTAAAACTCTAAATCTCTGACTTAAGGCCTGCGTCCTTCCCACTTCTGAGAGGCCATTGTTCTCACTCTCCCCGCATCTGCTCAGTGCTGAACTTGGCCATGCTACTGAGCTCTCTGGAGGGCCGCTGGAGTACCGTGCACACCATTTTTGAGCAAAATTGGCATGTCCTGTGCATGGCTGCTATTTGTGTCTTGTTCCATTGTTCAGACTGACAGTGAATAATCTATTTTTCATTCACGGATTCAACTCTTTCTTCCTTCCTTTCATCAAGGTGTTCTGACGCTAATTCCAATTGTCAACTGGCTGGTGCAGCTTCCCAGGCAGCTGCAGCCAGACCTGTCCCCCCTTACCTCTCCCCCTTCCCCTCTTCCTCTCTGTCTCTCCCTTGGTCTGTGGCCTGGAGGGACAGGCTGCCCGGAGTGCAATGTCAGTCAGAGCCCCACCTTTGCTCACTTCTCTGTCCAATGGCCTCTGGAAACCTCCTCTAAAAGAACATGCTTGGGGGCCTGTGATGCTCTGTGCTGTCACTTGTGACCAAGAGCAGGGACCCCTCTCGACCTCTCAGGTTCTGGTTGGGCTCTTGCTAAGGAGACAGTCTCTGTGATGGCTTCAGGCTTCTCTGAGCTCAGTCGGCTCCAGGAACAGACACAGCCGTCCTCACAGAATTGTGTAGGAGGAGGCTCTTCGAGGTAGGAGAGGTCACTTTGCACTGACCACTGCAGAGCCCTGGAGCGCCCAGCTTCCCCTGGCCTAGGCAGAGGCCTGCCTTTCCCACAACCCTCATAACCTGCTGTGTTCTACAGGCCTCTGCCTGGGACACTAACTCCAGGGTGAAGACCAGAGCCCAGTGGACAAGAGGTCAGAGAGGCATTGGTCCTCAAACCCACAGGACATACTAGCCTCCAACTCTGCTGGGCACCGTGCTACACCCAGAGGCCACAGACAGACCTGCTGCCCTCCGGAGCCTCAAGTGTGGTGGGAGAGGCAGACAGTAGCAAGTCAAGAAATAAGTGTCCCAGAGTCAGCCTCAGAGAACAACCTTGTCACCTGGGAGATGGAGCAGGCATTTAGTAAAGGCTCCAAAATATTCAATGATAGCCCTTCATGTTTGGCACTTCAGAAGCAGCAGTAAAGTAGTCCTCATGGGGAAAATTAAAACTCAGGCTTTCTTAGGCTCATTCTGTGGTTGGCATTGTTTTTACTTGGAATTAGGTTGAGGGTACAACTGTGTCTGGGTACAACTGTGTGAGGGTACAGACTGTGTCTGGGGTGTGAGTCGGTGTCACTGTTGAGGGGTCTGTGGTCGTGAGGGCATCTGGAGAGATGGCATTTGAGTTGCGATTGAGGGGCAAAGGCACCCGGCACGGAGAGTCTGGGGTCTATGGCTACGTAATGGGGATGTTCCCACAGGAAGCCAGGTAGGAAGTGCTTATCTCAGGGTGCTTTTCGAGGACATTTTTTGGAATCCTATGGATTAACGTGGAGAGTGAGAGACCCCTGTGCATGATTCCCACTGAAAATTGTGCCATGACATCCCTCCCCTGCCATGTTCACATAACCTTTTTGAGAACACCCACTTTTGCCCATCTGCTTGGATTAGGGCAGGCACCCCTCCCAAGCCCCTGTTCTATCTACAGCTCTTACCTCTAAACGTCTTCAAACAAAGCCTCTGTAGGACATGGGTGACGAATCATGACTTTCTCCTGCTCCGTTCCTATATCCTCTTGCCCACACTGCTTGCCTGACATTTCTCTTCCATGTGCATCTGACCGACTCATTTGTCCCCATGCCCGGGACACTGGTTCCATCTGACAACCTCCGTTTATATCACACCTCAAGTGACTCTGTGCTTGGCATCGCTCCTTCAGACCGGCTTGATTTTGCCTGCATGGAATGCTTTGTTGTCTGCCTGTGTTCCACTCTGGAGTCAGCAAGGAAGGAGGGGTCTCTAAGATCCACAGATGATGCTCACTTACCTTTAAAAAGCATCATGGTGATGGGATTGATTGGGTTTAAAGAGGCAGGAAGCAGGTGGATCAAAGCAAGATTTTTTACCTTCGACGTTGGCTTTTGAACAGTCCTGTTAAAATTGCATGAATTAAAGCCATTCTAAAACCAAAGTCCTTGCTTCATTTAAGAAGAGAATGAATAATTACTTTTGGTGAAGCAGCTATAAAAAGCGTATTTTATAACTTCTTAGTGGTCCCATTCCAAAAAGCGGGGCACATGCTAATGCAAAGACTAAAGGAAAGAAGCGCCCTGAGCCCCCCAAAACTTGGCTGGCTGCCCTTTTGTCAGGTCTCACTTGGGGCCTTGATGCCTGCTGCCCTCCACCTGCACAGAGATGGAATGGGTTTGCTGGGGAGGCACCCTTGTCCAGGGACTTTGCAGTTAGGGGCCCCACAGTGACCTCGGGGAAACATTCAACCTTGCCAGGCCACCTCATCTTCAGGGTCAGGACACAGATCCTTAAAGGGGGGTGCCGGAACAAAGGAATGCAAGCATAGAGCTATACTTCAGGCTTGGCAGACAAGCAGGGACTTTGAGTTCCAGTCTTTCTGTGGCTGCTTACTCCACGTTACCTGGTTTTCACTCAACTACAAAATCCAACAAATACTCCTTGAGCCCTGACTGTGTACATTCCAGTTAACAAGAACATCTTCATCACCCTGCCAGGACGCCGTGCTAGATGTCAGGGGCCTGGGGCTGCCCTTTAGTGAATTGACTCCATAATGCTCAGGAATCCTGAGAGGCCATGAGATTGTCTCAGGTGGCATCTGGCTGACCCCAGAGTCACTTTTGCACCCGACTAGCAGCGGGAGCCTGAGGCTCACCATGCAGACTGAACCCCATCATGCTTGCCACATGAGGCTGCAGGACAGTGGACACAGGGACAGCTCCCTTCCCCCCTTCACCTCACACTCTCCCTTCCCCAGTCCTCCGCCCAGGGCCTGAGGGATGCTCTGAGTTGGCAAAGACCCGTGTAAAACACCACCACCCTGTCCCGCCTAGCACCACTTTTCTGCTGTTAGGGTCACAACGATACCCTTCCATGTGATATTATTATGCTGCTGAATGTTTAATCATTGTCTCCCACAAGTGTGGGAATTCCCTCCTGTGTGAATTACCCCAGCACTAATCCTAAACTATGTTCTTCGGATCCAGGGGATGGGCTTAGATAAAGATCAAGTATAGACAGTTTGGGATCTAGAGTAGGTAAACAAGGAACAAATCATGACATTTTTTTCTTATTAAATAGTAACTTTGGGACATGTACTTGGTCTTTGAGTCTCTTTTTTTAACTGTACAATGGAGTTGATAATAGGATTCAGTGAGCAAGGGCATTTAGAGAACCAGGCTCAAAATAGGCATTCAATAAATATTTGCTCTCTGTCCTCTGCTTTCTTCCTGTTTCAGGAAAAGATGAAGTTCAGTCAGATACTTATCACTTTTTATGTTAGTCCAAAACACTCACAGGAAAACACACTTCCTAAGTCCCATACTGCTTGGAGATCTGAGAATTTGGCTAGTTGGCTAGACCCTTATTTTTCTGGTGGCTAAATCCCTCAGGGTGTTGCCCAGGGTGTGTGAAATCTCAGCCAGTGTGTCAAGACTGTTGTCCCCATCGCTGGGCACCCAGGCCTGCTGTGTCTTCTCTGCTTCTTCCTGAGGGGCGTTGGGAATGCCTTCAGGGCTGGAAAGACTCAGGAACCAGAGTGAGATGAGCCTCAGTGCAGTGTTCTGCTCAGGCTACCCTCAGAAGTTACCAAAGAATCTCAGTCACCTTTGTGGCTTCTGGTTCCTGGTTCCCTCCTTCCAGGCACCTCTGAGTCCCGCTTGGCCTGGGTCGAGGAGACACCTTTACTAAGGTGACCAGCCCCAAACACGAGCACAGAGGAGGTAACAGGGAGAGCAGTGGCAGCCCAGGGGCTGCTGAGGAATGTCCTTGCCCAGCCCCTTGTTTGGACATCCAGGTGAGGGTCTGAGAAACTGATAGGGAATCTTTTAGATTTGTTAAAAGATATATAGAAAGATATTTGTATGTCTGAAGCCTTGTCAGGAAATATTTTCAGACCTGGGCAAATGTGAGCTCTTCCCCCAGGACTACCCCCCCACGTGGTATGCCCCCGTCTCCCTGGCTCACCATGGGCACCCCAGCCTGTTGTCCCCTCAGCGGCTAAAGCCGGCCCCACCTGCTTCCAGTCTCCTCAGAGCCAACGTCAGAGTCTGTGCTGCCTGTGAGACCCTGCCTGACCCAGCACTTACCTCCCTCCCAGGTCCAGTTCCCGGCCTGCCCCTGGCTCACTCTATTCGTGGCTACACTGGCCTCCCAACCCCTGTCCCTCCAACCTGTTGGCTCCCCCAGGGCCTCTGCAGCTCTCCCCATGGCCTGAGTGCCCTCCCCACCTGTCGCACATCTTTCTGAATGGCCCCCTGACCTCTAATTGATGGAGCCTCCCCACCCAGCACTCCACACTCCCATTTCTCCCTCCAGAGAAGGTAGTATGTGTAGTTACATGACAGTTGTCTTTCTCATAGCTGGAGTGCAGTCTTCCTGAGTGTCACCATCTTGCCTTTACCAACTGCCGAGCCCCATCTTGGGACAGTGAAGGGCACACAGGACTTTGAATACGTACTTGTCAGTGAGGCTGGGCGCAGGCACTCTGCCTTGGCCTGGGCAAGAGGTCTGCTGCATTTGCTCTGGAGAGTACAAGTGTATTTTTGGCCACCTTCCTCATCCATTCACTCATTCATCAGATGTTTATCATTGCTGGACTGTGTTCCGGGTGGGCCAGTGGGTGGGAAGAGTCCCACCTTCAAGTGCTCACGGGCCACGGTGGGCACACCAGGAGTGGGATCCTCACACATGAGTCTCCATCCTACTGGAGAATGTGTGTGCCTGTGGTGTGTGTGAGTGAGGTGTGTGTGTGGTGTGTATGTCTGTGCCTATGGTATGTGTAAGCATGGTACATGTGTGCTTGTGGTATGTGAGTGTGGTGTGTGTATGGTGTGTGTACATGTGTGCCTATGGTGTGTGTGAGTGTGGTATGTGGTGTGTGTGCCTGTGGTGTGTGTGAGTGTGGTGTGTGTGTCTGTGGTGTGTGCAAGTGTAGTATGTATGTGGTGGTGTAAGTGAGTGTGGTGTGTGTATGGTGTGTTTGCATGTGGTGTGTGTGAGTGTGGTGTGTGTGTGTGCCTGTGGTATGTGAGTGTGGTGTGTGTATAGTGTGAGTGTATGTGTGCCTATGGTATATGTGAGTGTGGTGTGTGTGTGAGTATGATATGTGTGTGCCTGTGGTGTGTGTAAGTGTGGTATGTGTGAGTGTGGTGTGCATATTGTGTGCGTGTTTGCATGTGGTGTGTGTGTCTGGTGTGTGTGTGTGCCTATGGTGTATGCAAGTATGGTATGTGTGTGCATGTGGTATGTGAGCATGGTGTGTGTATGTATGTGTGCCTGTGGTGTGTGTGAGTGTGGTATGTGGTGTGTGTATGCCTATGATGTGTGTGAGTGTGGTGTGTGTGCCTATGGTGTTGTATGTGTGAGTGTAGTGTGTGTATGGTATGTATTTGCCTGTGGTGTGTGTGTGAGTGTGGTGTATGTGTGGTGTGTGTTTCTGGTGTGTGTGTGTACCTATGGTGTATGCAAGTATGGTATGTGTGTGCATGTGGTATGTGAGTGTGGTGTGTGTGTATGTGCATCTGTGGTGTGTGTGAGTGGCTGTAGTGTGTGTGCCTATGATGTGTGTGTGTGGTGTGTGTGCCTGTGGTATGTGTGCAAGCATGTGGGGGGGTGCTGTGCAGTGGAGAGATCTGCAAGCATTGAGGGTGTGACATCTGACTTCCGGCCTCTCCACTTACCCCGGGACCCACCCCGTGGCTGCAGGCAGGACCCCCCGAGGTCTGTCTTTCTCTCCTAGAGCGTTGCTTTTCTATAAGTGGTTCCAGGCCTCTGAGAGCCTCTGAAATTGAGATGGGGTGCACGAGACAGGACAGTCTTGGGTTCTGGAATGCCATGGTTCCTAGAGTCCTCAGGACAGCAGAGGGTTAATGGCAGTGATGACTCCATTGAGAGCCTCTCCTAGAACTGCCCAGAGGAACAGTTTGTGTTATTTCTACAACAAAAAGCTGAGGGAGTTTTTGAACTTTTCCCTTTTTAATTTCCCTTCTTTCTGAGGAGTGGCGATCTAGGCACTGTGTGGCTGGCTTGCATTCTTCCAGGGAAGGGCTCAGTGAGAGGCGCGGGTCCCCAGTCATGCTGCAGTGTGAGGTGGCTGCGCCATGGCCCTCCGAGCAGGCAGCCCGCCCTGAAGGGATGGAAGGAAGGGCTCCCTCTGGTCTGGTTTCCACTGCTTCTCAGAAGCCACTTGAGTGCCGGTGAAGGAAGAGTGGAGGCTTTCAAGTGGCTCTCCAGGAGGAGCTGCTTGCTCTTCGTGGCCCTTCAAGGATGTTTCTAGCTGCTTGATGTGTGTTATTGCCATACCACTCAGGAGAGTAAAATAGTCGGCCCTCGGAGGTTGGTTTATCCAGACTTGCCAAAGGAACTCTCCAAGGTCTTCAGGCTGAGCCCTGGATGTGTGAGGAGTGACTTTTACTAAATTGTATTTCGGAAATGGTATTAGGACTGGATGCTGGGCTAGTCACCTTCAGTGGCATCCAGAGGGCTTCTGTGTGGCTACAGAGGCACCACCCTCCCTCTGGGTCAGGAAGGTGGAGCTTCAGTGCTCTGCTCCCCAGCTTCTGTTCTTAACAGAGCCCATCTGCTTGCAGATCTGGTTTTCCCCAGGTAGGAACAAATGCACAAGTTTGGGCAGGTCAGTTAAATGAAATAGAAATGCAGTGTGAGGGGTGCCGGGTGGCTCAGTCAGTTAAGCATCTGACTCTTGGTTTCAGCTCAGGTCACGATCTCAGGATCGAAGCCCCACCTTGGGCTCATGCTCAGTGAGAGTCTGGTTGAGATTCTCTCTCTTTCTCTCCTTCTGCCTCCCCCACTCTGCTCTCTCTCAAATAAATAAATAAATCTTAAAAAAAAAAAAGAAATGCAATTTGAAGGCCTTTTTTAGGTGGCAGACCTACCACAATACCTGAATCCTTTGCAAATGCATTACCCACTGAGCCTTGGGTGGAAAAGCAATAGACTTTTTTAATAACCATACTATGTCCATAGCCCAAAATTACCATCACTTAGGACCACCCTGAGACCGCCTGGAAGCAAAAGAGAACCACTGTCCTATGACAATGGCATTTGGTATATTTTCAAAGCTGAAAACTTGAGGGAAGAGGGAAAATAGCATATGGAATTACACTGCCCAACAGTGAGTAACAAACACCTTACTTGAAACATGTGAATGAAATTGAGCCATGCATCTGAAAGTGAAATGATGAGGTGGGCGCAAATTTCCTCCATAAAATCCTCAAATGCTGCTGTATTGGCCCAAAACTTGTGTGCCCCTCCTGACTATCAGTGGTGTCTAGTTAGATTTCGTGTACTCGGGTACATCAAGCAAGGGTTGGGAAACTAGTGCATGCAGGTCAAATTCTATCCACCCGAAGCCATTTGTGTAAATAAAGTTTTATTGGCACATAGCGAGACTCCTTCATTTGCATGTTGTCTCTGGCTGCTTTCATACTGAAACAGAAGAATATGTGACAGAGACAGTGTTGCCTCAAAATCCTGAAATGTTGGCTGTTTGGCCCTTTCTAGAAAGGTTTTCTCACTTGTTACATAGAGCACAGCACTATGGAGGCCAAGCACTTAGTGGTTCCTTGGGCATTCGCTCAGCATGGCTTTGTTCTGAGGCCACCGGCAGCCCACAGTGTCGAGTGTGACATGCAGGGGACACCATTCTATGTGTCAAAAACAATTTCATTATTTTGTAAAGACAAAACAGCAACTGAAGACTCAGGTCTGAACCAGACAGCTCAGTCTTGCCACTGTCATATAGAAAGCTCATTCAGTATTTGAGGAGGGAGCAATTCTCTATATTCCAAAGAGGCCACAGAGTGGGGATTTCCCCTTTTTCTTGTCCTTCCCAAAGCACTGGTTCCAGCTTTTTGGAATATTGAGAGTGAATCAGAGACCCGATGTGATCTAGCCACGAAAGAAGGGTCCTTGTCTCCCTGGTCCTACACTGGTGGCAGGAGAAGTTTATCGTTTCCAGAACACACCAGGTCTCATGCTAGTAGCTCTGACATGCTAGAGTGAATGTTCTCATTTCCCAGCACTCAAATGTTTCTCTTTGGAGGCTATCTCCGGTGTGTGAGTTTGGGTTAGAGGCAGAGCTCTAGGAAACCTTTCTCGATGTTCCTAGGCAAACTTAACTTATTTGTGTGTATGGACAGTTACTGGCTTCCTGTACTTACTGTTCTCCCAGCCCAGTCTCCCCAACAAAATTCATGCCGGCTAAATAGGATCATTCTAAATCCTACCACTGCTATCAAACCCCAGCCAGCCACAGAACCAAGAATTGCCGCCCCCCCCATCAATATTTGGGCCAGATCAGAGACCTGCCACCAGGTACCACCAAAGCACAGCAGGGACTACATTGAACTTGCATCTGATAGGCAGGTGGGGATAGCAGGTGCCACCTGCTCCTTTCACTAACTTCACAGTAGCACACTGACAGGACTGGATTTTGAGCTCCACTTACTGCATTGTGCTTACTGCATTGTGCTGCATTTCACTGTACTTACATTGTATGGGTTGATGTTAGGAGCAGACCTCTGCCACCAAGTGTTGAGCTCTTCTTGGGAAGGGATAGTTTCTTCCCCACGCCTGGCTCTTAAGGGATGCTTGTGTATTGGTGGCCACGTGAGGAACAAGTTGCCACTGCTTAACACTTGGAGTGATGACAGAGCCTGAGGCCTAAGAGGTGACACTCATTTTTGGATAGCTCTCCCTTACATGGAGCTGTGTCTGCTTCTCAGTACCTTGTAGCCCCCAGTGTGTGTCCTGCCCTCCCAGGTGACTCAGAATGAGCCCAGCTCTTCAGTGTGGTAATGATGCCAAGGCTGGAAAACAATATCCATGCTCCCCACCCCGCTCTCTTATGTCTCCAGCTCAGGGATCCCACTTTCTTCTCTGGATTTTTGTGATTTGATTTCAGACTGTCCACATATTGGTTGGCTTGCTCCATATGTGATATCTCTTTAGAGAGGTGTTAGGACCAAATGCAGTACTCAAGGCATGTTGTGACTTATCTACACTGGATGGACTATCAAAAAAAAAACCCTTTTAATCTAAATAAACCATAATATACCATAATATACCATCAAGTCCACTAATCAGAATTGTACAGCTTGGTGATTGGAAAGAATATCCTCATCCTCTCTACCCACTGGGGAGATGGTAAGATAGTAGCACCCCGGTCCTTCCACCTTTCCCTCTTCCCGTATCCCTAACACCATAGATGAGTTGTGTCCATTCTTCAACTTCAAATACATGGACCATCCATGTATATTTTTATGTCCAGTTTTGTCCTCTCTCAACATTACGTTTGTGAGCCACGTGTACATTGTTCTAGCATGCTATAGTTTGTTCATGGTCATCACTCTGTGGTGCTGTTACCTTTTAAAAAAATACTTAATTTGTAGAGTAATTTTTGTTTCACTCCTGAATTGAGCAGAAGGTACAGAGATTCCCCCTATGACCCAGCCACACATGTGCACTGCCTCCCCCACTATCAGCACCCCTCCCCAGAGAGGCACACGTGTTACCATTAATGAGCCTACACTGACACATCACAATCACCCAAAGTCCATAGTTTATGTTAGGGTTCACTGTTGGGGTTGTACATTCTGTGGGTTTGGACAAATTTATAATGACATGTATTTATCAATATGGTATCGTACAAAGTATTTTCACTACCCTGAAGATCTTCTTTGCTCCACCTATTCATCCCTTTCCTCCCTACTTCCCAACCCTTGACAACCATTGATCTTTTTAGTGTCTCCATAGTTTTGCCTTTTTCATAATGTCACATAGTTGGAATAACATAATATGTAACCTTTTCAGACTGGTTTCTTTTACTTAGTAATATCCATTTATGTTTCCTCCTGTCTTTTCATGGCTTGATAGCTCACATCTTTTTAGCACTAGATCAGACTCTGCTGTCTTTATGTACCAGTTTATTTATCCATTCACCTACTGAAGGACATCATTAGACTGCTTCCAAGCTTTAGGATTATGAATAAGCAGCTATGAATATCCTGTGTGGGTTTTTGTGTGGATATAAATTTTCAGCTCCTTTGGTTAAATACCAAGGAGTGTAACTTCTGGATTATAAGGTAAGAGTATGTTTAGTTTTGTATGAAACCCCCAAACTGTCTTTGGAAGTGGCTGTGCTGTTTTGTATCCCCCACCAGCCATGAATGAGTGTTCCTGTTATTGACAATGTTTTGATTTGCATTGCCCAAATGACATATGACATGGAGTATTTTTTCATATTCGTATTTGCCATCTGTGCATCTTCTTCGGTGAGGTGTCTGTTAGGTCTTTAGTTCATTTTTAAATTAGATTGTTTGTTTTTCTATTTTTTTAAGTAGGCTCCATGCCCAGTGTGGGGCTTGAACTCACACCCTGAGATCAAGAGTCACATGCTGACTGAGCCAGCCAGGCTCCTCTGTTTTCTTACTGTTGAGTGTTAAGAGTTATTTGTATTTTTTGGACTAGAGTCCTTTATCAAATATGTCTTTTGCAAATATTTTCATGAATCTGTGGCTTATTTTTTGTTCTCTTTGAAAGTGTGTTTTGCAGAACAAATTTTTTTAATTTTAATGATACCCAGCTTATCAATTCTTTCATAGACCAGCCTTTGATATTGTATCTAAAAAGTCATCACCAAGCCCAAGGTCATCTGGATATTCTCCTATGTTACTTTCTTAGAGTTTTATATTTTTGTGTTTTACATTTATTCTATTGTTCACTTTGAGTTAATTTTTGTGAATGGTGTAAGGTCTGTGTCTAGATTCATTTTTTACATGTGGACATCCAATCATTCTAACATCATTTGTTGAAAAGACTATCTTTCTCCATTGTATTGCCTTTGTTCCTTTGTCGAAGATCAGTTGATTGTGTTTATGTTGGTCTAATTCTGAATGCTCTCTTACACTCAATTGATCTATTTTTATATTCTATCACCAGTACCACACTATCTTCAGTGATGTAATTTTAAGTAGGACTTGAAGTTGTACAGTGTCAGTCTTTGTTTTTCTATTTCAAATTGTATTGGCTATTCTGGGTCTTACATTTCCGTATAAACTTTAGAACCAGCTTGTCAATATCCACAAAATAACTTGCTGAGATTTTGATTGGAATTGTATTAAATCTAGAAGTTGAGAAAAACTGACATCTTGATAATATTGAGTCTTCCTATCCATGAACGTGGAACATCTCTCTATTTTGTTTTTTAATTTTATTCATCAGAGTTTTACAATTTTTCTCATATAGCTCTTGTAGGTAGTTTGCTAGATTTATATCCTGCAACCTTGCTATAATTGCTCTAATTGTTCCAGGAGTCTTTTTGTTGATTCTTTTAGATTTCCTACATAGACAGTTATGTCATCTGCAAACTAAGACAGCTTTATTTCTTCCTTCTCAATTCATATGCCCTTTATTTCCTTTTGTTATCTTATTGTGTTAGGATTTCCACCATGATGTTGAAAGGCTGCACTGAGGGGGATATCTTTGTCTTATTCCTGAACTTTGTGGGAAACATTCTTGTTTCTCACTATTAGGCTGTTAGTTGTAGCTTTTTTGGTAAATGTTCTTCATAAGTTGAGGAAGTTTCACTCTATTCCTAACTTGCTAAGAGCTTTTTTCTTTTTCTTTTCTTTTTTTTTTTTTTTTACATCATGAGTCAGTGTTTGATTTTGTCAGATGCTTTTTGTGTATCTATTAATATCATATGAGGATGTGATTTTTCTTCCTTAGCTTGTTGATGTGATGGATTAGATTAATTGATTTTTGAATGTTGAACCAGCCTTGCATACCTAAGATAAATCCAAGTTGGTCATGCTGCATAATTCTTTTTATGCTTTTTGTATTCAATTTGCTAATATTTTGTTGAGGATTTTTGCATCTATGCTTATGAGAAATACTGGTCTGTAGTTTTCTTTGCCTGCTGTGTCTCCGTCTGGTTTCAGTATTAGTGTAATGATAGTTTCATAAAATGAGTTAGGAAGTCACCCCTCTGCTTCTACCTTCTGGAAGAGATTGTTAGATCATTTGGTATAACTTCTTTAAATGTTTGGGAGAATTCACTAATGAACTCAGCTGGGTCTCGTGCTTTCTGTTTTGGAAATTTATTAATTATTGATTCGATTTCTTTAATAGATATAGGCCTATTCAGATTGTCTATTTCTTATTGAATTTTGGCAGGTTACATTGTTAAAGGTCCATTTCATTTAGGTTATCAAATTTGTAGGTGTGGAATTGTTCATAATATTCCTTTATTATCCATTTAATGTCTAGGATCTGTAGTAATATTCTCTCTTTCATGATTGATAGTAGTAATTTTTGTCCCCTCTCTTTTTTTCTTAGTTAGTCTTCTTAGAGGCTTATCAATTTTATTAATCTTTTCAAACAACCAGCTCTTGGTTTTGTTGATTTTCTTTATTGATTTCCTGTTTTTAATTTCATCAATTTCAAGATGTTCAGTTATTTCTTTTTTTCTGCTTACTTTGGATTTAATTTGCTCTTCTTTTTCTAGATTTCTAAGAAGCTTAGATTATTGATTTTTATATCTTTCTTCTTTTCTGATGTACTCAATGTTACAAATTTCCCTCAGCCCACAAATTGGATAAGTTGTGTTTTTATTTTCTTTTGTTTTAAAATATTTTAAAATTTCTCTTGATTTTTTTTTTGGAATCAAGTGCTATTTAGTATTGTATTGTTCAATTCCCAGGTATTTTGTAATTTTCCAGTTACCCTTCTGTTACTGTTTTCTACTTTAATTCAACTGTGGTGTGTTTTATGGCCCCAAGTGTGATCTATCTTGGTGAATGTTCCATGTGAGTTTGAGAAGAATGTGTATTTTACTGTTCTTAGATGAAGTAATTTATTGATGACTATTATATTCAGTTGATTGATAGGTGTTGTTGTCTTCAACTGTGTCTTTACTGATTTTCTGCCTTGCCTGTTGGAATGGTCCATTTTTGATAGAATGATGTTGAAGTCTTCAATTGTAATAGTGGATTTATCTATTTCTCCTTGGAGTTATGTAAGTCTTGCTTAATATATTTTGACTTTCTGTTCTTAAATGCATATTCTTTAAAGATTATTATGTCTTCTTGGGGGAATAGACTCCTTTATCATTATGTAATCCCCTTCTTTATCCCCAACAACATTCCCTGCTCTGAATTCTGGTTTGTTCAAAATTAATGTAGCTATTCCCACTTTCTTTTGATTAGTGTTATCATGGTATATCTTTCTCCATACATTTACTTTTATTTATTTTTTTAAAGATTTATTTATTTGTTTGACATAGAGAGAGATCACAAGTAGGCAGAGAGGCAGGCAGAGAGAGAAGTGGAAGCAGGCTCCCCGCTGAGCAGGGAGCCTGATGTGGGCCTCGATCCCAGGACCCTGAGATCATGACCTGAGCCGAAGGCAAAGGCTTTAACACACTGAGCCACCCACGTGCCCTCCATACATTTACTTTTAATTCACATGTATCTTTGTATTTAAAATGGGTTTTCAAGGATGTGAAGAAAAGGGAACCATATTACACTATTGGTGGGAATGCAAACTGGTGCAGCCACTCTGGAAAACAGTCTGGAGGTTCCTCAAGAAATTAAAAATAGAGGTCCCTTATGACTCAGCAATCGCACTACTGGATATTTACCTCAAAGATTCAGATGTAGTATAAAGAAGGGGCACCTGCACCCCAATGTTCATAGCAGCAATGTCCACAATAGCCAAACTGTGGAAGGAGCTGAGATGCCCTTCAACAGATGAATGGATAAAGAAGGTGTGGTCCATATATACAATGGAATATTATTCAGCCATCAGAAAGGATGAATACCTACTATTTGCATCAACATGGATGGAACTGGAGGATATTATGCTAAGTGAAATAAGTCAAGCAGAGAAACACATTATCATATGGTTTCACTCATATGTGGAGCACAAGGAGTAATGTGGAGGACCACAGGGGGAGGGAGGGAAAACTGAATGGGAAGAAATCAGAGAAGGAAACAAACCATGAAAGACTCTGGACTCTAGGAATCAAACTGAGGGTTACAGAAGTTGGGGTAACCGAGTGATGTGTATTAAGGAGGGCACGTGTGGTGATGAGCACTGGGTGTTATATACAGCTAATGAATCATTGAACACTACATCAAAAACTAATGATGTATTATATGTTGGCTAATTGAACATAATAAAAATAAATAAATAAAGTGGGTTTATTGTAGACAACATAGTTGGGTCTTAATTTTTGATCCACTGTGACAATCTTTGTCTTTCAATGTGTGAATAGAGACCATTGACATTCAGAGTGATTATTTGGTGTTTTTTAATTAATATTTACCATATTTATTTCTGTTCTCTATTTGTTGCCCTTGATTTTCATTCTTATGTTTGTTTTCCTCTCTTTCTTTTTTTTTTTTGCTTTCTCCGTTTTAATTGAACAATTTATGTGATTCTATTTCCTCTCCTTTCTTAGCATATCAATTGTACCTTAAAAAAAATTTTTTAGTAGTTGTCCTAGAGTTTGCAATATACTTTTGCAATTAATAATGTTCATTTTCAAAAAACTCTGTACTACTTCACAGGTAGTATGAATATTTTATAATAATAAAATAATCTCTTTTCTTCAGTCCCTTATATCATTCTGTTATTCACTTCACTTATACACTTATGTATAAGTAGGTACATGATATATATATGTACATAACATGTAATCAAATACATTGTTGCTACTTTTTGAACAAAAAATAAGAAAAATAAAAGTTTTATTGTACCTTCACTTATTCCTTCTACAATGCTCTTTTCTTTATGTAGATTCAAGTTTTTGACCTACATGCACTTTTCTTCTCTAAGGAACTTCTTGTAATATTTCTTACAAGGTAGGTGTACTGGCAACAAACTCTCTTAATTTTTGTTTGTCTGACAAAGTCTTTATTTCTCCCTCACTATCGAAGGATAATTTTTCAGTGTACATAATTCTAGGCTGATGTGCTTTCTTCTCTCTTTGCATATTTCACTCTACTCTGTTCTTCTTTGCATGGTTCTAGAGAAGTTAGGTGTGACTCTTATTTTTGATCCTCTACAAATATGATATTTTTCCCCTCTGGCCTTTTTCAGTGTTTTTTCTTTATCCTTGATTTTTTAGTACTTTGCTATGCCTACGTAGGTTTTTTGACATTTATCTTAGTTGGTGTTCTCTGAACTTCCTGGATCTGTGGTTTGGTGTCTGACATTAATTTGGAGAAATTCTCAGTCATTATTATGTCAAATATTTCTTCTGTCCTTCCTTCCTTCCTTCCTTCCTTCCTTCCTTCCTTCCTTCCTTCCTCCCTCCCTCCCTCCCTTCCTTCTCCTTCTGATATTCCCATTATATATACCTTACACTTTTTGTAGTTGTCTCACAGTCCCTGAATATCCTGTTCTTCCCGCCCCCCCCCAAGTCTTTGTTCTTTTTGCTTTTCATTTTTGGAGGTTTCTATTGAGATGTTCCTAAGGTCAAAGATTCTTTCCTCAGCCACGTTCAGAGTACTAATTTGCTTATCTAAAGATTTTTCATTTCTGTGGTGGTGTTTTTGATCCGTAACATTACTTTTTGGTTCTTTCTCAGACTTCCTATCTCTCTACTTACATTGCCCATCCTGCTGTCCACTTAATCCATTAGAGCCCCTAGCACATTAATCATAGTTGGTTTAAATTCCCATCTGATAGTTCCAACATCCTGGCTATGTCTGAGTCTCGTTCTGATGCTTGCTCTGTCTCTTCAAATAGTATTTTTGGATTTGTTTTATTTTGCCTTTTAGTATGTCTAGTATTTTTTTTAACAGACAGACATGAAGTACCAGGTAAAAAGAACTGCTGTAAATTGGCCTTTAGTAATTTGCCTTTTTGTTTTAATTTTTGCTGTTTTTATCATAGAGAATTTCATTTTTTGTAGCCAAATCATTGTTATCATACTTCAAAAGAACTTCCCCAGCTGAAGTTTAAATATCTATTCATATTTCCTTCTTGGGCATTCAAGGTTTTTTTCTAATATTTAGATCTTTAATATTTATGTAATTAATTTTGGCATATGCAGTGTATTAGAACTTTTTTAATAGTCAATTTTAATCACATTTTCTAACTTATTATTGCTGGTATATGAGTAAACAAGTGATTTTTATGTATGTATTTCTCAAATGTATCCTAATTTTTAGTTGATACTATTTTTTTCTAGGTAAAAAACTTTTTATCTTCTTTCCAATATTTATACTTTCTGTTTTATATTCTTTTATTTCTTTGGCTCTAATTTCTAGACCAGTCCTAAGTAATAGTGTGCATAATATAGTATTTTCTATATTTTAACCAAAATTAACCTGATGTTTCTTCTTTTGAATTTTACAAAATCTAATGTCTTTTTTTTGTGCTATTTTATTGTTGCAAAGACTCTGACATGTGGGAAGCTTTCAATTACCTTTCTCTTTGCATGATCAGCAAAGTCCTAGGGTATCCCTTTGTCTGACTTTGAGTTCATCACAGACCCAGGACTCTTAGAAGTTGTGAACTTGTGAGGAGAGCAAGGCGTGGGAGTTCAGAGGCATTTTCTGTACATCTCCCCTTAAGCCAGCTGACCGTTCCCAGAAAAGCCCATACATCCTAATGGCTGAGCTAGAGCAGGGAACCCTTACAAGTATCACTCTGGAGCCTGAGAACCCACTACCCCATAACATGTGAAAATGAGGTTTCACAATACAAGGTACCCCCTTGTAGTGTTTATGTGTTTTTCTGGATTGTATCAGTTGAGAGAAGAAATATTCTAAAATCACAGGTCATTTTGTTATTTGGAATTTTTTGAAGTTGGGAGGTTGGAGATGAAGGCAGAGAAACTGAGGGGTCTAGGGGTATGATTGTTCCTAGACTCTACTCTGTTCCCCTCAGTGAGGAGAGGTTTGAAATAAACCGCGGGAACCTGCCCCTGACAGACATGCATCCTTGCTTTTCCCTATCTGTGTTCTCTGAAAGACACCTCCCACTCCTATTAGATAACTCTACTTTGACCCAGATGAACACTTCAAAACTCTGTGGTCCCTTAGCTCATGGGGAAGGCAAGTTTTCTGATAATTTCATGTAGTGAGCTGGCCTAAAATGTGCTTCTTGCCTGAGAGAGGCCCACCAGTCCCATATTATTGCTTCACATTAAAGTATTGAAGACTCAGGTGGTACCTTCAGATCCAGTCGGGGTTACCCCTTTAGGCTGGCCATCAGCTCCTTTGCACAAGTCCCAGATAGGCCAGGTGGTCCCTAGCAGATTGTTGAGGGACAAGTGACAGGGAGGTATTGATGTGGCGAAGCAGGGGGCAGGGGTGGTTTGGCAGACAGCCCGTGGCATACCAAGAAGAGGATGGATATTGGCGAGGGAACAGAGGCCAGCCACAGACCCCTGGTGTAGGCGCCATTTTGCCTGTGGTGTCCCTGTCCAGCCCTCTTTGCACTTGCTGCTGCCTTGTGTTGTCTCTCTTCCCCAGTCCCCTTCCCTGGTGAGTTCCTCCTTTTGCTCTCCATCCCTGCTTAGTGCTTTCTCTCTCCCACCCTCCTCTCCACACCCCCTGTCACGTGTCCCTGCAGCATCTGGCACCTGTGAAGCCATCCTGGGCACATCCTTTCTCACAACTGCCAGGCTGCCAGTCTCCCCGGAAAGTTCCTCTTCCTCTGTGCTTCATGCCTCTTCCTTTCCCCTTCCATCTGTTTCCACTTTATGCATCTATACTTGGCATTGTCTGCATTGCCAAAGAATTTAAGAGGGTTATCCAAAGCTTTTTGTACCCACAACTCTAAATAAATGGAATTGGATTGGGTCATTTTTCATTCGTGGATGGAGCCAGAAACTTAAAAAGCTTTATACTTGCTGAATTTATTTTTATTCAAAATAATTTTATTTCGGTAAATAAATAATAGGAAAATGAATTTTAAAATACTAGCCATATTGTAAATTACCACACTTTTCTATTTGAGGATTTTTGCAGCTATAATCAATACGTAAGAGAGAAAGAGGGAGACCATGAATGGAGATGTAAGGGCAGATTGTTTTGGATGTCAGATCCCAGAATGGATAATAAACCATTCTTTGCGTCATCGCTTAGGATCTTTTCTTAGCTCCTGCAATACTGACTGGTCTCTGTTTTTGTTGTGTGTGCTTTGTTGCATGTCCACGTGCTTGTGTTCATGATGGGCTGCGGCAACCCCAGGACGAGATCCTGACCGTCATCCGAAGAGTGGATGACAACTGGGCAGAAGGCATGCTGGGAGACAAGATTGGGATTTTCCCCTTGCTCTACGTGGAGGTAAGGTCATGCTCTCAGACTCGCTTCCTCTTCCGCTCTGCTGACTGTTTCACTGGGCAGGGCAGGGAGCAGGGGTGGGCTCCTGGCCTGGGAGCCTGTCTTCCAAGACAGGGAGATGGGGACTGTGTTGGGTTTTTGTTCAGACTGCTGTGCTATGAAAATTGCCTCAGCTCCTCAAATCGTCTGTCCCAGGCCTGGCTGTGGACCATCTTACTGTGTGGCAGTGAAGGAGGGCCCAGATGCAGGCTATCCCCACTTCTTTCAGAAATCCTGCACGGGCACCCACTTTCCCAGACTCTCTTGGGTGTCACTGCTCTAGTCTCCCCAGCCCCAGAAGAGAAGGCAGTGTTCCCCGTGTCCCTGCAAACAGAGCTGAAGCTGGCTGGTCTAGCGGTCCATTTGCAGTCCTCCTAGGACCTGGGTAACAGGGCCGCTCATCCAACTGCAAGTCCCTAAAGCAAAGATGATTTGGGGCTTATTCATTTCCTGTCTCCTTTATGTAACTAAGGAGCATTCGACTTCCAGTGAATGATGTGTAAGTTATGGGCAGTGGCTGAACCGGAGCATCTTTGGATATTTTACCGGTAAACCCCTGTTTGCTGTGGGCTATTTGTGTGTGGGTAGGACTGTTTGCCCATTGTGTGTGCATGTGCCATTTGTCAGTGCAAGTCACATGTATACACCCATGAGCCAACACATGCTTCCTCTGTTAATCACTGCATTTATCCGTAGGAATCATTTTAGCTAATGCTTACTTGTGCTCACTATGTGGCAACACTTTCAAGTACTTACTCTTTTAATTTTCTCAGCAACCCTGGCATATGAAAGCCAGGAACGTCCCCACTTTACAGGTGAACAGTTAAAGGCACAGAAAGGTCCCCTGGTGGATAAATGGCAGAGCCTAAACATAAACACAGGCTGTTTTCTATAGACTTAACCCTTCCCTTCCCTTCCCTCCAGGACCCCCCACTAGCAAACTCTGCTTCACTCAGCCTGGTGTGGGATTCCACATACTGGTAGGTGACACAGCTGGCTTTGCCACACCTGCCAAGTGATGTGTGGTGATTCCTGTCACCTGCAGCCTCAAGTCCAAGTGCTAGAGTAGGATGTCCACCACTCTTTGCAGGTTGACCCTCATCTGTTTCTCTAGCCTCATCTCTAGTCATTTCCTCTCCTTTCCCTAAATGCTTTGGACCAGTGGTTCTCTCACAGTCATTTTGAATAAAGTGCCCAGGAGATTCTGAGACTCTCTCACACAGTAACTGTAAGCCTACACACACACACACACACATACACTCTCTCTCTCTCTCTCTCTCTCTCTCTCTCTCTCTCTCTCTCTGTCTCACACACAGCCACACAGGCAAGTCTGTGTGGACTCACGCACATACTGACATGCACTCTCACACACAAAGCTCACACACACACACACACACACACACACACACACACACACACACTGCTCTCTATTGCACTGTCGGAGTCAGCATTCCCCAAACACCTTGTAAGCTTCCTCTTGTGCGTTTGTTCCATTTCCAGGGGTGTGTTCTTTATGCTGCTGCTTAAGATCGAAGAACCTGATGTGTGAGTAACAGTTACAGTGCAGTCCAGATGTGAAAAATCTGGCTTCCCAGACATTTGTAGCCAGGGTAGATTTTTTTCCCCAAGCAGACTTACGAGGATACTCAAACACATATGCAGAAATGCTTACAGAAACTTTCTCAGGATGGCCCCAGCCTGGAAACCCTGCATCAGTGGTGGAATGGTTAAGTAAAGGGTGGTATGTCCATACGATGGAATACTATCCAGCAGAGAAAATGAACGAAAGACTGCCGCATTTAAAAGAATGGCTGAGTCTCACAGACAAATCTTTTGAAGGAAGCCAGACACAAGAGTATGTACAATTTTCGCCTTTAGGAAGTCTAGAGGCAGCCAGAACTACTCCAGGGTGACAGAAAGCAGAACAGCAGGGCCTCTGCTGGGAGACTGACGGAAGCGGTGAGAGGGAGGCCTCAGGGAGGCAGAGTCTTTGATGTCTTCATCTCGGGAGTGCTTACGCAGTTGTGTATCGCTGTAAAATGACGTACAGTTAACATTTGTGCACTTGAAAGTACAGTTTAAGAAGCTAAGACAGAAGGAATGCCAAGGCAGGTCCCACGGGCACCCTCTGGGGAAGGCCAGGTCAGGCCCGTCAGCTACCGGCCCTCTGGAAGGGCTCAGGCATCATCAGGAGGCTGAGGGCTTAGGCTCGGGGCTGGGAAACCAATCCGCTGGGCTCTCTAAGGGCTCTCCTCAGTTCCACAGACACACTCAGAGGGCAGACTAGCTGTCTGCGCCTTCCCAGGGCCTGAGTGCTCTGCCACTGGAGACAGGCTTTCAAACACTTCTCCCCTGAGGACTTACAAGCAGGCTCCTTCCTCCGTCTGGCCCAGAAGCCCTCCATGCCCTGTACCTCCAGTGACAGTCTGGAGTCTGCTCTGAGCATGGCTTCCTTACTCCTTTGTGTGTTTGCTCAAAGAGGATGCCTCGAGGGCCCTTGGGGCTCAGAGGCACTTGGCTCTCCTCCCAGGGGCAATGGCAGAGTAGGGCCCAAAGCAGCCATGGGCAGGGCCTTGCTCTTTTGGATCCTGCTCCTTCCTGGGCAGGGCCATGGCCTGGGTAGTGCCTGGCCGCACACCCCTAACCCCCGAAGTCCAGGCCATAGCCGCAGCACCCCCTGATCCACTCTGAAACAGACTCCTGGCTTCGTACTAGGCAACCCCTGAAGACAAGAAGCCCCAAACAGGTTATTTCCTGAGGCTGCATTTCACTGTTTCTTTGTCAATTCCCTTTTGAAGTACTTGAGTGGCTCAGCCCCCTGCATAGCCTTAGGGGTGGATTCTGGAGGTTGCAGAGTTCAGGCTGTCTTCCCTCCAGGAGGCTGAGCAGGCCTTTGAGATCCAAGCGGTCAGAGCTTGGGTCTTCTGCAGAGTTTGAACCTGAGCTTCCCATTTAAGCAGTTTCTGCCCTTGTGCTTGACCCAGGTGGTTCTGTAAGAAACGAACAAGCACTTTGGCTCTGTGGATTATACAGTCGTCTCCTAAGCAGGGTTGTTTCTTCACCCTGGGCTTGCAGAGCAGGCCCAGCAGGACAGATGGTGTAAAGCCAGGCTGGACCCGGCCTAGACTGGAGCTACCGGCGGCCCATCTTCTGAGAAGGCGGTCCCAGTCTCTGGAAAGATCTATACTTCTGGTGTACTGTAGAAATAAACCTTTCCTCCACACTTCCCATAGTGCCCAGGGCCCTGCTGCCACACTATCCGCATTGATGGCCTGGGCCGGCTGGTCTCCGGCTGGTCTCAGGCACTGACTCTGCCTGCACTGACTCCTTTGCCCTCAGGTCCTTGTCACTCCTGTGTGATTTCCCTCCCCACTTTTCCACCCCCCCTCCCGGCCTCCCCAGCCACTGGCCCTGTGTCTGGAACCTGCCTCCTTGTTCTTTTCTCCCTGTTGGTTTCGTGAGCAATCAGCATCCAGCAGCTGTCTCCACACCAGGACCTCAGCACATGTTGCTGACCCCTGCCTGTCTATCAGGTACCTGTGGGACAGGGCAGCCTCACTGGTGTCCACTCAGGACAGAGAGGGAGCTTGGGATCATTCTGGCCCCGGGGAAATAAACCCAAACACATGACAGTGACATGGCCTTTCTTTGGTGTCTCCAGGGGGCCGAGGAATTGTCATCATTTTCCTTTTTCAGAGTGAATAAATCTGAGAGGATTCCACAGTCCCAGGGGTCCAGGGAGCCCTCCTCCTCCATGTGTGGGAGCTCAGTGCTACCTGCCATGGGGTAAATGTAAGGCACTCTGCCCTTCTCCTGTCCTGGCATGGCTGGGTCTGGCTTTGGGATTCCACCTTGCGGTGTGAGTAGACCCAACTGGAGGTCCTGCCGAGCCAGACCTATCGTCCTTTTCCACGGGACTCCAAGATGGCATGCTTGTCATCTGGCCTTTGTATGGATCTAGGGTCTTCCCCTAAGAGCAGGGCCTGTTTCTCATGGGACATGAGTGGCAGAACCATGAAGGACCCTCGGGGCAGCTCAGAGCATCATGGGTTTCAGAGGTAGACCCCTGGGCTCAACACCATGTACTAGATGTGTGACTTTCGGCACATTTCTTATCCTTTCTTAGCCTCTTTTTTCTCTCATACAAGGGCAATAGCATGCCCCTCATGGGGATGGTTGTGAGGCCTCAAGACAGTAACAGAGTTCACAAACCAGGCATGACGTAGGCTTGCCAGGGCCGTCTCTGTTGTTGCTCTGCTATCATAAATGTTTATTGAGTGAATAATGCTCATTGGTCCATTCATTCTCTTAATGAAGAGCTCTGTGTCACTCCTGGGCATTGACCATATTTGGCCTCATATTTCTGACTGTTTTCTCACAATTGCTCCTTTTTACTCCACAGCGGGAGTGGGAGCTCTTCAAAGGCAGGTATGCCCCTATTTCTGTGCAGGCACGACAATCCCTCAACCAAGTAACCATGGTTCCCTGAGCTGACCCAGGTGTGCGGTTGGGTAAAGTCAACAAGACAAGCAATGCAGATAGCCACATGCTACATTAGAGGAGGTAGCTCATTTGAAAACTGTTCCTGAAGAGTGTTCATGGGAATCAGCCTCAGTCTGGAGAGATTCAGAGCCTTAATGGGGGATTCGAGTGGAGACTTAGAAGGCACATTAGCAGATTTGCCTGTGATGCTTGTCTATAAGGAAAACCTCTCCACAGGGCCAGAATTAAGATCCCAAAGGCCATGATAGGCTAGAAACACAGTTGAGAAAAGATTGACGAAATGCTATGAAAGTGTCAAGTTCTGCCTTCACATTTAGAAAATCAGTTGTTTAGGCAGAGCAATGGGAGACCTGAATCACCAGCGGTTAACCAAGAAAGACCTCCAGTTACCAGATGACGTGATGGTGCTTTACTTCTGCTGAGTAGGATATTTAAACATTCACTGCTCTTCAAGGTTAGTGTATGTGTGGTTGGCTGTGACATTGTCACAGTGGGTCCTCCCTCATGCCTGCTTGAGGAATAGCCAGAAAGGCCAAATGGCTGAAACCAAGTGGGCAAGGGAGCAAGTAGTAAAAGGTAAGTAAGGTCAGTAAGGTGAAGAGGGTCAGATCATGGAGGTCCCTGAAGACCTTTTTGAGAACATTGGCTTTTGTTTTAAAAGTAGGAAAGTGTCAAAGAACTTTTGAGCTTGATGACCTGACTTAGGGTTTATGTGGATCGCTTTGGCACCAGTGTTGAGCACAGCTTGAGTAGGGGGGTGGGAGTGTGTGTAGCAAAAATGGAAACAGATCATGAAGCTTTTGCACAGTTCTAGTTCAGACATGAGCCTGGCACAGGCCAGGGTTGTAGGCACAGAGATGGCAAAAGTTTTCAGCTGCTTTGTGGTGGTAGAACTGGCAGGAAGTGCTGATGCGAGGCTGTGAAGTAGAAGAAAACAAGCTGTGGTCTGAGCACCTGGAGGAATGAAATCACCATCGACTGAGGTGGGAAATGGAGGGTGAAGTGGGCAGGGGAATACAGAGACCAGGAGGCTGGTTCTGGGCTGGCTGGGCCTGGAGTGTCTGTTAAACATCTGAGTGACATGTCAGATAGGCAGCAGGTGTGCAGGGGCCAAGTTCCAGACAGAGGTCTGTGCTGAGACACTAACTTGGGGACGTTGGCATGTGGATGGGCCACTGTGGGAATGGATGCAGCTGGGAAGGGTCCAAGAGCAGAGCCTCCTCCTCACTAGTCTGCCCTCCACACCATACCTGATTAGTGTTTCTTTTAGATCCACCCTCCCCTGTTCTCCACCGCCAAGCCTCAGCTTCCTCCTTCCCTCCCAGCCTGGGCTCCATGGCCTCCAGCGTGGTGATCTCCAGACCTGCCATGAGATGCCAAGATCCAACTTCCCAACTTCCACGAGACCCTCTCCAGGCACCTGAGATTCCAGCCACCCAAACTTCCACACTGCCTTTCCTAGCCCGGGGCCCCTATGCAAGGACCCATAGAACTCCTCTGTCACTCACTCTTCAAAGCCCAACTCAAATGGTCCTCGCTCCATAAAACCATTCCCTGAGCTCTATGACCCTGTTCATGTCAAGGTGCAGGGCTTCCAGCATTGCTTAAACTTGTTCCCTTCTCTGCTCAGAGCAGGGTCCTTCGAGTCAGGGACCTTCTCTTGTCCATTTTTAATACCCTTAGCATTTAGCAAAGTGACTGCACATGGTGGGTGCTTAATAAATGTTTGCTGGAGTGGTAGCTTGTCAGGAGATTAGCACAAGCATCAGCCAGGAACCATTTTCTGCATATAAAAAAATGCAGTTGGGCGCCTGGGTGGCTCAGTGGGTTAAAGACTCTGCCTTCGGCTCAGGTCATGATCTCAGGGTCCTGGGATCGAGGCCCGCATCGGGCTCTCTGCTCCGCGGGGAGCCTGCTTCCTCCTCTCTCTCTCTGCCTGCCTCTCTGCCTACTTGTAATCTCTCTCTCTCTGTGTCAAATAAATAAATAAAATATTTAAAAAACAAAAATGCAGTGATGGTCCAGAGCCAGAGGCTGTTTGGAGGACTTGGAGGCACACTGCAGAGAGACAGGGAGTGGGAGGAAATGGGGTCAGACTGGTTCTTAACTTTAAAGATTTTATTTATTTATTTGACACAGAGCGAGAGAGAGATTACAAGTAGGCAGAGAGGCAGGCAGAGAGAGAGGAGGAAGCAGGCTCCCCGCTGAGCAGGGAGCCCGATGCGGGCCTCGATCCCAGGACGCTGGGATCATGACCTGAGCTGAAAGCAGAGGCTTTAACCCACTGAGCCACCCAGGCGCCCTGGTTCTTAACTTTAAAAGACAAACCACATGATGTTTAGCAGGGTACTAACCCAGAGACTTGCTGTCTGGAAGTAACAGAAAGAAAACGGTTGCCTTGCTCCTGGATTTTGGAGTTTGCCCAGATCTTCCTTTATTGGTCTTCTCTCAAGTCAACTGACACCTCCCCTCGCACCTGTGCACTTTTGCTGGGTCTCACTCCCCCCAGCAGACTGCAGGGTGCACAAACTTGTCCCCTCACAGCTGTGTCTGTCCCACTTTCCCCGGACTCCACAGCTGCGTGCGGCCAACTCCCACCTGTCTGTGGAGGAGGGGGTGGAGACCCCTTTGTCTCACTTCCAGCCTTTGCTCATATAGCTTCTGAGGCTGAGCCCCACACCCTTTCAGCCAGCTCCTACCCCTCTCTGGGAGAGACCCCCAGTTTAACCTCTGCCCCTGCTGGGGTGAGGGCTTCCTCCTTGCTCCCACTGGGCTCTGCACTCACCCCGGTGTAGGGACTGTTCACACCCACTCAACCTGAGAGCATGCTGTGGGAAGGACTCTGTGTGTCTCCTTCCTCTTCATACCCCCAGGGCTTGTCACCCAGAGAAGGTGCAGTGGCAGGTTTCAGTGGGAGAGGGAGCCCCCCACCCCTGAAAACTGGCTTTCCTGTGCTCTGTGCTGATGCAGATGCGCAGATGCGTTGGTGAGGACCATCATCCGGTGGACGGGGGTGACATTGGTAGAGGGAGGCTGTCGCTGTCAGCACGGAGCACACCCAGGCTGGCCACACATGTCAGGGAAGCTCTGTTCTGTCTTCTCGCCAACCAGCAGGCCTGCTGGGGTGGAGGTGGTGCTCTTTCCCTCCCTCTGGTATGTCACCTGTCAACCTTTATTTAACAGACACACGTTAATGCATTTCCTTGTTTTGTGCTCTTACATTTAGACATATAGATAAGGGGATGGCCCTCTGGGCTCCCTGGAGGCATGGGAAAGATGGCAAAGCAAGCCGATCGAAGTGGGCCTGCTCATGCTCTTGATGAGAATGTATTCAGCTCACATGTGATGGGACAGTGACTGTCCTCGGCTGACTCTGGAACTCACGGGGGTCTCTCCTGGGCCCTTTACCTGAGGACATGCCACACTCTGGAGGTGAAAGGACAAGATTATTAGGGGTTTGAGTCTAGGGAAGGGTGTGCCTGGAAGCCAGGTGTGGTTGCAGGAAGGGAAGAAGTTGAGAAGAGGGATGATGAGTATAATATTTGAGGTATCAGTACCGGCTGTGACAAGTGAACCCTGAGACCCAAGGGCTTAACCACAATAGAGGGTCATATCTGGCTCTTCTGGTTGGCCAGGCTCACTCAGGCACCAGGGAGACCCTACCAATGGGGCTCTGCCATCTTTAACACATGGGAGTAAGGACAAAGTGGGAGATTCATGGGCCAGGCCTGGCAGTGGACATCAGACCACCACCCACGGGCTGTGGCCACTCACACACTGCCCGACCACAAGGCCGCTGGGGACCCAGGAGGTTGGGAAGGGTGGATCCTCCCAACAGCAGGGGCTGCCCATGTACTGCGCTTTTTAATATTGTTCAGTGTGTGCTTCATTAGCATAAGAAGGAAATAACATGAAATGACAGGCTGTGTTCAGAGGACCCCTAAGGAAAATCTCCTCTGTGGAAGTGTTCCTTTCCCACCAGCCCGTGAAGGCATTCCGCTGTGCGGCAGAACCACAATAAACCTGAAGTGGTGACTGGGTGGATAAGGGAGCTCTCTGGTGAAGAGCCAGGAAGGGGACACGTCTCAGGTGGTTATCAGAGTCAAGGGAACGCTTCGGTCAGTTTTATGTTGGATAGGGCACCCTGAGGGGAGAGTAGGGAGAGGGAAAAGATAAAACCCAAGGGATTGCAGGGGACAATTGATAAGTGGTCTCTGCAGAAGAGCTGGGAGGGGATGAGGGCCCACCTTGGGGAGAGAAACCTGCCCTTTACAGGGTGGAGGAGGTGAATGGGGACGGTTCTGAGGCACACCGAGGCCTGGGGGATCTTCAGAGTTTATGCCAACTTGTCCTGCTCTCAGCTACTCAGCAGATTATTTGTTGAGAATGACAAGGTTCAGGGCTTAAGAACAGAGGCCATGTGGGGGCTTCTTCCGGGTAAGATGGTGGTGGGGGGCAGTAGGGGAGAGTTGCAGGAGTTGAAGAGGAAGTGAAGGGTGGGCAAAGGGCTACTGGGCTTGGGGCCTAGTCATGTGGGGGTGTTAGTGGGAAGTGTGTGCAGGGCTGCAGGGTGCTGCGGGAGGCTGAAGGCGCTGGCCTTCAACTGTGGAGCCAGAAAGGTGACAAGGGAGGGCAGTTTGAAAAGAAAAGATGACTCAGGGGAGAGAAGGCTCCCGGGCTACAGGTAATGATGGGGGAAAGCCCAGATCCAAACAGGTGTGAGGGGCTGGAAGGTGGAATTTGAAGGTTGAGCATGTGCTAAAGTCCATTTTCTCTCCCTGTGACACTCCAAATGCATCAAAGACAGCTCTGCCATTCATCACCCCATCCTTAGCAGGATGCACCCCAGAGTGGCTTCTGCAGAAAGCCTGTTTCTCAAACCAGGAGCCAAAGCACGGGCACATGGTGGATTTGTCCTCTGGCTCCTAGGACAGCTCTGGCCTGTCCTATTTCCTGCCCTTCTGCTGCTCCCACATGAATCCTTCGTGATCTCCCACAACTGTGCATGGTCCTCCCTGACCTGAGGGAAGGAGCCCCAGTCCCCAGGGCACTGCAGGCCTGGAGCCCCTGCAGGCATGTCTCAGGAGGTCTGTATTCTGGACGGTGGGAGAGATCGGAAGACAGGGCCAGGGTCCAGAAAATAAGGTGGGGGGACCCTCATCCCAGGCCAGTGGGAGCCCAGAGAATTCCGACTTTGGAGAACCAGACCCTAGCCCTCTGTTTGTGCCAGCACTCATAAACCCCAGTCATGGTGTTGAATGACTCCTACGTGGTGTTAGGGAAAACTGTTGATGAGATGCTGTTTCTAGATCCTGGAAAACCAATGGAGGCAGAAACGAAAACCTTGAGTTAGCCAAATAAATGAAATGCCATAATCTGTAGGGGTAGTTACTAATGACAGCAGCTTCCCACTTGGGAGTCCTTGTCTTCAGCACAATAATTACAATGCACATTGTTAGACAGTTTGGTTCTAAGCTTCAGTTGATTCCAATTTTGAACTCCATTTGTAGCACAGTTGTCCCCTTGTCACTTCAGAATTTACAAAAAGAGAATATTATTTTGTACCTCCATCTCAAAATATGGTACTAAAGCATTTGGTAATAACTCCTTAATACAACTGACAGCTTTTACTGGGAACAAACAAACTCAGAGGTTATTCACTGTACGTGCTCTGTACTATTCTGAAGTTGTGGACAGGGCTTCCATGCCTTGGATTCGCCATCTCCTGATGCAAAGAAGAGACTGCTCATGACTTCATCAACTTTGTCTTGGTGTTCCAGCTCCTTGCCTGGGGCAGACAGTGTGTTTTCAGGGAGGAAGATGAGAAGGGCGTATGGCTTCTAAGGGAATGCCCATGCCCAGTTTCCTGAGGAAAGCAGCAGAGTCACTGGAGCTCAGAGACCCTCTCCCTCCTCTCAGCGCCCTCCACAGACCCTACACTGTACCTGGGATCCAGGGTGGGCAAATTCACAGGTATATTCCTGGTTGGGGTGGGGAGTGCTCATTCTTAGTCACCACTCCTGGTCTCTGGGTCTCCCTTCTCCTTCCAAGGACTCTCCGTGCTCCTCAGAGGGAAAGCCAGCGTGTCGGGAAGAAATATGGGCAGTGGGAGAGGAAAAGGGACTTCTCAGGTTCTTTATAGCTGCTGAGGACACAACCAGCCATTCCCCACACTCTCAGTTGCCCAGTGAGTGGGGGTTAGTGGCTCCCAGCCTGAGAGGCTCTCCTGGATAAAGGGCATTGCCTACTTACTTTTTATTTCTTTTCGTTATCATTCTTTACTTCCTACAAATAATCAGCTCTGCTAACTTGTATGAAGTGTTGGCAGAAATGCCCTGGTGCTAACATGGGGATGGATTTTGTCTCCCTGACACTGCTCCTCTCTCCCCATGCTTTATTATCAGGGCTGTTAGAAGTTCAGAGTGTGTGCGGACAGGTGGGGACTAGAAACAGTGATTCTGACACCAGATACTCACTGGGAACCCACAGAAACCCCCCAAGCATCAGGTTAGTGGCCTGATAAAGCTTTAATAACATTTTACCGCGATGCACATTGAAAACCAATGATGTTCAGCCGCGTCTTCACATTTTACTGTGAAGCAAGGAGGTGAGTTTATGTGGCTGCCTCTCTTCCCCACAGCTTGCCTGCCCTTGGGGCCTCCCTCCTGGCCAGGTCTGCTGCGGTGCGAACCGGTGGGCGGGCCTGACCCCAGAACCTTCCACAGAGGTGGCACATTTTCTCTATGTAGCACATTTGACAAAACCTCACCCATTCTTTCCTGCAGAGAGATTTCGTTTGAAGCACGCTGCTAAAATTCCTGCTGTCTGTGGAAGGAGAAGAAAAGCAGCCTCAGTGAAGGGAACTGGCAAGTGAGAAGCACAGAGCCCTCACAGACAGAGAGATGGGAGCAGATTACACCTCTGACTGGGGCAGTTGGGTGGTTGGTTTGAGCATCTTGGGGAGTTTAGCTCAGACATTGTGTTTCCATCCCTGGGAGTTTGATTGGAATCTTTCTCATGTCCTCTGTATGTCTCCTTAACACCCATGCTTAGAAGTATAATCCTAGTACATATTCCAATGTGCTCGTCTACGAATTCTGTCTTCTGTGTTGTTTCTGGTTCTATTTCTACTGACTGATTTTTCTCCTCTATAAATATCTATAAAATAGATTTGTAGATTGCATTTTCCTGCTTCTTTGCATTCCCGATATTTTTAATTAGATACCGACTTTGTGAATTTTGCCTTTTCAAATGCTTGATTTTTTTTTATCCCTATAAATATGCTTAAGCTTTGTTCTGGGATGTCGCTAGGTCACTTACAGTTTGATGCTTTTGAGCCTTGCTTTTAAGCTCTGTTCTGCAGGACGAGGGCAGCCTCTAATGTAGAGCTAATTATCCCTACTTCTGAAGCTATAATCTTCTCCACTCCATGCCCCGTGATTTACAAGGTTTTCCCATTCTTGAAGGTGGGAATGCAAACTGTACACAGCTTTGCGTGAGCCTCAGGAATTGTTCTGTCTTCCCCTTTGGGTGGTTATTTCCCCGGCCCTGGGTAATTTCCTCCTATGAATGCCCTCATCAGTACTTGGCTACAGACTTGGTGGGGGCACCCCTCCGCAGATATCTCCTTTCTGGGACTCAGGTCCATGGACTCTAGCCTCTGTGGCCTCCCCAGCCCCCAAACTCCATCTTCCCAACTCAGGGAGAAGCCCCAGGTGAACTGGAGGCCTCATGCAGCAGGCCTCACCTTTCTCAACTGTCCTAAGCTGCTGATGCCCCATGTCTGAAAGCCATGTTTCCTAGATCAAGAGGGTGAACGTGATCCTTGTTCTGTCTTGGCTAAGTGGGTGTTAACCTGGGATTTTGAAATAAGGGCAACAAGTCATTATGTCGTGTACTATAAACTAGTGCAGTGTTGTATGTCAGCTGTATCTCAGGAAGCCTGGATGGTAAGGTAAATAGGGCTGGGAAAGTTAGACTCACAGGGGTATTTTTGGTGGAACAGGAAAGCTGGAGGTCAAGCGGTGCTCCGTGCTGCCTGTCCCCAGCTCCAGTGCCAAGAGTAAGTAATCAAGGACTTCTTTAGAGGGATGGACTGGTGAAAGCCTTTGAGGTAATTATTCACTATGGATACTGGTGACGACCAAGTTCCAAACACTGTCATGTGGTCCAGCTTTGAAGGTGAGCCAGAGGGTGTGTTTGTCACACTGCTGCTGTTTCCCTCCTTATCCTTCTTCCCATGTGGCCCCACTTCCCACCTAGCTTCCCTCAGGACACCTGAGCTCACCGCATCAGGGGCAATGTGGGAACAAGACCCCAGAAAGGACACAGGAAAGAAACTTCTCAGCTATTTCTGCCAGAGAATGTTGGGGGAGGGGGCTTCGCCATTTTGTTTAAAGTCTGTTTTATTTTTTCTTGCTGCTAGCCCGTTTCCTATGAGCTTCTACAGCCATGGGCGGCGCGTGGCGGGGATTCTTCCCAACCCGGACTTGGCTCTGAATCCTGCCTGCATTTCTGTCCGGGTGTGGACCGCACCGTCATGAAAACTAATGCACTTAACAGGGCACCTCGCAGTCACCCAAGGGAGCACTGGCCGAGGAGGGCTGCAGGCGGAGCAGATAAGGACTGGCCAGGAGCCAGGCAGGGCAGGTCCCGGCATTCCATGTGTTCTCTGCCTCTCAGCGAAGCGGTCTCGGAGGCCAACTCCGAAACCCACCAGGAGAATAAGCAAGGTGCCTTGCCTTCACCCCCATTTCCCTTACTTTATGGTGGAAGGCATGACACAAAGAAATGAGACAATTCCACGAGAGAGTCAGACTTCAGTTTCGTGCATTTGGCCCAGCCTCGGTCTGGATCTGTGTGTTTTCCTGGCAGCATCTGCACCCCAGGCTTGAGGCATACACACGTGTGTGATCATCGGGGTTTCCCCAACAAACAGCACCCAGCACACCCTGCTTTCTCGCTTCTTTAACTTCTTTTGAATTACTTGTGAAGTTAGCATCTTGTTCCACAGTTCTGGGTTTGTTGTTGTTTGTCTCCCTAACTACAAATGTAAGAAGCCAGAGCCTGTAGCACGTAATTTTTTTCCCTTCTCAGTCTCGGCGTGCTGCTGGCCCAAAATAGGCAATGTGTGCCTCTGTGTGGTATTGTTGGGTTGTGAGCCAATTTTTCACACAACTAATCAAAGTATGAGGACCGACCCATCGCCACTTCTGTAAAGGTCTTGGCTGGGATGCTTTCAGCACATAGGACTTAGCAGGTCCCTGTGAAACCACCTGTCCTTGCTCACCAGTCTCACCAGGAGCATCTGCGGGGGCACAGAGGAGCCTCACAGTCTTGCCCAAGCCTGAGAGATGCAGCTGCCGGCCGGCCAAGCAGAAAGCAGGAAAAGGCTTATATGAATTTTCATCTTCAAGAGACCAGTAAGGACAGAAAACGTCTCAACCTGGGGTCAGCTGAAAACGCAGGTGACATCAGTAAAGAGCAGTCATTCCTGCCCGCCATGTGCAAGCCTGTCATCTGTGTCATGGCCTTGAGTTCATCTAGTAGGAAACCAGGTGTGCCCACCGTGTACTCATGTAACTGTTTTTGCCTTTGGCTCCAGCCGCTTTTCTTCCTCCCCCTCACAGGTCACTCCTCCGGGCTGTCTTAATCCAGCATACCAAGTAGGTGAAGCTTGGTTCTCTTCTCACCTAACTGGGGCACCCTCCACTGGGCCTCTGTGACCTCAGACTGTTTCTGTCTTCTCCTCCTGTTACTCAGGGGAACAGACTCCTCTGACTGCTCCCCCACAGGCTGTCCTGAGCTGTCCTCTCCCAGCCACCCTCCCTCCAGCATGGCTACACCCCGCTGCCTTAATGCAGTTTTCCACATCCCTGTCCTGTCTCTTCATTTCTACCTTTTCTTTTGGAGTAGTCTGGGCCACTGCCTCAGAAACTTCAGTGAACATTAGGATCACCTGGAAAGCCCTGAGCCACAGAGAACCTGATGCAACAGGTCTGGGTGGGCCTCAGCCTAAGAAAGAAGTTGGGGAGGAAACCTGTTTTGTCAGATTCCACTTAGTCCCAAGGGTGGGCCTAGGCCATCGATGTGGGAGCCCCCCACCCAGGCAGAGTCCTGCTTATAAGGCCCCCCTCCCCCTTGGGCAAGCCATGGTGGTGGTAGCTGTTTTTCAGATGTGACGATGAACGCACATTTAGCCATGGAAAGATTTGACTGTGGGTGTTAATAAGGTGACAGTGGAATACGTCTTGGCTGAGGTTCAGGGCCTGTGTTTAGTGCAGAAGGAACAAAATGTCTGATTGTGCAGCTGGAAGCAAACACATCCATCTGGAATCACTGGGGTCGTTGGGGGACTCCGGTGTCTTCCCTCCACAGCTGACCAAGCTTTAGTGGAGAGATCTGGCCTGCAGGTCCGAGCCGCCACCTCACCGTTAGTTCTGAGTCTTGACAATGAGTTATTGCCAAGACTGACCCTGAGGGCCTGTTGGAAAATGCCTCATATGTTGCTGTTCTGTTCTCTCCTGTTAACTTTTATTAATGCTTCCTGTTTGGAAAGGAGGGAGTGTGAGTTGCTAGGGGCCAGGACCTTTTTAAGATTCAGGTGAAATGCTCACGCCATGCATGTGCACATCAGGAGACTTTCCACAGCTACCGCAATTCACCCGGTTATTGCAAAATGAGAAAATGCAGCTAATTCTGGCTTCATTTGAGTTCTGCTTGACTTACTCAGAGAAACTCAAAGCTATTCTCTGTTGCTTTTATTTCTTTCAAATCTTCAAAGTGAGAGCAATTGAGAGTTCAGTCTGAAGTTATTGAGGACTCTCCTTCTGTTGCAAGTGGAGACAAAGACTCAGTTTGTCGACCACACTTTTCCAGATGTCTCTGTTTTCAGTGATTTTCCTGCCTACCGCCCTGCGCAGAGACCCTTAGCACACTGCAGGGCTGTGTGAGCCTCTCTGGAAAACCATTTTAATGAGATTCTAGAAGCTTCCAAGTTGCCACAACACTTACTCAGGGCTGGCCCCTCGTAGGTGAAGGCAGCCTATACTCTATACCACAACCCTGCCTGAAGGAGTACACTGGACTGTGTCTCCAAGGAGAGCAAAGGCAGCCACATTCCGTCTTGCCAACTTCAACTATAAAATAGAACTACATCTGCCCATGCCAGGGCTGTTGTCAAGAGCTGGAGATTTGTTTGTTCCTTCATTAGGTCTCTGTGGGCATGTCTTCGCCCTTGGCTGACAGAGTGTTTCCACTACCCTGGTGCTCCACAGACTCTACCTTTCAGACCACTGTTCATTTCTTCATTCACACCCATCCCTTCTTCTATGCATTCATTCATTGAGCACCTGCTGTGTCAGGCCCTGGGCATGCAGGAACCCACATTCTAGTGGGAGGAGACAAAAATAGCAGAAAGAAACAAATTCTAGAGGATAGTATGTTTTCTGTGGAGAAAAATAAAGCTGGCAGAGGAGGAGTGAAGCTGAGCTGGAGGGGATCAATTTTAATTAGCGTGCTTGGACGGCCCCACGGGGGCCACAGCCTATGGGTGAGTGCTGCAAGTTCCAGGTGGTGGCCTGAGCTGGCTCGCAGCCGAGGGGCAGTGGCAGCCAGAGTGACAGAACAGGCTGAGTACTGTGACCTCAGGGAGCAGGGAGAGGCAGGTCACTCTGAAGACGTTAGTGTTTGCTCTGAGTAGGTGGATCTGGGTTTGGGTCCATCTCTCTTCGAGACCCACTCCCCGCTCAGTGCATACAGCCTTTGTCCCTGGGCCCACTGACTCTCCCTGACCATGTCCTTGTCATTCATGCCTGCCCCTGCCTCAGCCTAGGGGACTTTGTTCATGTAACGTGAATGTAGAAAGAACCTTCTAGACTAAAAGTTTTCAAGTTGCAGTGGTCAGAAACCCATAGGATCTTGGGCCCCTCAGTACATGGGATGCTACCTCTCACCCTCTCCCAGCCATCCTGTGCTGCATCTTCTCTCTAAGATCCATCTTATGCAGTGACCAGAACCATCCCCACGAAAAGGTAACTTGAGTGGCCTCACTCCTGGTTAGCCTCCTCTGGGGCCCCTGGCTCTTAGAATCAGTCGAGACTCCTCACTGCAGCCTGAAGACCCATGGAACATGCCTGGCCTCACCCCTGTCCTGCTCACTGCCCCCGTGGTGCTGGCTTCTCCCTGCCCTGACTTAGAGCAGGGGCCCAGCCATAGCATCGAGCCACTGGGCTCAGCCCCGACTTGCCGCTCACCAGATTTTCCCCTCCTCGTGCCTCAGTTTCCTCATCTGTAATCTGGGGATAATATACCGTACCTCACTGTGCTCAGGTGTGGATTAAATCAGGGGCATTAGTAAAGTGCATAGAACACTGGCTAGCTCAGAGTGCGAACTGTGTGGTAGAAAATCACATTATCATCAGACCCCTGTGTAGGGAGCAGGGAGAGGAAGCACACAAGTCTTACTGCAAAATTGTGTTTTACTGCTGGAGTGTTGTGTTTGAGGCCTATCATACAAATGAGGAAAAACAACTTCAGCACTTTAAAAAATGTATTTGGGGTAGGCTTCTCTTTCATTCAGAGTGAAGGAAAACAGTTGTTTGGAGAATAGGTGTCCATGCACTGGGTCTGAATAATCAAGCTTTTGGAAATGGGGCAACAGAGCCTCAAGCGGGTGTTTCAGTGTGGGGGAGGCAGGAGAGCACCCATGCAGGCCCTCAGCTCAGGGCTGCACCAGTCACCTGCAGAGGAAGGCCGCTCTGACTCAGGGCAGCCCTGGAGGCACCCCTCGCTTTCCCAGCGAGCTCCTCATGCCGGAGCCCTGTGCTGGCCAACGACGGAAGCGAGGCCCAGGATCAGGTACAGAAAAATACTCCCAAGGGTTCTATTTATGCTTCTGTAACTTTTTTATGTTTGGAAGGGGACGAAGATGTAGTTGAAACTCTGCTCTATTTGTGTTTCTCTTGCTAAATTGACAACCCAGTGCATATGTTCTTAAAATATATGTTCTTAAATATATAAATTTGGGGGAGAATTTGTTGGGTTATCGTTGGTTGGTTGGTTTTTTTGTTTTGTTTTGTTTGTTTGTTTGTTTGTTTTTGTCACTGGAAGTGTTCATACCCTGTTCTTGGATCCAGCTGAGGACAAGATGGGTGTCTGAGAGATGGAAGCTCAAAGGTTAACTTTATTATAGATAAATCTCAGTAGAAGAACATAGATCAGATCTGGAAGCAGGGAACTTGCTGGTTCTTCAACCCCCAGTGTAGACTTTGGGACCGCCACACCCACCAGAGTAGAGACTGAAAAACCAACCCCCCCACCTGAAATTGCTCCTCCCCCTCCGGGGCCCAGAACTTCAGAATACAGCACCTTCACCCAGTCCCTGGAGGTGAACCAGGGACAGGGGACATCTCTGTCCACTAGAGACACAGAGCAGTCACAGGTGAAATTATGTGGTTTCTACGGTTTGCTTTAAAATACTCCAGAAAATCAGTGGAGGGAGGCAGACAGCCCATGGAACAGGAGCAGCAGAATGGTGTGATTGCTGAAGCTGGATGATGAGGGAGCATCCTTCTCCTTCTGTGTCTGGTATAAAAAGTGAACAAATGCCACACCTTCCCTCCCGCAGTCAGATGGGGAAGGGATGGGAGCAGAGGCCGAGGAGAGCAATGTTCTAGTGCAGGCTTGGCACTTTTTTTTTTTTCCCCTCTCAACTCTAATTTGTAAGGTAGAAGCAGTCATAAGTGACAGGTAAGCCAGAGTGGCCGTGTCCCCAAACTACACACAGCGATAAGCATTAGGCCAATCTTGGCCTGCAGGCCTGGTTTGGTGGCCCCTGCTCCGTCCTCTGCTTAACCCCTCTGGGCTTCCATTTTCCTTCCATTTGGGGCCAGATTTCTTTCCCTCTTCTGAGCTCTCCAAGCCCCCCAAGGGACCACAGTGCCAGGAGAAGCTCCCTGAGGGCTCTGGTGACAGCCAGGTCTGTGCCTCACAACACCACTCAGCCAGGGCCAGAAACCAAGCCACCTGGGGGAGGGAGGTCTTTGCTAGACCTTCCCTGAAACGTCATACTCCAAAAAAATACTGCCTCTCGCAAGACTAAAAAACACCAAAGTCTTGTATGGCACCTCACACATTTTTTACAAAATGGAAAAAAATATGTCAGTGCCACAATTCAGGAAATCTCACCATAGGTCAATCGATATCCCAACCTAATTTCCTCTTTTGTTTTGTTTTTAATAACTTTGTGATTGTAAAACTAACACCAGGCTATTGTTCAAAACAGGGAAATTCAGAAAAATGCAAAGAAATTAAAATTGCCTATAATCCTACCAGTTAATATAAATATGTGTGTAGGAAAAAAATGAAATGTTGTTAGCATATTGTTTTATTTCCTTTATTCTTTTCTATGTATAAATTTACATACATTGTGAACGAATTTGGGATTGCGCTGCATCAGTATTTCCATTTTGCTTTTTTTCATCGAATTGTGAGACTTTTCCAGTGACATTGTTGCAATAGCTTCAAAGCCCTTGGGCCCTATGGTCTGCCGTCAGCACAGTAGCCAGGGGATCCTGCTGCATGCATGTCAGATGTCCCTCTGCTTCTTTAGACCTCCTGTCTCACTCAGAGAAAAAACAAGGCCGCTCCACTGATCCTCATCACCTCTGACCTTATTTCTACCCACGAGTCTGCTCCAGCCTCCCTAGCTTCCATCTTCCTCCTCAGACATGCCAGTCCTGCTCCCACCCCAGAGCCTTTGCACTTGCGGTTCTTACTTCTATCACATTTCCCCCAGGTGTCAATAGGTCCACTCCTTCAGGTGTTGTCTCAGGAGGCCTTTCCATGCCACCCCCTGTAATCATGTAGCCCTCCCCTCCTAGCACTCCTTCTCTCATATTTCTTTCTTCATATACTTCTCACCATCTGACATATTGAATATACTTACATATTTACTTGTTTTATTGGCTAGGTCTCCATGAAGGCAGGGTTTTGTCTGTTTTTTTCACTGATGGACCTTCAGTGCCAAGTAAACCCCTGGCATACAGCAGGCATCTAATACATGTGTACCCAGTAATCAGATCCCCTGCTTCTGTAGCACCAAACCCAGGTGGTTTGTGGGTCTCCCCTCCCCTAGCCAGGCCACCTGGGCATGCTCCCTGCTGCCTTTTGACCCAGGAGTCTCCTGCAGCCCACTCAGATCTACTTTACAGCTTCTGCACCAGCTCCTTAGAGCTACCTGTCCCCTGTTCAGGAGGCCACAGAGGCTTCAAGGTCACATCCTCACCCCCCATTCAGCCTGAAATCTCTGCGACCTAAGCACCAGCTTGAGGCCTTGTGCACATAGCACGTGCACACACACAGGCACGTGTGCATTCCTGTTCCTGCCTGTGCCTCCCCCTTACCTTGAAATACTCGTATCACTTTTGAGTCCTGTCCATAACCATTGAAATTAAGTCCTTTCCTCACTTAGCCCCATCTTTCTCTAATAGATCTTCCATTTAGTTTGCATGGATGAACTCCGAATATTCACACACCCACTTTGTGACTGTGGAATAGAAACCTAAGGAAAGTCCTTTCTGTGAAAAAGCTTCCCCAGCCACATGTTGCCATGTGAGGCTCACACATGACAGCCGGTGCCACTGAGTGACTCATTCTGAACCAAACGGGCTCTCTCTGGGACCTCAGACCCGAGGCTCAGGCTGGGATCTGGAGTGCCAACTCCAGCGTGCCCACTTCTCTTAGCTGGCGGGTGGGCGTATGCACAGCAGGGTGTGAATTTCAGCTCCCAGAGGGTTGATGAGCACCCAGGTCACAGCATGGGACCTGCTGTTGAGATCATACTCAATGAGTAGACGTTATGACATACACATGCACGTGTTAGCTGCATCCATTCATTGACTAGGTGTTTGTTGAGCATCTACTGCACACCTGGCACAAAGCTCATTACCATCTGTGAAGTGAGATGATTATTTACAATAGGAAGAATTAGGCTCTAAATTTCAAAACTCTATCAGTTCTGAGATCTTGATGGTGTTGTTACAGAGGTGGCCCTGAGATCTCGAAAGAGAGAGACAGAGACAGGATGCTTGCCGTGGGCAGCATCCCGGGTCCATTGGCTGCATAAGTTCTGTTCACCGCCCTTGGGAGTTGGTCCCAGAGATGCTCCATGTAGGATGGGGCCTGACCGCAGATGCACAGGCACCCAGGGTCTGTGAGGACAGATGGGGCCACGAGCATCTCCCTTGTGGCCTTAAACCCAAGCACAGCTCATGCATGTGTTCAAGGATGTGTGTTGCCAGAAGGGACCAGAAAGAGCAGGGTGCATTTCTAAACCTGTGTCCTCTGCAGGGAGGCCCCCAGTGTCTCCAGAATGGCTCTCTGGCTGTTCATTGAGAGCAGCTGGCCACAGGCCCGGGCGGTGCACCGCACACTTTTTAAAAAAGATTTTATTTTATTTAAGAGAGACATGGAGAGAGCACCAGCAGGGGTAGGGGGAGAGGGATAAGTAAACTCCCGGCTGAGCAGGGACCCCGACATAGGACTTGATCCCAGGACCCTGAGATCCTGACCTGAGCCAAAGTTAGACGCTTAACCAACTGAGCCACCCAGGCATTCCACCACACCACACTTTAACCATGCAGACAGGGGAAAGAGGACTTTCAATTCTTGGCAAGAAAATGTCTCTCTTTCACCCTTGATGCCAATGGCTTTCAGCCTTTTTAGGTTGTGTCTCAGGATGAGAAATGCATGTTACATCCCGACCCAGGGTACACACTCATGAGTACATGAAACTAAACCAACATGTCCTGGAACTACTTTTGCCCTTAGCGCATGAGATGCATTCTGTATTTTCTCTTTTAATCTCATTCATTTTCAAAAAAATACTGGTCGGGACCCACTAAATTGACAGTTTGAGAAGGACTACTCTTAGCTAGAGATCTTCAAAGTAGGGTGCACGATGGGGCACCTGGGTGGCTGTTAGTTAAGCCTCTGTCTTCAGCTCAGGTCACGATCCCAAGGTCATGGGATTGAGTCCCGCATCAGGCTCTGTGCTTGGCAGGGAGTCTGCTTCTCCCTCTCCCTCTGCTCCTCCCACCCCATTCATGTTCTCTCTCTTAAATAAATAAATAAAATCTTTTAAAATACCAAAAAACAAAAAACAAAACAAAACAAAACAAAACAAAAAAACACCAAAATAGGGTACACAGAGCTCTGAGTGAAGAAAGGAAATATTAGAACTTTCTTCAAATTTATTATATTTTTGACTTGTAAGTTTCAATTTCTCTTATGTGTGCATTTTCTGATGTATATAACATAGTGCTACACAGAAAATATATGTAACTTACTGGAGCTGTATGCCCCGAAGTGCTTTACTACTGAGGGTAAAGGTTATAGGGCCTGGATCTGGGACCCAGCAGTGAAGCTGCCACCTGGCTTCCAAATTCTGAATTCTGTGCCAGTCACATCTCTTTCTTTCTCTCCTCCTCCTTTCTCAGCTGCCTAAGATCTGTGACTTCCTCCGGTGCTGGTCTCAGATGATCAAAAATGCATGTGCAAGTCCAGTACACTTCCGGGATGGGGGTACCTCTGCGGGAGGCCATACGCCCCACTGCGGGACAGTCCGACCTCCTGCCACCTTCCAAGCAGAGAGATGCCCCCTCGGGGGTTCTTACAGAAAATGGAGATTAAATGGTACCTTTGTGTTCCTCTCCTTGGTGGAAAAACAACCATTTTTTTTCCTTCTATCTTCAGGCAAAATTATGAAAGGGTCTTTACACTCATCTTGAAACTTCAAATCAATGGTCCCTTTGCTTATAGGGCATACCCTGCTAAGGTGTATAGGGCACACACTTTTTGCTGCTTATGAGCCTTTTTCTGAGTTTCACACATTCTTACAAATGAGTGGAGTTTTGTTTGCTTATTTTAATTTGTATCAGACTCTGGAATCTTCCTTTTTTGTGGGCTTTGATACTGAATCAAGAGTGTGATTGCTGGCACAGAGAGGGAGCATAACCCACTATTAAGAGGCTTATTCAGAGAAGGGGGAGCCTCATTCTCCGCTGTATTTGGGGTGAGTGCCTGAGAAGGGAGGTGACAACTTTAAGCAGAGGCTGAGGGACAGGGAATGTGGGGTGTAGTTCTTATTGCAGTGGAGGGACCCACTCCTCAAGGAGGGACACCCTGCCTTTCTGTCCCAGGGCAGCTTGGGAGCCCACATGGGGGTGGTGGTGGTGGTGAGGTCATTGCCTGGGCTCACTAATACACCGCAGGTGTCCATAGAGAACCATGGTCCCCTTGGACTCTCAGGAAGGTGCTTTCAGGGCAGCTCAGGGGCCACGGAGGGTTATAACATGAATGTCATTCCGGTCTGCAAGAGGGTAAGGGGCAGGGCAGTTTGCCAAAGTGGTCCCAAGCCACGCCCCACTGCCCCCTCCCAGAGCCGCCGGTGCCCGGAGGTGCGGGAAACAGCCCCACTCTACACGCTTGTCCAGGGACCTGGGCAATGAATGGTACCATCCACCCCTCACGGGAAGTGCCCTGGCCTCCAACAGAGTTGGTGGTTTGTCCAGTCTGTGATAACGCAATGTTGAAACAGGTACCATTCCCTACCCTGCACATTAATTCTTAGGATCATCTCATCCAAAACCCTTGCCTACGCTCAGTCTTTGTAAGTAAGATCAGGCAGTTAGTTCTCTGTGCATTTCAGGTCTACACCTTTGTCTTAACTACTGAATATTTCTTGTTTGAAACCTCAGTTATTTGAATAATTGCTTCAGCTCACTAGCCCACTTTGGCCACTATAGGCTCACCTGTGCAATCTGGTTGCCTTGAGAAGGAAACGCAGAGAGAACAGAATGGAAGGGAAGCAGCGGCCCTGTGCTGGTGGGTGTGGGACACTCGCAGGACGTGCCAGCAGGCAGGGATGAGGGTGGCCGTTACACCACTACAATGCCCACCACCTCATACAATGTTTAGTTCTGAGATGGGGGCCCCTTCAGAGGTTAAAAAAAAAAAAGCCTCTCCCATAGCAGGTGCACAACAAATATTTGTTCCGTGAATGGGAGAATGTCAGTCCAGAAGGTTAGCACATGGTATTACAAACGTCTAGAGTTCAACATTCTGGTGAAAAAAAAAAAAAAGTTTGGCATTGTTAACAGGCCTGTGAGGTTACCACCCATTTAAAATAAAAAGGAAAGGAACAGAAATAGCCTCCCACCCTTAGTAACTACAGCCAGGTCCTCCCAGGGTGAGCATTTGCCTGACCTAATATTAGTTCATGCTCCCACAAAAGGTCTGTTTTTTAAAGGCCTATGTTTGAATCTCTAAACTGAGCCCAACCCCCTCTAATTTCTGAAGGCATAGATATACCTCAATGACTATAATAATTTTTTAACCCCCAAATGTAGCAAGATCAGAAAAGCATCCCCACACTCTGCAGTAAAAAGTGAATGATGTTAGACCCAGTGAGACATGGTGTGAGCTGTCGCCATTGTGACACTTGATAACTGTGATGTGGAACAAGACACTTGCACTTGTCCTCTGAGCCTCAGTTTTCTCCTCTGTGAAATGGCTGTTGATACAAGCCATTGGATGGTTGATATAAGGGTCAGATGAGCCTGGAGGTGATGAAGGTGGGTCTCTCTTGTGCTTGGCTGGTGGTCGTCACCAAGCCGCTTGCTTTGACCTGCTCAGTCAGTGGTCGAGAGCCCTCCTTCTGGCAGCCTTTCTCATCAGTGGCCTGAGCTGTGTTCCAGATAGAGCCTTCAAGGAGGAGGGTGAGGGGTGCCATAGCTGAAAGCAAATCATTCTGTTCTCACTCGCCCCTGTTGATGATCTAGTCTTGTAAAGAAGGGACTATTTTACAAATAATCACAGATCAGAATGCAGTCAGCCGTCTGTGCCTGCCCCACTCAGTGAAGGGGGAGGCTCTTGAGATTTTTTTCCTGACAAAAGTTAGAGGCAGGTAAAGGCCACTCTTCATCCACTCCTGAGTCTGTGAAGCTCTGTGGAATAATAGGCCAACCACCAGGCATGGTGACCTGTGTTCTACTGAGCTCACGGGGGTAGGAGCCATGCATTAAAGGCAGACGCCAAGCAAAAGCTGCTGTCTCTGGTCATGGGGCTATTATGTGGGGAGAGCATTTCCCTGTGAAGCTGAGGTTGCAGAGCCATGTTCTAGTCAAAGAGGGTCTGGCTTGAACAGCAGCAGTATCTCCTGAGAGTTTGTAGACAGGCAGAAACTTGGGTGTCATCCCAGACCTCCTGAACCAAAATCTGCATCTTTACAAAGCTCCCTAAGAAATTGACCCCACAGGGAAGTAGAAGCTTTATTAGACCAGCCTCTGTTGTTCACCACAGCATTGCCAGCACCTAGCGCAGAGCCTGGGACATGGCAGGTGCTCAGAAAGTATTTGTTGTACACATGTAGCCACTGGTTGCCTTCACTTTAAATTGTGATGCATGCCTTCTAGCATGCTCACCTCTTTGGCTTCCTGTATTTCTGAGAAAGGGAAGACATACTTCCCTCCCTCTGGTCTCAGTCACCAGCCCATCACTCCAGGCAGCGGATGTGTTGAGGCCGTACTTCCTACCTCTGGCTTAGGATGGAGGGGCTTCCCTGTTACTTTTCTTGAGAACCACAGGCACGCCTCATTCCATTGTTCTTTCTTGCATATTATGTCTGATATCAGCCTGTATGCCTGGTTTTCCAATCTTATTCTTTGTTTAAAAATCCCCTCCCACATTATCTTCAGTTTAAAGTCCTCTTGACCAAGACGGGATTTCTGGGTAACCATGTTCTGCCCGAGCTCCCAGCTCTTGCATGTTCCTGAGCCAAATTCCCAAATCCCTTGCTAGCCTCAGGCTTACTAAAGGGGCCTCAGGGCTCATGTGAGCCTGCAGGTGAGGTGAGGTCCTCTTCATTTAACCTGGTCCCCAAATTCATATGCAGCTAGGATTCCACCAGTAACTCTAATTTAAGAGGACTTCGTATGAAACTGTTTGAACAATGGAAAGAAGAAACCCTTCAGTTCTGTTTCCAGATGTTTCTGTGGAATGGAGGAAGATCACATCTGAGCTGACAGAGATGGTGAGGCAGAGTCCTGGGAAGAGGGTCCTAAGCCAGAGGTGGACGTCCCTCACGAGGGTGCAGCTGTGATTGGCCGGTATGGTCCCACCCTCAAGACCGGACCTAAGGAAAAGGCAATATGTGTGGTGGTTGAGTGGATTTCAGGCTGGCTGGGGCAGAGGGCCTTCTGCAGAGTGGGAGGGAGCAGGGCAGTGACCATCCTCGGATTCCATGAACAAACCCAGGAAGACTTTTATGTGTTGATGCCACTACTTTGTTTCTATTTTGTTTGAAGTTGGAAATGTCTTCTATTCCCCTCCAAAAACAGTCAAAATGGGAATTATTGGGTGTGCTGGTTAATTACCAATTGTGTGTGTGTGCCATCAGCATCTAGATGTTCCTGTCTCTGTGGATTATAGAAACAGATTAGGTGACCAGCCACATTCAGAGGGAGAAGCAGAGCTCTTTCATTGCCAGACAAGCATCTTGGTGGGGAGCAGGGAGCATCCTGGGGCAGAATGCCAGGAAGCACTCATTCTCCCCACCACAAACCACCCTTCACAGTTGGCAGTCAGCAGCCACTCACAGAATGTTTTAGCATTCTGCTTGTGGGGGGAACAAGGGGGCTGATTTCAATGTTCACTGCCTCCTCGGCCCTCCCCCTAGGACCCCCAGCCTAACTGGCCAGGGTCCCCCAGGCCGACGAGGCGGGGCTACAGCCTGCTCAGGGGAAAGCAGAGCCATGTGGTTTTTGCAGGGTGTTCGGCTGAGGGCAGGCAGGCAGACACTGCCCCCATTTGGAGTATGAGGAAATGGGAAATTGTGGCTACAGCCGAGGGGTGCAATGCAGGAGCTGCTGTCCAGGGCAGTTGCTGGTGGGTGGGGGTGCCCGCAGTCACAGGCCATGTGGACGGGGGAGGCCGCAGTGACACCAGCTGCCAGGCCCAGCCCTGAGCATCATGCAACGTGGCTAATCAGAGCTTATTGATGGCAGCTCCCCCCAACAGTGAGTGTCACCCAGCAGTCAGCGTGGACTCCCCTGGCCCACAGCTGCTCTAAGCCTGGCCCGGGCTGTCCAGTCGAGGGTGCCAAATCACTGGTTCATCCCATGTACGTACAGCCCCAACATGAAGCTGCTTGTCACAAAAGCAAAGATTCAGTCAAGAAGATAAAAATAAGCTGTCTGTCTTCATCGGGAGGCTCTTTTGTTGGTATGTCCCTTGTTTCTGGCCGAGATGTCAGGGACCCTAAGGTCACTGGTGACATGTGGAGAGTCACCACTAGGAAGCAGCCCTCCTCCCTCCTGCAGCTGGCTGAGAACACCTATCTTTCGTGGACGTTCACTGGCCTTTGCCCTCAGTGCCCACTATGAGAAAGGCATGCTGCCCCGCACCTAGTCTGCATCCAGGAGGAGGCAGCATGCTTGGTGTGAGCAGGGCAGACTGGTGTGGCAGTCAGTGAACGGAGTTCTGCCGGGGCCAGCTGCGATGGTGCCTATGACTACTGTGGCATCGCCCCAGGTTATGGTTCTGTGTGTCCGTACGTGCGTACACCCCTGCTCTGTCACTGCCTCACATGCAGCAGAGCCACGGGGCAACTGAGACAGCCCTGGTCGGCTGCACTGAGGAGGAGCTGAGTTATTTTCGCCCAGGCTTCGGCATCGTTGGTGCCATTATGTCTAAGTAATAACGTCCCACGTGGAGAAACGGGGCAGAAAGTGTGGAGGTGGTGATCCAATGCCCGTAAATGAAAGGCGTCGTCCCTGTCGCCTCCTGCTTCTCCGTGTTCCTCTCAGCCCTGTGGCATGGGTACACAGCACTGGGCTCCAGGAGGCCAGCCCTGGCGTGTTCATTTGGAGCATCCCACGGAGGGCTGCGTGAGCCACCAGCCGCTGGTCTGCTCTGGGGGTGAGCACCGTGGAGGAAGCAAATGAATAAAGTCATAAAATAGAGCAAAACAGCTGAGCCTGGCTGGAAGAAACGTTTCAAAGGAAATAATCCTGGATTTAGATCACACATTTTGGGGCCTACAGTGAGGTTTTCAGAACCTCCCTCGGAAAGGCAGGTTTTTGTAATGGAAATGCTGACGGCACTGTGGCCTTGCCTGGGCTGTCTGTGGGCGGCTGGACAGCCAGCTGCTGCTGCATGTGTGATCTGCTGGCATTATGGAGATGAAGTCCCCCCTGATCTCACTGCCTCAGTACAGAGGGGCCTTTTATTAGTATCATTATTAACTCATCAGGATGCTACCAGCTGCAAACCCTAGTAGTGTGTGCCGAGTGAGCGCCTGGTGTTTCTGCTCCGCCGTCCCAGGGCTGAGGGACATTTCCTAATCTAGACTCCCCTGCAGGTGGGGACGTGGCCCTTCCTGGCATGGGCCCCCAACCCAGCTCCAGGCCATGTTCCTGGCTCAGCAGAAGACATGGGTGTGTCTCCCACACCAGGTGACCTGCAGTTCCACAGCTGGTTCCCTTTGCCTCCACCTGCCTGCAGGGGCCTCCCAATTTTGTGGAGTCCCCTGAACCCCTCCTTGTACCTACCCGCCTCCACTCTCTTCTGAGCCTGCAGCAGCCTCACCTCACAAAGCCTGCCCAGTCCCATTCTTCCATGAGGCTTCAGACTGCCCACAGAGGTCTCTGCAGACTCACCCCTTCCCTGAACTGGCGCCTCGGACGGGGTCTCACCCAGAGAGCTGACCCTGTTACCACAGGCTGCTCACAGACTCAAGCCCATCCCACCTTTCCTGATAAACACCACCTAGGATGAAACTTTTGTCAAAGGCAAACTCTTTCCGGTAAAAGTATCTGCTTTTCTATGGAAGGGGTGCGGAGACAGGGAAGGAGCAGTGCCCTGAGTCCTTCCAGAATTGCTGGAAATGGTACAGTCTTGCTTCCTCACAGCCTGGGGGTTAGGTCAGCTCTGGGTCTTAACAGCCTGAGTGGAGGCTGGTCCTACCAAGAGCATTCATGCTTCCGGCTCAGCAGGTCGGATGCTCCCCGCCACCTGCAGTCCCCAGTGGACAGAAAGTGCATTCTGGTCACACGCTTGGCCTTTTCCTGCCAGTGTGGCCAGAACTGGGCCAGGCAGGCCAGAATCTGTCACTGTGGTGAGTGTGGGGCCCACAACTGGGTGTTCCTTCCTCCTCTCCCTCTGTCCCATGCCCTGTGCAGGTCTGCACCTCACACTCTAGAAATAGACACCCCAGGAAAGGACTGGGGCTACCCTGGGGGCAGACTAAAAGAGCTGCTCTGAGACCGTTTCAATAAAACCTACAGATGTCACCACAGCTTCTGCTGTGTCTGTGCCCAGTGCCATTCCCAGGGAGGTCCTGTTGGGAAGATCTGTGGGTCTGTGAGCACCTTGTTGGGTTTAACGGGGGATGCAGGCTGTGAGCACAGAGAGCAGGCTAGACCCTCTGACCTCTATTTAATGAAGCCTTCCTCTCCCTTTCTCACCTAGCTCAACGACTCAGCCAAGCAGCTCATTGAGATGGACAAGCCGTGCCCAGCTGCTGCATCGGGCTGCCATGCCCCCTTGCCCTCCGACCCTGGCGCGGCGGCCAGTGCGGCCCCAGGACCCGCATTGAGCAGCACTGGGGCAGTCAGTTCCTTTCAGCGGCGTGTGGACAGCAAGAAGAATGCCAAGAAGCGCCACTCCTTCACCGCGCTCAGTGTGACTCACAAGTCCTCCCAAGCCACAAGCCACAGGCACTCCATGGAAATTAGTGCTCCGGTCTTGATCAGTTCCAGTGATCCCCGGGCCGCGGCCAGAATCGGAGACCTGGCTCATCTGTCCTGCAGTGCTCCCGCCCAGGTAATATCCTCAGGGTGTGGACAGTGAGGCGTCTGGGAGCCCCCTCCCCAGCTGTGCGCTCAGCATCCCGTCCCCAAACTTGCATGAGGAAGGCTGTGGCAGCAGGGCCCTTTGGGGCCATCATGACTACCTTCTCCCTGCCTGGCCTAAGGGACCCCCCCTTAGCCTTGGTCTTGTCACCACTAGAGTGAACACGTGAGTGGTATTCAGTGTTCAGAGGTGTCTAGGTGGTGTGGTGTATAGGAGGTGCTTCCCCCTGGCCCATGACACAGCCTTTGAATAACATTGGCTCATTACTCCAGAAAGTTCTCCTTTCTCAGCGTGCATTCAGCACATCTGATCATGTCTTGCAGGAAGTCTGGGTTTAGTTTGTTTTTAGCACTAGCATGTTTTTAGCATCTCTGTAACACTTGCTAATCTCGTTTCCTTTCAACAAAGCTCAGAACCAGAATGAACTGCATTGTCTGGTACTTTGATTATTATTTTTACAGATACCTTCTATTTCTAGACATGGAACTGGTTCCATTCCACTAGGAAGATAAAGGAAAGGGGAGGGACCTCATTCTCAATCCAGCAGCCGAAGGTGCCCCCGGAGCCACCAGGCCAGGGTGCGCCCCACCGCCCACATGCTAGGGTCAATGTCCTGTAGATTTCTACATCCTATCATCGTGGGGAATAAGCCCAAGGCTTAGGCTTCCCCAGTGTTCACTGGAGGTTCTGAATGGACCTTAGCAGAGCTCTCTGGGCCTTTCCTCCTGCCCCACAATGTGGGCTCCACACATTCACGTGTAGGGTCTCATGTTCCCTCTGCCTCGCCGTCGTCCTCACCTGCTCTCAACCCTCTTGTCCACAGCTCCTGAGTTAATGGAACAGAGGCAAAGTTCCCAGGCTCTGCAGTCTGGGTCAACTGTAGACAGGCCCTAGTGTAGGAAGGGAAGAGATTTCTTTTTTAATTTGTGCCCAGCTTTGTACCACAAGGACTTAAGTGCTGAATTAGTTTATTCCTAGAGAGGACTGGGACCCTGGGTCTCATTTTCCAGCAATTACACTTGAAGTGAAAGTTGTGGCCAGGCTCTAGACTTTCATGAGGGTCATTGAAAAAGGTGAGAGGTCAAGCAAAGCACTTTCCACCTACCTCCCCTCCCAAATGAGCTTCCTTATTGGGACACATAGGAGGTGGCACAAGGGCGAGCTGCCACACACCCTGACCTGCAGGCACCAGCATGCTGTTCATGGTCAGATGCACCCAGAGACCAACTCCCAGCTCTGCCAGCCACTGGCCACCTTTCTGGCTTGGCAGGGCTTTGCTGGACTTGTGTGTCACGCCCCTCCCTGGCCCACCCGAGGACCACCCAGGCGAGGTGCAGGTCCTGGAGGTGGCCACAGTGCCGTGTGGCTCCTCCACCCTGCCATGTCAGGCTGCTGGGAGGTGGACTCAGTCCCAGAGTTCTGTGCTTCGTATGGCAGACTTGGGCTTTGTGAACATGAACCTGGAGAAATCCAGCATCATTGCCGCCATGCCTCCATCCACAAATAGAGGCCTCTGCTGACATCAGGGGATGGGCTCAGTCTGGCAGAGCAAGAGTGCCTGGGATCTTGGTACCCGCGACATGTGTGGAGCAATGCTGGCCCCAGCAGGTGTCCTATCAGCCCCCTACCCCCACCCAGACCCCTCCAGACTCAATATGTGCACCCAGACACAAGGGCAGAACAAGGGCAGCTGTCCTCACTGGCAGTTACTGAAGCCTGGTTGAACATTGCTTGGTGTTGTATAGTAAGTTTGTAGCAACGGGCCTGTGTGCTCTGGAAGCTCACTGGATGGAGACGGGGCATTTGGGCCCATGTTCTGGTTGTAGCCAGGCTGACGTGCATGGCCTTGGATGAGCAGCTCCAGCTGCGTCCGTCTTGAGACAGGCTCTGATGGTGACAGACAACTTATGTGGAGGAGATCGATCAGAAAGGGCCTCCCAGTGTGAGATGATTGTGCTGCTCTTTGTTTAATTGACTTTATTCTAAAGCCTCGTGGGAGAAGATGAACCAAATGCAAACTGGACACATGGACCCACACGCGCACACACACACACACACAGACACACACACACAGCTCCAGTGTGGGTGATATGCTCTGGGAAGTGAGACGCATGGTCAGGTGAGCCCCTTAGTAGCAGAGTTGGAGCTCATCACCATCACTGACCCTTCTCGTTCTCCTTTGTGTTGCTTTTTAAAGTGGAAAGGAAGTGTGGGGGCTGTGGTTTCTATAGAAATGGCTCTATAACACAGGAACTGTTTCCCTGCTCTCAGCCCGAATGCAGTGAGCACCATTAAGCGTGAGGCCGTGAGGCCGTGGGGTCCCTGCAGAGTGCCCCGAGGGCTGCACGCTGTCCTTGGAGTGACTTCTAGGGTGTGTGCCATCTGTGGTGCGCTCTCACAGCCCCTGGGAGAGCTGCTCCATCCCCATCTCCTCCCCTCTCCTCTCCTGATCTCACCTCCCTCCTCTGGGCTTCTTGGCATATGCCACCATCAGGAGGGCCAGTACCTTGAATAATCTTCATTCGCACACAAGGAAACTGAGGCCCAAAGGGTGTAAGTAATGTCTTAGCGCTATGCGCATCTGACAGTCCCTCCTGAAGCCATCAAGAGTAGCATGGACATGAGTCCAGGATACAGACGTCATTTAACCCCTCAGCTTCCTCTTGTGTAGACATACAAGGCTGACCGCAGGCCCAGGGAGGTGAAGAAGGAGCATGGCAGCCAGGCCCTGCAGACAGCAACTGGTGCTCTGTAAAGGCTGCCCCCCTCTCTCCTTCTCTTCTCATTTGGTCTGGGACCTGGCAATATGCAGGCTTGGGCAGTGTCTCGGATGGAGGGCTAGGCTCTTCCACTCACTAGCTGTGTACCTTAGGAGAGTGGCTCTTAGGAGAGAGACTCTTTGAACCCAAAAAGAGCTGCCATTGAGTCCTGGGTTCAACACTATCCTCTTACCTCCTGACCCTGGAAAAGCTGTCGCATCTCTTTTCCCAAAGCCTCAGTTTTCTTGTCTGTTAAATGGAGCAACTATGCAGTGAGATGAGAGCGCAGGCAGGCCTCTTCTCAATGGGCGTGTTGTTGGCTGTGGTGGTGCTCTCTGCCACTCAGGGAACCAGGGAAGGAATCACCAGCCACAGTGTGTCAGGTGGGACACTGGGGCTCCAGGTCTCATGAATTCTGGCCACTGCTCTCCTCTGAAATTCTCCCTGTGCTGTGCACTAGAAGGCCACAGGTGGATGAAGGGGTGGGTGGCACCCACACCGCCCTCAGTCACGCCTCCTGTTAAGGCAGCAGGGGCTCGGGCACCTGGGTGGCTCAGCGGGTTAAAGCCTCTGCCTTCCGCTCAGGTCATGATCTCAGGGTCCTGGGATCGAGGCCCGCATCGGGCTCCCTGCTCAGCGGAGAGCCTGCTTCCTCCTCTCTCTCTGCCTGCCTGTCTGCCTACTTGTGATATCTCTCTCTTTCTGTCAAATAAATAAATAAAATCTTAAAAAAAAAAAAAAAAGGAAGCTGGGACTCAGTGAGCATCCCCATGACCCTGTGTCCGCTCCTGTCAGCGGCCCACTGCTCTGTCCCCAGCGACAACCAGGCCAGGCTGTATGTGGTCCCCAGCCTCATGCACCCACCAGGGAAATCCAAGGACCCTGCCCAGAATCCAGGGCAGTAAGGTCCAGCAGCATGTCATTGTCACCTGGAGGTTGGAACATACTCCCAGTACAGCTCCAGCCCCACAGTGCTGAGGGGGCTGGTCTGGGGTACGACCTGGGTCTGGGGCCTTGAGAGGCTCCCGGCCTGCTGTGCAGAGCAAAAAGCACCAGTACCTCAGATGCCAGCCGCTGCCCTTCACTCACACTCCAGGCTGTACCACAGGCCGGGCCTAGACCTGGGCCCTGAGTCCACAGAGGGTGCCCAGGGTCCCGTCACACTGGCACTGAGGGAGTCCCAGGGCACAGGGGACATAAGTGCTAAAAATGGGACAGTCAGGCACAGTAGGACAGTTGGTCGGTCATCCCAGAACATTTCTGTTCCCTTCACTGGACTCCAGAGGGTGGTGTGTGGAGGCTTTGTGCAGAAACGTAATGTGGTCCTCTCTGTGCGGGACCTGTGCCAGGTACCAGAGGCCCAGAAGCAGAGAATGGCAACAGTGGAGGACATGCAAAGGAGGCGTGGGCATTGCTGCAGGGCAGAGCCATGGATCCTGGCTGCCTGGTTCCTATTTGGTGTCTTGTGCCACCAGTGGAGGCTTTTAAAACCCAGCCACAGGGCCCACCCCATCAACGAAACCCGAGTCCAAGAGGGAGGGCAGGCACGCTGTAGTAGCCAGGCCCATGTGCAGGGATGTTGGGAGCCACACTGGGCTTGCAGTCCAGGTGGGCTCCAGTCTGCTCCCAGGACCCCCTTCTGATGCCCCAGCCAGAGAGGCCACGGCTCCCTGAGGCTTGAGGGACTTGCTTCCCCTCTCACAGCCGAAACTTGGGCCCAGCATGCTGTCACAGCAATAGGCTGGGGGTGCGTCCTCCTGTGCTGGGGGACAGAGGGCCAAAAAGGGATCCTGTCACCAGTGGGGCTCTTTGAAGCTCTCCAGGGGAGGTCAGCTGTGCAGCCAGGATGCTGCACTGGGCCCGAAACAGCTGGGGGGCTGTTTCTCTAGGGCTCTGGCGCAAGGAACAATTTGCATGTTTTTAAGTGCTATTTTCAAAAAGGAAGAAAGAAGGATGGGTAGGAAAAGGAAAGGAAGAAACAACACAGAGCTGAAGTATGCACTCGCTGGCCCTTTACAAAAAGAGGCCTGGGCGCCTGGGTGCCTCAGTCAGTTAAGCAACTGCCTTTGGCTCAAGTCGTGATCCTGGAGTCCCAGGATGGAGTCCCGCATCAGGCTTCCTGCTCAGCGGGGAGCCTGCTTCTCCGTCTGACCCTCCTGCCTCTCATTCTCTCTCTCTCTCTCAAATAAATAAATAAAATCTTTAAAAAAAAAAATGAAAGGAAGGAAGGGAGGGAGGGAGGAAGGAAGGAAGGAAGGAAGGAAGGAAGGAAGGAAGGAAGGAAGGAAGGAAGGAAGGAAGAAAAGAGGCTTGCGGCTGAGCCCCTTTGATGCTGGCCCTGAGAGGCAGAAGAGGCCACGAGGAAAAGAAAAGCCCAGGTCCGGAGCAGACCGTCCCCAAACAGAACAGGAAGAAGGTTTTGACTTTGGCCTAAACTTCGAAGGCACCAACTCCCTGTCCTCCCCTGGTCTGGAGCTTGACAGGAGGGTGGGGGAACCTGGAAGGTTCTGGAATCCGTGGGCCTTTTCCACCGTGCAGTGTGCTCTTGGACACAGCCTTCTCATGAGGTTTCAGTGTACCACGTGGGAACCTGAAGGCTCTAGAATCGGCCCCAGGGATTAGTTCTAGAGAGCCAGGGACACAGGCACGAGATGCAGCAAGCAGGAACCGGAAGGAAGGTGGCCGGGTAGCTGCCCCTGCCCAGCCTTGCTGTCCCTCCTGGAGGTGCAGAACGAGACTGTGGCCACCGGGGGGCAAGCTCAAGGGAGTTGGCCCTTCTCCCTCCTGCCTGTCTTCTCTCGCACTACCCAAGGAGGACTTTCTTAGTCTTATTTTTGTCATTATTATTACCAGTAGTGTGTTTATGTCTTCCTGCCTTCAATCACCCAAGACCACTGTGGTTAATTCCTGTTCAGGGAATGTGGGCTCCTTATGACCTGCAAAAACTCATCGATGGATGACCACCTGACAGAAATGCTTCCTCTGGACCCCAAACAAGAGAATGACCTAAATAACAAGCCCATAGACCTCAGATTCCCAGACTGACCTGTGGAAGAGGTATGGTGAAACTGTCCAGGGAGGGAGCGTGGCTGTCTCCTCCAAATTCCACTCATTCTTCCCTCTCCTGGAAACATGCTTCTCCTTTCTCATAGTGGACACACTCAGCTCTGCAGTCCCAACTGCAACCTCCTCCCCGCTGCCCACACCCATCCAGCCAGGGCCACCAGTGTCCTTCTTGACATCCATCAGCTTTGGGTGCTGTGGGCAAGCTTCCCCTCCTGAGCCTCTCCTCCCTATGCTTCTGGGACCCTTCTCCAAGTTCTGAGCACTTCTCTTGCCCCTGCACTGGACCCTCTTCCTCCAGCTCCCACATGAGCATCAGTGCTCCCCTGGCCTTTTCTTTCTGTCCTATGCCTACCCCCAGAGTTTCTCATCTAACCAACAACTAAGCCCCAAACTGTCTAAACTCGGCCTTCCCACACTTTACTGAACTATCAGTTCTTTCCTCCTGCTGCCTGACAGCTTCCCCTGGAGAGGTACCTCATTTCAATCCATGTCCTCAAACCTCCTTCCTCTCCTTCGTTCTATCTGATCCAAATTCCCAAAGTTAAGACCCTGTATCCTCCCCACTCTGCTCTCCCTGTCACCTCGGCCTCTGACCAGGTGTCAGCTCTAGTTTCCAAGCATTTCTTCTGTGGCAATAGTGAGGATAAGGTAGATTATCCCCTGTCACAAACAACTCCTGACACCATCATGTTTGAACACGGGGAGCGTTCATCATGGGCCAGTGCCGTGGGTCAGGCGGCCCTCCTGAATGGCGTGCCCATGGTGTCCGGTCTCCTTCCTCTTGTAGCCCTGCCATCAACAGCGCATGGCCTCCAGCAGGAAGAGGGGCACAGAGGAGGCTCTTGACATTAAACTGCCTCAGCCTCAAGACAATACTCATCACTTCTCTCTGGTCATTCACTAGCACTGGTCATTCAGCCCCGACTTTCCTGCAAGGGGCTGGCGCATGTGAGAAGCACACTGATGTCAGCCAAGCCCAGCAGTCCCAGCCACATCCACGGAGTCCCTCTCTCCATGGCACCCACTCGGCCTTGCTTCAGGCTTCTCTGCGCCCTCACCAACACGGCATCAACTGATTCCTAACTCCCTGCTTCTGGGGTTTCCTCTGGAATCCGTCTGTAATAAGGCTGATCTTTCCACTAATGCTTCTGGAGACTCTGCTTTGCCTTAGGATAAAGTCCAAGCTTCTTAGCTTGGCCTGCAGAGCCCTTCTGACTTAGAGCCAGGTTGGCTTTCCAGCCTCCCTGCCAAGCACAGTCCACTCCTGTACTGGCTGCCCTGACCCATCCCTGTGCCCCCCGCACCAGCACAGCTCGGGCTCCCCCCTCACCAAGACTGCTGCCTGTGCCCAGCCTGACAGTGCTTCCAGTTCACCCTCTTCCCCTTGCCTCCTGACCCCCCATACGACACACAGACACAGCCAAAATTCCTGCTCACACTTTAAAGCAGCCATCTGAACCAGTTTCTTCCCCTTTGGAGCTTTCTGTGGCTCCAGGACATCCTTCCACCGACCAAATTCATTCCCTCATTTCTTCTGTGCCTGCAGGACTTTTCCCATACATTTATCATGAAAGGTGTGGCCATTGTCATTTGTGTATCTGGCCACTGCCCTGGCCTTTGTGTCTTTCAGGGCGGGGACTGGGTGTCAGTCCCTTCTGTATCCTGGCACCTGACCTGTGGCAGAGCTCATACCCATTCGATTTCTTCTAGGGCAGGCATAGGGTCTGTGTCCACTGCACTGCAGACTGAGCGGTCTTGCACCCTTAACAACATGATGCCTTCCCATTGTTGGCAGCTCCCTGAAGGCTGCAGAGAGGGGACAGCTGTAAGGTGACCAGCAGAGGGACTCCCGGGTGTGCATGGTCTGCTGAGCCTCAGATGGCCTGCCCTGCTCACATTTGCACCCTTATGAATTATTTCTCCCTGCCATTTAGAGAGGTCAGAGGGTCAGCTCGGCTCCTCATGAATAATGAAGCAGCACTCAACATGTCTCCTTTCTGCTGGGGGAGGGAGGATTACCGGAGGAGAGGACAGAGAGGAGGCTACTCAGGCTGACTCCCATTTTAAAAATCCAATTATTTGCTTATAGAGATCATTGGCTCCAGTTAGGAGGTGATTGCTTACATTTTAGAACCATTCCCTCGGAAACCAAACAGGAAACCGAGTGAATGGTGCAGGTCATCCCCAGACTGCCTGAGGAATCTCTGCGGCTTCATGTAGGTCTGGAGTGCCCTGTATTGCTCAGTGTGAGCCAGATTATGCTACGGTAACAAACAGCCCCAAACCCTCAGAGGCTTCCTTCTTGGCCACTCTGCGTGTCTCTCCGGAACCCCGGGCTCTGACCCACAGCGGCCTCTGCCCGGGACCCAGCAGACACCCACAGGCCTAGTCTGGCCCTCTACCTGTTACTGTAAAGAAAAGTTTCGCTGGAGCACAGCCATCTTACATCTTACAACACTTACATCTGTAAGTATTTTCAGGCCATACAGAGGAGCTGTGACAGAGATCACATGACTCACAGCGCCTAAGATAGTTCTCTTCTGTATGGAAAGCGCTTGCTGTCTCATCACTGTGGCAGGGGTGGGAAGTGCGGCGACCAGTGCAGAGGCCCCTGTCCTTGCAGGGGGTGGGAAGACGGAGTCTCTCCGTTAGGAGGAGCGGAGAACAGCCCCCATGACCCCATGGCCCCAGGACCTCCACATCTGTTGGCAGATGTTTACACGGAGGCTGGGAAGCTTGAGAGGCAGAACTGCTGTCTGCAGACAGTGACACAGGAAGGGCCGACACCTTGAAGCCCGGAAGCTGGCCTTCTGGCGCTAGTGGCTGTGGGACCACTGCGGATGCACAAGGGTTCTGCGGGGCCAAGGGCTCCACGTCTGGGGAGGGCTCCCCAGCGGGCTCTGTCTGTCCATGCAGGGCCAGGATCCCATGCAAGCTGACCCCGTCCAACCAGGAACAGGCACCTCTCCCAGACCCCGAGTTTCTCAGCATCCGAGCTGGATGGCTTACAAATCAACTTCTCATAAGCAAACAGAAACCCCAGAGATTAGGGAAAGGTCCTTTGAAATCCATGGATGGGGAAGCATTTGAAATTGAGCAGGGAAAACATCAAAAGGGAACACACCTCGAGTGTTTTCCTGTGTCTGAGAAGTAATTAGGAGAACTCTACTTGGAAGCTTCCAGGCCATCTTTAAGATGTCCCCCTCCCCCCACCTGCCATCAGATGGGCAGGCACGAGGCTCCCTGCCAGCTGCTCTTGCTGGCTGGCTCTCATCTCTGCTACAGGACGCAGCTCGGAGCGGGAGGCAGCATGGGGGCAGCCTGGAGGAAAGTGACGGCGTCCACACTCCCGATCAGCCTGGCGGCCCTCCCATCCCACCCATAGCTCCGGCGCCCCCCACACACACACACAGGGCAGAGAACTGCTGCTTATTGTTTGTATTTTCAGAAAGTTTCACATTTAACTCCATGCCTTTCGAAGGAGCCAAAAAACAGTAACAAGAGAACATGGGAGGAATTTAAAAGTCCCATCCTGAGGACCTTGCGTGAGGAGAGCTTTCTTTTGCAAATCTGAGAATTGCTGTGTCTGTGACTTACCAGCTGTGCCTTCAGGGTGGGGACAGAGAACCATGGCCTGGCTGTTCACATCAGCTGCTGGGTTTTCATCCATGGTCTCAGGTGCCAGCCAGGTTTCTCTTGCTGCTATGACAAGACAGGAACTGTAGCCACAGTTTCTGTCTATGCCTCAGGCCATCTGCTGGTCGGTGAGGGAGGGACAGAGCAGGGAAGGTCCCTGCTGAATGCCTAGGAGCTCTGGGTGGGCACGTGCTGGTCCAGGAATGCAGACAAGCTGCTGCTTCCCTCAGTCCATCCTCTCAAGTTTGGTGGATTTTGTTACAGCAGCAGCCCGTGGCAGATACAAAGAAGGGTTCATCATAGACCCCAGCCTCTAGGGCCCACCCAGCTCACCAGGAGACTAGAACCTGCCATGGAGGTTAGAAAGTAGGAAGCACCACAGATGAGCCCAAGGGAGAGCCATGGCAGGTGAGAGGAGGGAGGGCAACATTGCTTCTGGAAGGGAACAAGAGGAAAGGAGGCAAGAATGAGCAGCAAGAATCACTGAAGTCAGCTTCTCCCGGGGTCTTCCATGTCCCCTCAAGGCTCTGGTGCAAAGGCCCATGGTTTCTCAGTAGGAAGTTTCTCAGCCCATGGGGTTGTTCAGAACATTCCCACCTTCCCCCCCCCATCCCCGCCCCGCCGATCTCCTAGCTACTTTACCCACTGCCCCAGCTAGCCCCAGGCACTTCCCAGAGCACAGCTCACTCCCAGGTATCGTCTAGACCCAGTGAGGGGCAGGAGACTCCTGAAGTCTCCCCTGACCAGCCCTCCCTCCTGTCCCCTGAGCTTGCACAGCCAGGCCAGGATAGCCACCAGCTCTCATAATGGCACCACAGCCTGTGAGCTTCGCTAACACAGTTCTGCTTGTCCCTTTTGCACCCTCAGTGCCTGGCATAGGGCTTCTATGCAGGGGGCTCGCAGAGGCATGGGTAGATGGACAGACACACTAAATTAGAGTTGGACAGAAGAGTTTCTCAAAGCCCGTCTCTCCTGTAGCCTCTCACTATATACAAGACACCTTCTCTTTGAAGGCAGAATAGACAGGCCATTAGGATATGACTAATGTACATTTTGTGCAAAGCTGGATAAAGATGCCTTGGGTCTTATGGACTCACACAGGGAAAGGAGCTGCTCTGTCTACAGGAGCTGCTAGCACCTTCCTACAGCTAAAGACCATCAAGCAAGCTTATTTTCATTCCCTAAACTGGAGCCATGTTGTGGATACTATCCCATATCCTGCCCACCATTTTTTTTTTTTTTGGCCTTTTCCCTTAAGAATGTTCTGGGGATTGCTTGTGAAGATTTTGGCACAGCTGTGGTTTTTTGATCCCAAACATTGACCCAGTAAGACAAGGGCAGAACCTGGATATTCCTCCTACCCCATCTAGAGCAGGGGTCGGCAAACTATTTTCAGTAAAGGGCCAGTTAATAAATATTTTGGACTTCATGGGCAATATGGTCTCTGTCACAGCTAATTCTGCTCTTGTGAGCAAAAGCAGCAAATGGATGGGCTTAGTTGGGTGCCATTAAACCTTCATTCACAAAAGCAGGGAGCAGCCAGATTGGAGCTGCAGGTGAGCCCGTTGACCCCTAAGCAGACCATGGAGATGAAATGAGGGGCCTGGACAACCAGGCCTGGCATCAGCAGCTTGGATGCTAGAGTCAAATGCTGGTGAGCAGATCTGAGCTCCTGTAGGGAGGAGAACAGGCAGAGGGACAGCCAGGCAGCTTTGCCGAGTGCCCTCAGAGAGCAGTGGAGGTTATGTGGGTACAAAGCATGGCCCGCTCCCTCTCCTGGGACCGACCATCTTGTTCAGGTTACTTAGGCCCTAACCCCAAGCTGCCAGCGTGAGCTCATCCAGCCCAGACCCCCACCCTCCCCAGCCCGAGTCTCCCAGGCCAGAGCTGGGGAGGCACCCTTGGGCCCTCTGGCCCTGCAAGCTGTTAGCAGTTCTTTTTGGAGCCAAGCAGGAGAAGCAGGCCATAAATGTTTCATTCTAAAGTTTTCTCTAGGAAGCACGTTCCTAAGAGTCTGATTTACGCTCCGTGTTCCAGAGTGGTAGCGTGTGATGAATAAAACATGCTCATTTCACTGCTCCTCAGGGTGATGACAGTGTTTTCTGGACTCATATTAAAAATTAAAACGTGGAGATGTTTTTATCAGGGTCTTAGTCTGTGCCAGTGTGGCCAGGAAAGAGACTTGAAGCCCCCATACGGCCTGCCAACTGCTGACACCCCTTTTCCCTCTTCCTCGTCCCGACAGGAAAATAAAATGGGCCACTTTTCAGTACGGCTCAGGGGCCCCATTAAAATGCAGCTCTGGGCCTCGGCATCTGGTAACAACCTGACAATTTAGAATCAGGGGTCCACAGCAACCAGAACCTGACGCTGGGCTTCCAACCAGCAGAGGTCGGGATACCCGGGGACGATGCGCAGGGCACAGGGCACCATGAGAAGCCATAGTGCAGGTTTTACTGACTCTCCGCTCAGGGGTGTGTGAGCCCCTCACCGGCGCAGTCCCTGTGGGTCTGTCTTTAATCGGCAACAAAAGGAGTCCGGGAAGGGGGGAAGCGCACCTTGTTTATGGGACTACATAGCCTGCTTGGCCCCCGGCCTCCAGACCGGTGTGTGTCCTCTGAGGCCACTGGGTGTGTGTGGGCTGCACTGGGCTCCTTGGCGTGCTGTCCTGCTCTTGGCTCATACTGCGGTCATTTCCATCCGATGGGGGCATCCTCTCTGACCTGTGCCCCAACCGGCTGACCCCGCACACACCAGGCTCCTGTCCAAAGCTCGTGGACTGTGGTTTTGAACCTTAGGCCCAAAGGGCTTGCTGGAGTCACACATTCTATGGGTTCAGTGGCTCCAAGGACCCTGTTGGTGTTGGCTGGTGTCCCTAGATCGGGCTGTGCTCACCTGCTGGGGCTGAATGCCAGCTCGTGTCTGTTCTAGAGTCATCCAAGAAGAATATGACGTGACCCTGTTTTACCAGAGCCACAGACCTTCCTTGTGACGGGGCAGTGGCATGGCTCCGTGGTGCACAAGGCTGGGCTGGGCTTTGAAGTCACGGCAGAGATGTCCACCTGCTGACCTCTGAGTCGGGGACAATGTCTTTCGAGGGCTTTGGTCCCAATTATTTTTATCTGAAAGCAGCTATAGCTGCTTCTCCTTCCTTATTTTTATCCCTGCCTGATTTCTCTTACTCCAGCCATGGCTTCACTAATCCCTTAAGGCCCAGAATCATTTAAATTAAGCCATTAAAAAATCAAAGCAGTATCAGCCACCTGGCTCCTGGCTAGGAGGAAACAGGCCTCACTCCCGAGGCCCGGAATTCTCCGGCCTGCATGGTCAGAACTGGAGGGCAAGAGGCATGAGACACCCAGTGTTGCATTAAATCAGTCTCAAACTAAACTTCGCTTGTCTCATGTGTTCGAGGAGCAATTTATTAAGGGTATAGCAGTGTGTCCACTGAACACCATATCTCCTAGGCCCTGGAAGGGCGCTGATGACAGGGAACCTTGTGGGATGCACTGTGCTCATGAATTTTTAATCAAAATCACTTAAAGGGGAGCCCCTTCTTGCCGTGATACCTGCCAGCAGATAGCAGCGGCCTGCGTGACTCAGGGCTCCTCAAGAGGCCTCAAGATCTCCTCAGTTACGTTCTGCTCTTCTGGGGGCGTGGTCCTCAGTTGTCCACAGCTCAGGAGTCAGTGGGGACTGACCCATCCACCCCCTGGCTCCAGCAACATTTCTCATCGGCCCCTACTGATAGTAACAAAAAGGAAGATCTGATTCAGAGTAGGACGGATGAAAACCCCATCTCGATCAGAAAGTCACGCTTTTCGGTTTTTGTGGCCCTGAGGACTGAGCCCTGCCGGGCATAACCACTGCTTGGTGGACCCCTGAAAGGCCTTTTGCCTCCAGCTCAGCATTGCATCGCACAGAGGAGCGGGACTGGAACACACACTTGGTTGCACCTTAGTCCTCGATAGTCTCCATCTTGACCTTTGAGAATAAACGTCTTCGCAGGTATAATCTCTCCCTGCTGCTCCATTGCAGCTCTGAGTACTGGTTTGCTGTGCAATCCCACGTATTAGCTTTATAGCATTAGACATATCGAGTTTCAACTGCAGGCCAGCTTTCCAGCAAAGCTGTCAGAATGCTCTCCCCTCTGGCCTTATTGAGGTGTCATCCTGTGTCTCAGGCGGCTCCATGTGCCTGAGAGTTGGCAGACACCAGCAAAGATGGGGTCTGGAGCCTGAATGCCACAAGCTCTGGCCCAGCCCACAGTCCCAGCCAGCCTCCGCTGCTCCCTGGCAGATGGAAATCATTTTTCCTTGTCTCTCCAGGCTTCATGCATTGTTGCCTCATGCTGGATCTGGGCTTGAGCTGGTCAAGGACCCTGGGGAGTAAAGCCCCCTGGCCGGCTGCCTTTGAGGCGCAGCATGACTCAGAGCAATCCCCACACTGGGTCAGCGGTTCTTTGCTCATGAGAGGCTGGTTTGGACTGGTTGGCTGTTTCAGGAGAGTTTATTTGGACAGGAGGACAGTTGTTGAAAGCAGGGTTCTGGCTTTGGGCTCCAACTAAGTCAGTGACTCCTGGTGCCCAACTGATTGCCTTCTGCCCACGTGCTGCTGCCAACAGTCACCCATGGCCCATCTGAAGGGTCACCCCCAGGGTCCTCCCTTGTCCACTCCTGACATCACCACAAAGATGGCATGCGTACAATCCAGGGAAGCCTGGAATCACCATCAACCAGTGTGATCTTAAAACAGACCTCAAGCAATTGAGCCGTCTTACTCTTTTTTTTTTTTAAAGATTTTATTTATTTATTTCACAGAGGGAGAGAGATCACAAGGAGGCAGAGAGGCAGGCAGAGAGAGAGGGGGAAGCAGGCTCCCCACTGAGCAGAGAGCCCGATGCGGGCCTCGATCCCAGGACCCTGAGATCATGACCTGAGCCAAAAGCAGAGGCTTTAACCCACTGAGCCACCCAGGCGCCCCGTCTTACTCTTTTTATATTATGTTGAAAATGTATCAGAAAACCATAGTCACTTATTGATATTAAAATGATGAAAAATTTTTAAGAAAAAGAGGGGAGGTGCCTGGGTAGCTATTGGTTTTGGCTGTGGGGAATGTGAATCCTACCAGGCCCAGGTAATTTGTGTGTGATGGGAAGCGGGGGACAGGGAGCATGAACCACCTTGGTCATCCAACAGTGACAACCGCCAGCCCTCTAAGCATGCTGGGTATGCCCGTGTCCCCACATTGAAGGGATCCTCCTGCCTTTCAGCTTCCTTGGCCTGTGGGCAGCAGTCTGCGTAGCCACCATGATGGCTTCCCCTTGCAAAGACTCACTTCCCTGGGCCTGGAGACGCCAGAACTGTCAGTTTTCCTTCTGCCCCCAAGGCGAGTTTCTCTGCCACATATGGGGCGCCTGTAAGACATGGGTCTGGTCTCACCTCTGCCTTTCTTCCGCTTTGCCCTCAAGGTAAAGACCAGAACCCTCACGGTGGTGCAGGGGGCTGTGAATGGCCTGGCTCTGCTGCCCTTGGATGCTTCCCCACTGTCCCTCCTCCAGCCTCTCCTTCCCAGTTTTTCAAGCATGCCAAGCTTGCCTCTCCTAGCCTTTTGTCCTGCAGGCCTCTGCTCCTCCTTCACCTGCCCGACCCTTGCCACCGCACCTAACAGGCCTGCGTGCAGTTCAGAGGGCCTCTCTGGCCCCGGCCCCCAGGCGACATCCCTGTGGTGTGTTCCTATGTCCCTGTCTCCGTCATGATGTGTGCAGCCTTGTCCCCGCAGTGTGAGCGCCATACTAGGGCCAGAGGCTATGTTTGTGTCCTGAGCTAGTACTGACAGTCAGATGGTCAGCAGAGGTCAGTGAGCACCAAGAATAGGCCCTGTCCAGGCACGATAACCCTACAGCTTGGCTGCCCATCGCGCACTGTCCTGCCTGCATGGAGGGGTGAGGGGGGCATTTCCCATTAACTCACCACTTACGATCTTGCTCAGCTGATGACTTGCTTACCAACATCTGCTGACCACCTCTGCCCCACACCATCTCTAGGGAGTGAACAAAGGGCCCTCACCTTCTTCCCTTGGCCATACAAGGAGAGCCGTGGGTCCTCCACACCCCAGGGGGGCCTGGAGCCAGGAGGCCACACCCTTGGAGGGCCCTCTGGTCCCTGCCCGAAGCCCTGCAGAGGATAGTCCCTGGCCAGCTGTGGTGAGCTCCACCGGCAGCTCTCCTGAAGGGAAATAGTCCTTAGTCTTTGGTTGGTGTCCGTCTCCTTTCTGGCAGAGCGCTGGTGTGCCGAGCAAGCAAGAAGTCTCTCTCTGTTCAGCCCAGCTCCCACGCAGCTCTCTGGAAACATGGCGTCTGTGTGTCAGCCACAGGGATGCAATCCATGAAGGGCTGCCTTTGAAAATCAAAGTGATCTCTCATAGGAGGAGGGACTCCTGTGAGACTTGGAGTTGCCTGGGAGACGCAAGGGAAGTTACGCTTCTGCTTGCACATTCTCGTGCTGCCAAGCACACCGTTGTCCAAACAAGAAGAGGTAGACTTTCTGACTTCTCAGAGGTGTGGAGGTTCTGTCGTCTGTGCACCTTTCTTGGTCTAGTGCCGGAGGGAAGCTGACTGCCTGGCAAGGGCTGCCGGGAGCACATGGAGCTCATCAGCTGAGCAAGGTCAGAACTGGTCAGTGAGTTGATGAGAAAGGCTGCCTTCAGCCCTCCCTGCAAGCAAAAAAGGGACGTGATGGTCCCTTGCGTCGTAGGATGGTTCTGCTGGCCTGGAGCATGTGCCAGGGGCCTTGCTCATTCCATCTTGGTGATTCCTGCTTCTAGTGACCTTCACCTGCCTGAGGACTACACCTGGTGTCATGTCCATCTCTGCTAGTCAGAGCCACAGGCGGCCCCCCTGCAGCCCACTCCCCCACCTCCCTCTGCCAAGGCATAAGCAGCTACTGAGGCTTCTGCTCAGCCCTGCCTGGCTCTCTGTTCTTCTGGACAGCTCCCTCTAGGATCCCTGTCCTGTCCCTTGTTGGGAAGCCTAAGAGGGACCCTCAAGGGAGGGAGGAGACCCCTGGCTCCCTCTGCTTTGAGGGGCATGGATCCCACCCTCCTCCAGAAACCCCTAGATGCCCCCATGTGTACCAGTTTCCTGGGGCTGCTCTAACCGTACTACAAACCAGGGGGCTATACGTGCCAGGAAGTGATTCTGTATCAGTTCCTAGGTCAGAAGTCTAAAATCACAGTGTTGGCAGGATTGGCTGCTTCTGGTGGCTGAAGGAGAACCTCTCCCAGCTTTTGGCTGCCTCGATCCCTAGCCTCACTGCCTTCTCAGCCTCTGTCTCCGCGTGGCTTTTCTTCTGCTCTGGGTGTCTCTGTTCTCCCATCTCTTAGAAGGACACTCATCACCAGAATTAGGGCCCTTTATAGTCAAGGGTGTTGTCATCTCAAGATCCCTACCTTACTCTGTATCTGCAGAGACTCTTATTCCAAACAAGGTCCCCTCCACAGATATCAGGGACTATGATTGGGCATCTCTTTGGAGGGGGGACACAGTTCTGCTCACTGCAATGTCAAATACCTCTGCCTAGGAAAACGGGTGCTGCCCTGGGGTGAGCTGGGGCAGGACACACAAGGCAGGTGCTGAGGGCCTGGGGACAGTATTGCCTGCCCCTCATAGCTGGATCTCCAGGATTCCCTGTGCAAAAATCACCTCAGCAAGATCATCATGCTTTGTCTGGGTGTTCTTTGACAGATGCGAGAACAATTAATTCAAGTTCTAAGAATAAAAACAGGTCNGAGGGTTCCCCTTTCTCCGCAACCTCGCCAACATCTGTCATTTCCTGACTTGTTGATTTTAGCCATTCTGACTGGTGTAAGGTGGTATCTCGCTGTGGTTTTGATTTGTATTTCTCTGATGCTGAGTGATGTTGAGCACTTTCTCATGCCGACACTGCCTTCTTCTACTTTACACAGTGTGGTGCTGCCAAATCCAGACCAGGCCCAAAGAGTGACTCTCTGAGCCATTCCTGGAGGGTGCTTGGAAGGTGCTTCGGGACCAGTGTCCGTGGCCACCCAGCTCCTCCAATAGGCTGAAAAAAAAATGTTATTAACAAACAACCCAGACAAGTGGGACCTGAGAGTTCTGAAGGCTAGAAGGTGAGGCCGGTGAGGGGAGAACAGACACCTGCGGGCTCCAGCCTGACTTTGCATTTCTCTTCCCTGGGGCAGGAGCCTCCTGTCAACTCACTCCTGTCCTCTCTTGTCTGTTTCCAGGACTCCTCTTCCCCGGCTGGACCTGCCCCAGCGGCTGAACAACAAGGCACTGCTCCCAAAGTCCAGCTGCCCCTCAACGTGTGAGCTGCCGTTTCTGTTTTTGGGGTCCTATGCCTTCGGCACCTCCCTCCCATCTCTGCAAGCATCTACACGGATAGTTTCTGGAGGATTTTCTGATTTACCAGCTAGTCAGTTTAGTTATATGCATCCTGCAACTGCTGACAAGAGAGTGTGGAAAACAAAAGTCTAGCAGATTCTTTCAATGTCACTGTTGCCGGGACATTTATAAGAAGGGAGGTATTCGAATCTGTGGTGGGCACAGGCACTGGCCAATCAGGGTGCAGCAGACATAGCTCGGGGAAGACCCCAGGGACCGTGAGGAGGGGTGGGGGGCAGCGGGGGCCAGAGCGGCGGGCAGTCTTGCCAGCCTGGGGCAGTAGCTAGTTACCAAGTGCTCAGACAGAGCTCCGTGTTTCACAGCCACGGCTGCCCTATGGTTATGGCAACTTAAATCATCACAGCTGCATATCATCCCCAAATATAACCAGACGAATCAGTGCCAGGAAGCGAGACGCTTATCTTGTTTAGAAAATTTGCTCTTGTTAAATTACAGCTCTTAAGAGCTACGTGCCGTTTAAAAATTCCCCATTTAAGTAGTGTTCTGAAAAATTAGACTGCCATCTACTCTTTTATTTGGCAATGAGCTCAGTTACTTGAATGAATGTTTTGAGGTGGAGAATATGAATTTGGCAAACAGTATGGCAAAGTAGAACATTCCACAGCTCCAGTGTAGGTCAAAAGGATGCTTAGAACCTGCACTGCTGCAGAACAGAATGTATTCCAAGCAAAAACCAAAAACAAACAAACCAAAAAAAATGCCTTTCGAGAAAGCAAGTTGCCAAGCTTCAAAGGTTTCCTAGAAGCTTAAATATACCTACGCATGTTCACTTAACTTTTTACACCCAATTGAAATGTGTTTGTCTTTATTTGGTGGCAGATAGGAAATCCCTGAGCATCTTCTTTTATCTTGCCCACTGCTATGATTGCATTATTCCCACAACCAACTAAACAAAAGGAAATTAAGACTTACCTATGTTTTACCTAGTTTCCTGAAGGGAATATAGATTAGTAAGCTACTTTTAGGTGTCCTTAGGCTGAAATTCAAGTTTTCACCAACAATGGGCAGAAAGTGCTCTCTTCTGACCTGGTATCCTGATAAGCTCCATTCGCTTCCACTCAAACCTGGGGAACCAAGGAAGAACACAGGGAAGGACCTTGTTCTTCTTCTTTTTTTTAATTTTATTTTTATTCTTTGCCCAACGGGTACAGGTCTGTGAATCATCAGGCTTTCACAGCATTCACCAAAGCACAAACCCTCCCCAATTTCCAAAACCCATCCACCCTATCCCTACCCTCCCACCCCCCAGTAACCCTCAGTTTGTTTTGTGAGATTAGGAGTCTCTTATGGTTTGTCTCCTTCCCCATCCCATCTTGTTTCATTATTTTTCCCTCCCTACCCCCACGACCCCCCACCCTTCCCCTCAAGATCCTCATATCAGAGAGAACATATGATAACTGTCTTTCTTTGATTGACTTATTTTGCTCAGCATAATACCCTCCAGTTCCATCCATGTTGTTGCGAATGGCAAGATTTCGTTTCTTTTGATAGCTGCATAGTATTCCATTGTGTATATATACCACATCTTCTTTATCCATTCATCTGTTGATGGACATCTAGGTTCTTTCCATAGTTTGGCTATTGTGGACATTGCTGCTATAAACATTCGGGTGCACGTGCCCCTGAGGAACACTACCTTTGTGTCTTTAGGATAAATACCCAGTAGTGCGATTGCTGGGTCGTAGGGTAGCTCCATTTTCAACTTTTTGAGGAATCTCCATACTGTTTTCCAGAGTGGCTGCACCAGTTTGCATTCCCACCAACAGTGTAGGAGGGTTCCCCTTTCTCC